>CAXAMN010021807.1:394526-436869 GCA_963970005.1 Durusdinium trenchii | reverse complement strand
TTCGAGGTTCACCAAGTGCTGTGCCTGCCACGAAATCTCCACTTCGAGGTTCACCAAGTGCTGTGCCTGCCACGAAATGTGCACTTCGAGGTTCACAAAGTGCTGTGACTGCCACGAAATCTGCACTTCGAGGTTCACAAAGTGCTGTGCCTGCCACAAAACCTGCACATCGAGGTTCACAAAGTGCTGTGCCTGCCACGAAATCTCCACTTCGAGGTTCGCCATGCGCTGTGCCTGCCACGAAATCTCCACTTCGAGGTTCACAAGGTGCTGTGCCTGCCACGAAATCTGCACTTCGAGGTTCACCATGCGCTGTGCCTGCCATGAAATCTGCACTTCGAGGTTCACAAGGTGCTGTGCCTGCCACGAAATCTGCACTTCGTTCACCAAGTGCTGTGCCTGCCACGAAATCTGCACTTCGAGGTTCACATGCCTGCCACGAAATCTGCACTTCGAGGTTCACCATGCGCTGTGCCTGCCACAAAATCTGCAAACGAGCCACAATCCAAAAGTCACGACTCCCTGCACCTGTCACGAAATCTGAGCTCCTCGACGATCACCAACATCCACGAAAACTGCATTTCGAAGTAAAACAGCTCCGATCCCTTGCACCTTTCCCTTGCACCTGCCACGAAAAGTGACCACCATGTACCAAAACGCGCACGGCACCACAACGAGAGCGCAGTCGCTAGAAGCACCCGCCGCCGGCCCCCAGACTTCGTGAGCCTGCGCAGTCGAAGTGCACATGGACGATGTCGCGAGGCATGAATGTACTGTAAATAGCAACGAATTAGCCGGACACGCCGCGATGCACAGCGAACTAAGCACACCTGCTTTTCACCTACCGTAAGAACCCCTCAGTGTGCCCACACTGTTTGGGGAACCTTTGGCCATATGTCCATAAATTCCTCTCTATAGGGTCCTGTAAGCTCTCCAAGCCTCGCTTGTAAGAGCTGCTTTCTCCCCGAACTTTTTGCATGTGGGACCCATCCAAATGTCAGACAAACTTTTGTCCAGCCCAGAAAAGCCCGTTCCACTTGACATGGGCTTGCATCGCTTTCTTTGGACATGGTATTTTTGTTGTATAATAATTAGATTGGCGCTGTGACTACTCTACTACAACTAAGAAAAGATCTGGTGAGAACCCCCTGCAACCCATGCAGACCCTCCAGGTTGAACATAAGATCAGGCGGAAGAAGAAGCCTCCTTTCATCGACCCGTGATCTTCACGCTATTCTTATGCCAGGACGTGGGCGGATGTGGCAACTTTGGCACCCAGATGTTCCACATGCTGATATGCTTGAGAAAACCTGCATGATCCTGCATGACCTGCATTAACCTGCCTCATTCCTTCAAGTGCAATCCATTGACATGGATCTTGCCCAAAAAACGAGGCAAGATCCATGTCTTCTGGCCATTCCACAAAGTTTCACCCTCCCAAAACGCTCCCATTTACACGACCAAACGACCCCCGAGTCGGTCCAAAACGACCCCGGTGACCCCGTGTCTCGCGCTCGCCAGTCGCGGGGCCTGTGCTTTTGCAGGCGCAAATACTCCAAGGACCGCACCTAGACCGAAGGAGGCCGAAGTTGTTAGGGGAGGCCGCACCAAGACCGCAAGGGCCATGGGAGGTTCGAAGTGCTTCGAAAAAGAAAGACCGGTTTCGGATTGGTTTGATGGATACAACTCCAGGAAGAGCATACATATCAAGTGGTGGACCACATCTGGCAAAGGAACTTCATCCAAGCTAGCTCTGATGGCAGTTTCCATGTTTCTTTCGGTGTCTCCACCCTTCATATCCCCTGAAACTGAACCACTCTAGGTGGCAAGGGATCACTCACCAGACACTCCATAATAAAAAGCGAGGTGACCTTGGGAGTTCATGGGATTTCAGCCTTCTTAGTTGTAGGCCTCTCTTCCAAAACGGTGCCATGGTCCATCGCTGAGCGCCCCAGGCCAAGCCGGTGAATTGCTCGCGCTGCTCCACGGGTGCCTCGCTGAGGAACCTGGAGATGGTACCACGGAATCCATGGACCGATGGACGGGAAGCCACATGAGGGGGTAAGGGTGATGGTCCAGGTAAGTGATGTTTGTCAGTTTAGATCCATTTAGATCAGTCCAGGTTACAATGGGGTTGTTATGGGATCAGTTTAGATCCATTGACAAGCGACAAATTTCTAAAACCACATCTGCGCACTCAGTCGAAATGAGTTCCTGTTCCCGAGTGGGCAGAGGACGATCTACAGAAAGCGACACAACGAGTTTGCTCTTTAGAGATGGGAGGTTAATGAGAAGTCGCCTGCTTGAGAGCTGTTCATCTTCTATCCCAGCTCCGCCTGCTGATGAAGGCATGCTGCTCGGGGCGCAAGACCTGGCAATGCCAACGCGTTGTATCAGCCCGGCATCCGTCCGGTACAGTAAATGTACACCACGCACAAGACCTGTCTCGCAAACCCCACGTTGCTGTCTACCAAAGCACAGTGCCTTCTCGTACATCTTCTTGCTGATGTTCCGCACCCCCGCCGAAGCCGTGCCGAATTGCTCCTGTGGGGCATCTGCTGGCATCACCAAGCCACCCGATCGGAAGCTTCAAGAAAATGGTCAACAACCCCCAGACTGGGAGATGATTCCAAGGGCCTGCCACTAGTCTTTTTGAATCAATATTGAATCATGACTTGTGAGCCCACCATGGGCAAGGATCGAGTGTTTCGAAGTCCATGAATCCACCAGCAACAACAACCGGTACTCTCAGTACTGTCAGTACTACTCCCCTCTTCACCACTGGACGTTGCTTGGTAGATTTCCCTGCAGGTCTCAGGCTGCCCTCACCTCATGAGCCATTCTTCTTCCCATCCCCATGGACTGGAGTCACTTCTCCGCTTCTCCGCAAGCGTTTGACGGTCCTGGAAGCTGGTGACCATCCGTTCGCCATGTGGCCATCCCAGGCTGGGAATGCCATCCTTCATGGCTCCTCCCGGCCCGGCCGAACACCAACCAGTCGTGACGGAGCAAGGAGAGGCGGTCGGTTCCAACCACCGGAGCCCACAAAGCCGGCCGGAACGGAAGTCGCTCCAAGCGGGAGGCAGAGAGCGAGAGAGAGAGAGAGAGAGCGACCTTCGGTCGAGCGAGGTCGGGAGTTGTTCATCTCAGGGTCTTTTGAACGACGCTGCGTCTTCAGCAACCGCTGCGTCTGAAGACACCGGGGGTGAACAGAAGATAATGGAACGACAGGTGCCGTCTTCGATCCCAAAAGCATGCCCAAAACGGATGCAGCACATGTCCTTCCCTTCGAGTCCTTCGGCATCCAAAATTGGCAGTGAAGGGAAGCTGACCCTTTGCGTAGGGAGAAATTGGTGACTGAATCGTACGTTGAACACCTCAGTCTCTCAAAGTTTTAACAATTGAATGGACACGTTACAGAAGTCTGCACAAAAGGCAGGGGAAACCGAGGGTGTCGAGGTGCGGGGAGGTGTGGGGATGAAATTCGGCTGCGAAGGGGTCTAATCCATGTTTAGGGAAAATCCTGAGCTAGATGCTATGCACTTGATTCTGTTCATGTGGGGTCCAAAGGTTCAAAAACAGACTTGACTGGTTGAGTTGGGAGCAATCCGTTCTACTGTTTAGATGTCCAGAAGGTTCCACATGTACTCCTGAGCCTACCTACTTGCTACTTGACCGACACGCCAAGCGGCTGACGATCTGACACTCCTGCTTCGTGCTGGTTCACGGGCTTCCAGTCGTTGATGTTCACCGCATAGGCGCGCTTGTGGGGTCGATAACTCTCCTCAGGACGCCCCCTTCTGCCGCTCATCCGGTCGACGGGTGGCACTGGCATGATCCCCGCTACATCGGGGACTGAGGAATCCGTGAGTCCGACACGGTGAAGAAACAAACCAGTTTTAGGGTGTCGTAGCGGCAATTCAGACAACTCCACTCCGGGAGAATCCGTCGGAGTCGGGAAAGGAAGGGCTTGACCACCAGATCCGGCCACCTGAAATCCAAAGCATCCAGAAAATCCACCAGGACCATCCAAAGGGTGTCCAATGGATCTATATATACCCTACTATATCTACTGTTTACAGGGATCTCCAGCCAGGACAATCATTGGATGTTCTAGGAACATTCAAACAAATAGTGGTTTCAACTTATAATAATAGAATATATTCTGGCCATTCAGTCATCCGACCTGCATCCTTCTGGATCCTGTACCGAACCCATCAAACTCAGAATCCAAGGCGCGTGGACTAAGGTGCCGGGATGGCTGCAAATTGAGGAAGCTAAGGAGGTCATACTGAGATCTGTAAAGCGCGTTCGCTGGCTGCTCGCCGTTGTGGCCGTGCTATGAGAGGTCAGGCTTTGACCTGGCAACTGCAACATCTGCATGCAAGTAGCCCACACCTGGATTGGAAAAGTATGTTCCTCTACTCCATGACTGTGATAGCTTTGCAGTGGTTCATGGGAGGTGATCCTTTGTAAGCCTTGTCACTGCAGGCCTTCCAACCACTCCAGCAGGCTATTAGGATCCTCCGCTGTGGGGTCCAATTTCTTCCGCAGCTTCTGGCGCTTCTTTTGCTCGAAGACCTGGCCAACAAAGCGTGAGTCAAGTGTCCCAAGTGAATGCACATGAATGGACTTGGTCTTGTTGGTCTTTTTCCAGATGGAAACACGCCGGCCGATCACAGCTGGGTTCTTCCTCCCAAATTGAAAGAGAAAACTCCCCTATACCTACCCCTCCCTTGGCGACTCCAGCTTTTTTGGGACCTACAGATCGATCTTCCACATACTCGCTTGCCTGTCTAGGTCCTGCGCCGGTCCCCTGTGTACTCGCACCTCAATGGGCTCCTTCGGCAGATCCTCAGTGGCACCTTGCACCCCACTGCGCGGGCTGCGAGGTGGTCCTGAGACGGCCCAAAGTGGCGGTGGCTCGTTTCAGCACCGGAGCAAGATGCCACGGCTGGGTGCTTCATGGTAATCACCCGAGATCACCCCTTATTGGACACCCCGGTTGGATGGGGACCCTGGATTAAACCGACCAAAAGACCTGAATTCCCTTGCGATGACCTATCAATGCGCTCCGTGGTCTTGTAGTCAATGACTCTACACAGCTAGAACATGCTGATCCATCTGTGGTTCATCTCCCTTGAGGACCTTGAGGAGAGTTCGCTACTGTGCCGCTGACTTGTCTCCTTACAGGTCTCCCCAGATATTCCCCAATCAGCTGAAAGATATGGGGTTTCTGACTCCTCAATGACTGGGCGCCTGTATCCCGTCGCCACTTCTGCCTTGTCTCCCCACTGGTCTCCTCAAATGTCTCCCCAGTTGGTTGCCTGAGTGATCGTCGTTTTGTCTGCCCCTGTTGCCTTGTCTCCTTACTTGTCTCCCCAAATGTCCTCACTTGCGTTCCCTTACTTGTCTACCTGTCTCCTTACTTGTTTCTGCACTTGTTTGTCTGGCTGATCGGCTTAGATGTCTGTCGCAGTCTCCTTGGCCCTGTCTCCACACTTGTCTGCCTGTCTGGTTGGCTTTTTAATGTCTGCTGCTGATGCCGCCTTGTCTCCTGACTCCTTACTTGTTCCCCAACTTGTCTCTCCACTGGTTTTGTTTGCCACTGCTACGTCTCCTGACTTGTCTCCCCGCTTTTCTGGTTTTATTTGGCTACTCGATGGATGTTTGTCCCACATACTTTTTGTCTTTAAAACTTTAGTTCCTATCCGGGGTCTATGCCGGTGTAGTTTCCAGAGCTTTTGATGGTTCCTGGTGCATGGGAAAATACGAAAAACCTTCGTGAGAGGCGCTCACAAGGTCTGGGTCTGGGTTTGTACAAAATTGGTTTTCTCACGACTTGATGGTCTTCATTGATCAACACATGCGTTCAAAAGAAAGGCAGAACCACTCATCATGACGTCCAAGCTTGAGTCAGCTACATCCTACATGTTTGTAGCCGAAGTGTTTGGTGAATTGACCTCTCCACAGACTCGCTCCGTGTTTTGCAAGCTTCCAGCTTCCAACACAATACGTGTTTATGAATGTAGAGGTGTGCAAAAGTCATTTTGTAAAGGACGTCAGTTGGTCGTGGAGGATTGTGGTTCTAGTCCTTTCTCATTTCTTGTCGAGCTGTTTCTGGGATAGCTGGCTCTTGACTGTTGAAGGGTGCACAACAGGATTACATGTTCAATTTTTAAAAAGGCGATCAAGCTACTTTTGGGGAATATCGGTGCAGCGCAGATTTGGAACCCACGGTGCTGGCACAATGTACTTTTGGTAATTTAGATTTAGAACATTGAACCGCCCGAAATTCTTGCCACACCAATTCATTGGAGCAGTAGTGACGGCCACGCCCATTCCCAGCATGGCGCCTGCAAGCGGGTCCTCCTCTGCGCGGCGCTGCATGGCCTCTCTTTTCGCGTGGTGGCATTGGGAAGTGGAATGCTGGAGAGATGGGATATGTAGCTCAAAAAGGGAAACCTCCCTGGAAGAAGGGAAATAGACCCATAGGGCATCATTGGGCTAGGGGGTCTCTCCCTATTTAGAACACAACACCCAGTTTCGGTCATGGCAGATTGACCACCCAGAGGCCTTCACGGGGGGCGCAGCACGAGCACCACAAAGGAGGTGCGGTGCTGAAGTTGGGGGGGACACCAAACGTCCCTCAAACGGAAACGGCAGGTCAAGCTTTCAGGGTGTCTGAGCGTCTTCCGTTCATCTGAGCGTATACCTGTGAGAGCGTATTGCGAATCAAGGGGCAGTTGTGATCCATCGTCGACATGTGAATTCACAGGTGTCTTCCTACCTGGACCTGCATTCAAAACGAAAAGATAGAGAATTCTGACGCATTCCCTCTCAAAGTTGTCGTTCAAAAAATAGAAATAGACGCGCTTTCAGCGTCTGGAATCGTCCCTGGCTGGAGAATGAAGAAGATTAGATCATTAGAAGTGAATATCTCCCAGGAAAGATTGGATGTAGATCCTTTCATCTAGGATCGTGCCTGTAGAAGCCAAAAGCCAAAAGCGAGTTCTGCAGGTGTTCTTTCAGCCCGGACGACCCAACAATGGTTTCGCAAGGGATCTGAAGGGCTTCCACCCACCTCTTAGGTCTATGTAAGGCAGGTCTATACCTGCTGAGGCATGGAAACCACAGCCACCTGCCCCGATTTCGCGAAAAGGCCGGGCCTCCTCAACCTTCTTGGCATGTTCTGCCTCCAAAGCTGCCTGCTGCAGCTTCTCCCCTTCCGTCGGCCGACGTGGAGGTGCCTGCCAGTGAAGTGGTTACGCCAATGATCATCCAGTTGATCTTCGGGTGGAGCACAAGTCACCGACGTTGCAAACTGAAGCACGTCACAACCATCTGTTACCTGATCAGGGGCCCTGGCAGGGTGCTTTGGAGACAACACCCATGAACGAAAGAATCCAAGTCTTCACCATTCTTCACCTACCAAGCCAAATAAAAGACTTTGGATGGTAGACACTCATTCTGCGTATCGCTTTGGGTCGCCTTTGCTCGAATAAATGGAATATCTGGAGACGTCCCCTTTGATTCGACCACGTGTGCCAACTGCTTGGAAAAGGGTACGGTCGCACCCTGTGAGACGGTGATCTTGCTGCGACGTGTTCTGAAAGGCTGGACGGTGACGGATCACAAAGGCGGGAACTACAACAACGATCGTTCCGTGACGTCGCATAAGACATCATAAACCGCATCTCTTGCCAACAGGACGGACAGGTTGCAAAGGAAAATGCGCAGAAGGAACACCTTGAAAAAGAACCTCTTAAGTCCACCACCAGAAAGCTGAGAAAGCTGGAACCCCTTCGTTCCAGTTTGCCACCCCACCTGAGGTGCTGAGGCTGAATCATAAGCTTTGTAGAGGCAGTCCAAACTTCCTCGCTGCGGAGGAAAGTCGTGTAGACGGATGAATCAAGACACCCAGGGCCTGGAGATAGGTTTTATTCATCGCTTGGAGCAAAGATTTACCTTCGAACACACTCACAGATGCCATGATGCCACCCATGATGCCACCCATGATGAACTACCGCGCATCTAATGAAGCATCCGCATGAGATCCACCAAAAAAATGAGCCACCGCAGAGTTCATGAACCACCAATTCCCGATAGCGAAAAAAAAACCTCACAAGGTCGCCTCCCTCCTTCCACCGTGTGGGGCTGGCACATCGCAAAAAGCATACACGGGAAAGATTCTTTCTGAACGACGATTACCTTGTTCAGGGTTCTTACCCCACCAGCAACGCCCAGGCTCGCAAGAAGCGCTTTTGCTCGTGCGTGGGGCGCATGCCATGCCAATGGGTCAGCTTCTGTAGGTCCTGTGCGGTGGAGCACGAAACAAAAAAGGCGCCAAAGCCAAAGTGGAGCGGGTGTCTTTAGCCCAAACATCTACCATCCCTGGCTCCATCTCCCTCCTGAGAAGGTGTTTGGGTTCCAACTACCTTCTGAGAAAGTATTGATCATTCACAAACATTGACTTCAGCCTTTACAACTTTGATAACATCAATATAACATCCATCATCGTCATCATCATCATCATCATCATCATCATCCAGTTCCCACTCCGGATTGTAAAGAACTTCGGAGTCCACAGAGGTTCACTGACACGAATGTTCCAGTGCCGGTGCCCTTGTTCCCTACGACCGCGCGTTCTTCGTGCCAACGTCCCAACGGTCCCAGCAGGCGCCACGCTCGGATCCTGATTGATCAGACCCCCAAGGAACCTCAGGGCTTCGCTGTCTGGGTCGACTGGGGTCGAAGGGTCGACTGGTTGATGGGTCGAAGGGTCGAAGTCGAGGTGCACCTGCGGGCCTGTGGGATGGGGCCCAGAATGGCCCAGAACTCCTCTCAGCTATGCTCGGATCGTGTTCTTGGTCAGCGAGCTTTGAGACGGCGACGGTCCGGGGCCTGAAACCCTCCTTTGTCTGCACCCGGTCGGCCTGCATCTGTATCTGGGGGTGAACCACCCAGCTGTTTGGGGGAAGAAGATTGTAGAGGAGAATGGAATCTGAGTTCACCCAGAGTCGCCAGTCGAGAATTCTCCGAAATCGAACAACTTCACGTCTCAGCCCTAGGATGAAGAGCTTCAAAGCCCTAGGATTCAAAGCTTCCCCCAGCATCCGCAGCTCTGAGGAGAACGGACCTCTGGCTTCAATGCAGGGACCCCAGGGCTCGAATATCCCTCATCTTCCAAACCAAGCCACTCCTTTCGTTTGGCAGCTTCCCTTTGCCCCCGCTGCTGTGCAGCTCTCACCTGCGCCGGCACCGGTGGCAACACCGGGCAGCTAGCGCTGGACTGCATGGCTGGCCAAAAGGAGCGGTAACGTGTTTGAACACAACGTAACCAAACAGCAACACTGGATCGTGACAAATCTGGAATCTGCTGATTGCATGGAACCAGTGCAAGTTTGTGGAGTTGAAGATCCACCAGACGCCCAAACCGCCCTTTTTTTGGCCTATATTAAGGGCCAGGGCCGACCTCAAACCACCTACCGTAGTCTCTTACTTTCCTGTCGTCTTCTGCCTCTAGTGCCTCGCAAAATGCTTGAGGCACACAGATGGCTAGCAGCGGAGAGGAGCTCTGCGCTCACTGCACAGAAGGGACTATCAAAATGCATCGATGCAAAACAAAAAGAACTTTCACATAAGTGTTCGGAGTAGCTCCGGATCCTCTCATCAAAGCTACACTCCTGCATCCTCAACACACTCAACACTGGACGCGCCCAAGGATTAAAGTCTTGATGAACAAGTCGAGTCATTTCGAGCTGGATGGTGCGTCTCTATTTCGGAACAATAACAAACTAAACATAGTCTGTTTGAGACTGAAACATGACAATTCTTTCCGGTGCTTTTGAGCACGGCTGTGACAGCCGCGGCAGGCGCAGCCCACTCATCGCCAAAGAACCCTTTCTTTTGCCCACCATGTCTCGTCTCCGCGCCGCTCCCCTTGGAGGAGGGCAAGGGAAGCACCCCAAGGCCATTCGCTCCATCCACCACCTTCGGCCCAAGGGCCTTCAGGCTGTTGGCCTCTGGTTTTTGACAGAACAAGGGATTTGGTTTCTGCCGAGAAGTTAAGGACTAAGTCTCTTCCAGGACCGTCACGACTGGGTGTCCTGGCTGGACTACCAGCCACTAGTATCTGGGACCTCTTTTTTCCAGCACACCAATGCTCCGGATGGTCCAGATCTTCCTGTTTCTTCGCGTCCTCAAAAAACGCCGCGAAGCTCGTCCCCTTCGAGGAGGGTGAAGGGGGGATTTCGTTTGTGTTCGTGATGTCACCCACGTCCAAGTGCAAGGGACCAGCAGGATCCAGGCCCTGGAGGTCTTCTTTCTTGGAACGTCCGTCCCTCGACGCAGCACCCGGAAGGACGTGTCCCATTTATTACGCAGCTCCGCTGTCCTTGCCGTCGGGACCGAGGGGACCGTGCTCTGAAAAGGGTGGTGAAAGTCGGAAGGAGCCAATAATTATTTGGGGAAAGTCGTCTGGGCGCCCTCCAGTCAGGGAGCCTCTCCTCTGTCTAGTCGTCACAAATGTTCTGGATGTTCTGGATGTTGGGCCTTTCGAGCTTTAGGTAGACTGTCACATGGTGGCTAGATCTGGCCCCTGAAAACTCTCAGACTCCCTGACTGAACTTCACTGGGCTGCCCAGGTCTCATGCAAGCTGTACAAAAAAAGGGCTGCAGCGGCTACACCTGTCGAACGGCAAAGAGCCTGCAGTACAGTGCAGCCACGTGCGGTTTCTTTCCTACAAGTGCAGGACGGGGTTGGCTTGTGCACATCCAGCCGTGTAGCTATTCACATCAGCCAAAAACAAGGGACAAAGTTTGCTCAGGGGGTTAAGCCCTAAGAATCCCTAGTTGATTGGCGGGGGGAGAACGATGCATCCTGGGGTCAGTGCCATCTGCATGTGATTCCAGGCACTGCACTTTCCAGGCCTCTTGGGTCGTTGTTGACACCGGAAGAACACCCTCCAGTCAGTGTGAGGTGCTCATGGACACCCCGAAGGTCTATATACTGTCGGTCTACTGTCAACCCTTCCAACCCCTGTTTTGAGAGTCAATAGTTTGAGTGGTTGCAGTGATTGAGAGGTCAAGAAAAGTGTCGCTTCGTATCACTTCGATTGTGATTCTGGGTAAAATATGAAGTGATCTGATATGAATCAAACATTAATATGCATATGATGCGTTGCATATGCATATCATGTTCATATCATATCAGTGTCCAAAACATGTCAATGTCATTCAATTTCATCAAGTCCTCCTCCCCTCCCACAGTTCGCTTCACTTCTCACCAGCTGACCTGTCCCAGCATCACGTTGACCTGAAAACAGCACGGACGGGCTTTCGAGCCACGGTCCGCAACACGTCAAGACGTGCTCTTGGCCTCCAAAACCACGAAGCCCAAAAAGAAGTGGTCCCCAAAATAGAGAGGAGTCCACGCTTTCCCATACCTGAACGTGGGGATCTACTGTTCTATCCATGTGGGTCGGAACCTAATACAGTCAATGGACGATTTTAGACCAGCTTCACGGCTCGAAGTCAACCCAAACAAGGTCAGAGTTTGGGGGCTCCAGGGGCCGGCCCCTGTCCCCCAAAAGATGCCCACCCAGCCGGTGTTCTCCATGTGCTCCAACGAGCGCTTCTGGGTCCCGGTCTCGGTCCGTGAGAAGGAGAAAGGGTGCTTTGATTGAAAAACACCAGCACAGCCAATCCGACTAAAATATACATATATATATATATAATTTGAAAGAAAAGAACCAAGTGCTTCGATGCGCGGCTCGTGCTTCCACTGCTCGTGCTTCAACCGCGTTCGTCCCGGCCGCGCGAGTTCTACCCGCCGGGCCTCAACTCTTCTCAATCCGCTGGCGGCCACAACAGGCGCAAAGCGGGTTGTGCCGCACAGTGGGTGGGCACTTGCCTGGGAGCAGCTGGGGCCTTTGCGGATGAAGCTTTCGGGGATCAAAGATCGTTCTAGTGATCCTGGCAGATTGGAAAGGTCAGCACAAACGCCATGACAAAGGTCCAAGTGCACTTAGAATATCATTGAGTTACTGAAGTGTTGCCATGCTGTGTCCCATGTGTTGGGGTCCTTCTCGTCACGAGAACGAACTTTTGAGATCTTGGATGTGCCAGACATTGGGGGAAAAGAAAACTGTGGGGCGGTGTCACGCCTTGAGATGAACATGTTTGTAGACAGATGATGGTCTTAAAATTGAATGGGAGAAGCGGATCCAAACAAGTGCCCTTCCGCCGTTGGATATTCCGGATCTTGCCGGTTGACAATTAAGGGAGCATGTATATGGGAATACATTAGGAACCCGACAAAACTAGGGGTGTTGGGGGCTTTGGCTCGAAGAAACAAGTTCTGACCTCTCTCTTCCACCAATACTATGTTCTTCCATGTCAAGAGGCAGAGGGAGTAGCAGCACCAGCAATTCACCATGTGTAGGCCTCGGACCAGCAGTTCACACGACCAAACGACCACGGGGACGAACAGTGACAAGTCCAAGCGCTGTCGGGCATGGAAGATCCAAGCGAGCGAGCGACGGTGTGGGTCCTTTGGAGCGAGTAATGCTGGCTGGGTCATTTTGAGCGAATGGCTGGGTCCATGTAAGCTCGGGGCATGGTGTTTTGGTCCTTTTGTTTGTGGCGGGGGGCAAACAACCGTAGAGTCATCATGGGAAGAAGTCATGTGGCAACGAAGACGAATCGAAGACCTTGCTCATCGCCCTTGCGTTCTCTTGTTGCAGCCCCTTCTTTCTAGCTCTGGAGGGACCTCCCTTATCTGGGCGCTGAAGGAGCCAGCAGCTCCTTCCTTTTAGCTCTGGAATACACCCAGGAAGACTAGACCTTTGGAAAACCGCTTTTTCCTCTACAACCCCAACGTAGCTTTCAGCTTCCAGCTGTTGTTCTCGGAACCAGTACGTTTGGGCTTGGAGGGATGGCTTTTGGGTCGCCTTCTTCCCCAAAACACCACGACTCCGTCGCCCCGCAACCGCCGGAGCCCGGGCAAAGCCCCGCTTCCACCGAGGGGATCCCCGTGTGGAAGAAGTACCTGGACGTGCGGTTGGACACTCGGATGGCTCGGATGCTTTGTTCCACCCTAAGAATCCGGGCCTTCAATTGAGAAAGAGCTTGGTTCGGGTCCGGAACCCTGCGTGTAGGTGTCGGGTCCGACCCCTGCCATAGAAACCCAACAATCTTAGGGCAGATCCACCCTGACGTGGATGGCATGGCCACGCCCCGAGTTCGGACGACCATGTTCCGAAGACCAAGGCTTAGGTGGTGCCATCATCTTCCAGTTTTCCTCAGAGTGTGATGGTTGCATTGGGGGGGGGACTGACTACTCTCTCTCTCTCTCACTCTTCTTTCTGTCTTCCCGAAGTTGAGAAGAAGGGAACATCTACGTGACCTCTTCCGGTCACTGCGTCCCGACCTGCGGAACCAGGTCCCCTCGCTCGCTCCGCTCGGTGTCACCCTTCCACCAGGGTCACTCACACCAGAGGAACTTGATGTAGGTGTCAATGCAGTTGTTGGGCATGGCCAAGCGACTTCCGCAACAGCCTCCACAGGCGCTGAGTCGTTCCGCTGGGATGGCCGTGGGGGTGGCTTGGGACGAGGTGGCTTGGGAGGAGTCCGAGCGCACCCATTCTCCGGCATTCGGGGTGTTCAGGGTGGAGTGAGCTCTGCGCCTCATGGTTTTCGGTGTGGGGGGTGGGTTGGGAGGGTCCAACTACCTGTCCACTGACCTGTCCATAGAGGTCCAAAGACCCATTTAAAAACCTGGTCCTTGACCTCATGATCCTCATTGAATTTGTGGTTTTGTATGATCAACTCCAGTCAAATGAGGTCCAACTGACCTGTAGGCTTCTGAGGATTTATAGGGCATGTCTTTTAGATGGCGGGTGGAAACACCGTTGACATCCACAGTGATGAAGCTTCCCGTGGCTGATCTGAGGCTCCAGCAGCACCAGCATGGGATGCAGGCTTGAGAGAAGCTCTCATCGATCGCAGCCAAGCCTTCCAGAGGCGAGGCTTGGAGCTCTGGCCTTCTGAATCCAGTCAGTTTCAAGCAACGTGGCAAGCTACAAGGGAGGCTGGAACCTCTGCCAGCTCTAGAAAAGAACTTGGCACACGGGCGTTTACCACCCTTTGTGGAAGAACTCCATGAGGCCCACATTTTCCCGGGGGACACCCAAAGCGAGCACCCCCTACCCACTCGGTCGGGAGAATGGGATAACCATGTCCGGGGCAAGGGTGCCGAAACGACCCCTCTCTGTTCAACAGCCGTGGATGAAGAACTCCCATGAAAATCGCCACTCACCTTGCGTTCCAGTCACCAGCCATGCCTTCCAAAACCCGATCGAACCTGCTTGGTCTCCTCTTCTTGCTCCACCCGTTCGAACCGCGCGTTGGGACTGGGCGCCCCCGGCGACCCAGCTTCTTGCCCTCGGTGGGGCCCTCCCGCGCCGTGGAGCCGACTAAGCCTCGGTTCCGCCGGCGCCAGCGCACTCCGGCTGCGATCGGAAGCCAAGTGGATCTTTCGAATCGGATCCCGGGCACGAAGAAATTGATTGGAAGGAATTGATCCTTCAACATCCTCCCTCCCAAATCCGGACCCGGACCAAAGCCGTTTTCAACAGGGGTTCATAGCCGTACATGAAGATTTGGACCCTTTGGCCAGATGTCTTGGGACCGTTGGTGCTTTTCCGATCTCGTCCGCGGGAGCCTTTCAGATCAAGAACCAGTTGCCACGTGCGAAATCCATCCCCCCAAAAAGGACGGAACGAACCGGGTTTCGCAATGGTGCGGAAATCCAGGAGGCACCACGCTGATGATTGGTCTGAAGAGCTAACGCCACTCTCGTACGGGGAGACGAGAGTATATAAAGGGGTCAATGGCAGGTACCACCGACCGAACTTGATGGTTCACAGTCCTGGGGGGGATGTCCTCTATTACTCCACCGACCAATAGTTAACGGCCATCGATGGGCTTCATTGTCGGGTACGGATCCTGCAGATACCCGAAGTCATGGCATGGAGACGCGCCACGGTGGTGCAGGGTTGCTTCTGAACCTGAACCGGGTACAGGGTCTGAACCACAAACCGTCAAGGGGACGTCAAGCGTTTTGAAGATTAAGAAGTTCCTGACATGTTGAAATACATGAATATCATGATATATGTGTGTGTATACAAATATATGTGTATCAAACAAATTTATAGTAACATATATAATATAATATAGTAACATAGTATACTATACTTTTGGCACTCCTCAACATTCCCTCTCATTCCCTGAGCCTCTTTTTGCAGGTCTTCAAATCCGGCCCAGGAGCCACACAGGTCCACGGTGCAGCACACGCAGCGGGGATCCCCAGGCATGGGTGGGCCACGACAAATGCAGGAGCAACAGCAAAGCCTCAGATGGTCTCATGGTACTTCGCAAGCTGGGTCAGATGAGATCTGGGTCAGATCTACTGATTCTGGGTCTGCATTGTGGGTTAGTCAACCCAGGTGATCCCTTCATATGATTCAGCGGAACAGCCACATGTGTTGGACATTAGAAGCAAACATGTTCAATCTCAATGACAATCCACCATCTCCTATTCTCTTAAATCTTCAATTATGGCGATCATATGGTCCAAGGTCACTAGCAGGGCCTTCTCAACACAGCCATAAATGATGCGTGGAGGCAGCATTTCATCCGGGATCAGGGATCTGCAGATCCCTATCAATTCGCTTCATCAGTTTTGCTGCTGGATCTCGGGATAGACTTACCTCTCAACCGTTCCTTTCAAACGGAACGCCAGTCCGGACGAAAGGCACACAGAAGGGCGGTTTGGCGGCTGAACCTCAAAAAGAGAGTTGTCTAAGTCATACCCACGTTTCTATCATCAGTCTAAAGCTGCATCATTGCCACATCTCATCGTTTGGTGAATCTGAATGGATCCACTCGGTCCTCACCTGCCTGATCAACGCACCTGTGAGGTAGGGAGGTTTCTTGGTCTTCGGTGTCAAACGTACGCGGTGGCCGTTAACACCGATGACATGAAAAAGAACCCACAAGATACAGGTGAGGTGGTATAGGACGTGCTTGAACAGAAGGCCGCTTAAGAAGTGGGGTTTGGGTGCTCCAAGCATGTGAGGTGAAGAGAAGCCAAAT
This sequence comes from Durusdinium trenchii, assembly GCA_963970005.1. Taxonomy (NCBI): domain Eukaryota; class Dinophyceae; order Suessiales; family Symbiodiniaceae; genus Durusdinium; species Durusdinium trenchii. Next base: position 420,711 of record CAXAMN010021807.1, on the reverse strand, counting down.
CGAAGCTAGGAGGTCCAAAGAATGTCAACTCCAAGGCTGTCCAAGGCTCCAAACACCTACACCAGATCTTGGAGATTCCCCGTGTGAAGTTTCTGCAGAGGCGACGGACCCTTGCGACCGTGCAGATCGAAGGTTTGGGTCTTAACCCCCTACCCCTTGCAACTTCCAGCCCAGAAGCTCTGTAAAGGTGCCACAGCAGTTGCCCTGCTGATCCCTTAGAGGTGTCCTGCAGCATCGATTGAGAGCATGAGATGCATGAGATCACACAAGTCTGCAGCATGGAGGTGTCCGACGCATGAAAAGGTACATGTCATGGGGCTTGGAACCAACCCCCCACCGGCGGGGCTAAGGGGGGTCAGTTTGGAAAACGTCCACAGTGGAAAATTCCACTTTGACTTGACTTAGGGTGCTCAGAAACCACTTAGTTGGATCTTGTGGGGATTCGGATTCATCACGTCATTTCTCGCCACACCCAAATCGTTGTTCGGCAAGGCTAGCCGCTGAAGACGAACAGCCAGCCAGTAATACAGTCCATGACTCGGCAGGAAGAAGTACGAGATCGAACACACAGGAACCCACAAGAACCAGCTGCTCGGGCTCTCGTTTCGAGTGCCCCAAGTCGCTTTGGACAACTTTGGGGGTGACGCCAGAGAGTTAGTCACCTGGATCTCTGCCTTAAGGAGGAGCTTGCGCCATGGGACGAGGGGCTCGATCTTTGAATGATCCCTTTTGCACCCCAACCCTGCGCGACCCTTTCGCACGCGAACCCTTCATCTCGGGCTTCGGACGTCTGGCAGCTGCTGTTGGCACAGAGGCAATTGAACGTGACCTGGTTTCTGGTCATCGCAGGGTGCAGGACCCCCAGGATCCCCCAGCAGGATCCCCCAGCAGGACCCGCAGGACCAGGTTCACAGTGTCTTCTGAAGCTTGACAGGCTCAGGGTTTCGCCGGTGAAGTGCCGGAAGGATCCGGTCGCACGGATCCACCCACATATGCGTGTCGCACCAGGTTCCGGTCGCGGGCGAAGACGGCGACCTCCGAACGGTTGGAGACCTCACAAACCTCCAGCGGTGGGTGCGGCCAAGGAGCCCCCAGCGGAGCGCTTTGGCGGCTCACTCCGAAGCCCATGCAGCAGCACCAAAGGACCCACCTCATTCAGTGAGGTCACGGTCGAAGAAGCAAGCAAGCAAGCAAGCAAGCAAGCAAGCCAGAAAGAAGGAAAAAAGGAAAGGAAGGGAGAAGAGGCACTATAGGTTTTACTTCGACGACCCGGTGGATCCACCAGCGGATCAAGTTGGATCCGTGCTGGTAGTCATTGCAAGTTGGGACCCAAAGACCCAAATGAAATCTGGGTGATTCCCTGACACAAGGGCAAATGAAAATCACTTGATTCATGTGCGAAATCGACCAATGCCGAAAGGGATCATTTGACATATCAGAAGGAACAACTATATCCGCCTCGCGCAAACTGGTTGATCTTCTTGCAAGGCTTAGCTAGCAGCGCTAGCAGCGCTAGCAGCGCTAGCAGCGCTAGCAGCGCTAGCAGCGCTAGCAGCTAGATCAACGAACACCCCAGCAAGATGGGACCTCCAGAACCACCCGCACCAGCTGCTTCAACCCACGGAGTCTTTGATTCGGGGGCGCAGTCGTGAAGCCTCCGCGGATCGTCCAAGGCACCAAAGATGTTCCAGCATCTCCTGATCGTCCATTCGGTGCCCCGGCAAGCAGCAGCCCTGGCCGGGTGCTTCGCCCGACCGAAGCCGGCTTGATCGATCGCCCCTTTCAGGCGAAAAAAACAGGAACTTACCATTTGGTTCATGATAGACTGTTGATGAATAGAATAGAATTTATTCCATTTGGATTGCGAACCTCTTCATGTTTTCTGGTGGTGAAAGGAGCTAAACCTGCAGCACCTGATGAGTCACGGTCGACCGTGTGACCGTGCTGAACCTGCGACATATGGCCGGCTCGTCGCGAGAGATCCAAGCTGAATCTATCGCCCATGGGGCAGGCCCCATGGCCCCGGATCTTCAATGCACGATGTGCACGATGTGCAAGCTTACCCTAGAAGGTCTGACGAACGAATCAGGGAACTGATCGACGATGGTTGATATGAATACAGCTGATACATCATTGAAACTGATACAGTATATAGATCCGAGCTTTTTCAATCTACCCGGTCTCATGTCATCCATCACGTCCGTGCCGCGCCTTCTTCTTATGTGGCGTCATCGACAGCGTCGGGTCTCACGGGGAAAAGAAAACGCTCCAGAGGGGGATTTCGCATCTAAAGAGTATCTGCATGTCTTATAGTAGTCATGTCTTATATATATATATATATAAGTGTCGAGTATCTTAGTATATCTTAGTATCTTACAAGTTACAGGTCTTAATTTCGGATTCGAGACTTCAAAAGCATTTCAAGCATGTTCAAGGGAGTATTGGATTCAAACCTCAGAGATCTCAACACCTCATCTGAATTCCAACACCTCATCCAATGAAAATCCCTTTCCTTGTGAGGGGGGAGCAGCGTACTCGTGCTGCTCCGTTCCACGCCTGCGTACTCCTCCACGCCCCACTCCACTTCACCTGTGCGTGGCTCGAGTCCATCGGAGTCTCAGCAGTTTGGCAAAGCCACTGGTCCAACCACACCAACCACTTCCTCCAGACCCAGACTCCGGAGTACTTCGAACCCCCCCAACCCCAACACATCCAAACAGACCTTCGAAATGGAAGGAACAACACATCGGTACTCCGTCTGGACAGTGAGTGTTGCCATGAGCAGTTGGGTTGGCAGAGATCCTGCAGTGCTTCGGTCAGGTGCTTCGGTCCATGGCCACGGCGCCTGTTGCAGGAACCGGGTCGGTCATCTCGAGCTGCTTGGGAGCCTTCGGGGAGGACCTTAGTCGACCAGAGGCAGGGAGAGGCTGAAAAAGAAACACATCCGTACATAGTGGCCCATGCAGGAATGTGGTCTGCACATGCTGAGCCACCCCAAGTAATTACCAAACTCTGGGCTCCGCGGACGTCGCGGACGTCCAGTTCTCCTCATTGATGACCTCCCAAATCTCCGGCACCGTGGGCATCGTCAGGGTGGCTTGTGCCGTGCAGCAATGCTCCAACCTCAAGAGCAGCAGATTACGGAGCTACGAGCCTTGGAGACCGTAGCAAAGTTGAAGGCAGTTCAGTTGGAAGTCATAGGGCCCCCAAGCTTCATGCAGTTTGGTTTGGGCAAGTTGTGGTTGTGGTGATTTTGGGCCAACATCTGTCAACTGGGTGTTTGAACTTGGCGAGAACCCCACTAGTTGGTACATGTTGGTATTACTTTAGGATGCCCAGCCTCCCAAATGAGCGTGGATACTCCCGAAAATAGAACCTGTACCTGGACCTTCAAGGGGCGTTCAATGGAGATCCACATACGTACTGTAGGTCTGTAGGTAGCTTCTTCGACCCCGAACAGCAGGTGTATTTCTAAATGGTCAAACATGGTCAAACTGAACTGGACCTTGATAGAAGTCCTTCTACATGTGCAGAGAACTGAACTGGACCTTCTGCCCTTCCACACCTCCAGAGGAGTGGTCCAAAAAAATGGTGGGACTTGAGGGGATGAGAGGAACATGCTGGAACCATTTTCAGGGCTGTGTCATAAAAATCAAACAACTCCCAATCAACAGATGAACCAAATAATTGGATTCAATCAACTTGCGGTGACAAATCTTGCCATCTTTTTTCGAACTGCGAACACTACTGTGAACCCTTTCTAAGGGTAAGCCTCAAAAAAGACATCAAAAGTCTCATCCACCGAGTCAAAGAGAACGCCGCTCACGACCGGGGCGTCCGCACCCGAAGTGCCCTGGACCGAGCGTCACCTCGCGTCCCTGCGGAGCGAGGGCGAAGTCAGGCGGCGGCCTTCGGGGAGAGCCTCCAGCCTCCAGCCTCCATGGTTTCATCCCGAAAAAACAGGTCTTTGATTTGAATGAAGCTGACATGGAGATCCGATAGATGTATCATGGATCCACATGCCACCTTCTGAGGTACGGTGAAGTTCATCATTTCGGCAAATATAGGTATAATAACCGTGTTTCATGGGTCCATTATGAGGCTTCTGTTTGGAGTCTGTTCCGAGACCACCAAATGCCCTGCCCTGCGTCGAGGCTGATCACCCCTTTCAGAGCTTCTGGGAGGGTCCCTCACGTTTGCAGAGAAAGGGAGGTGTCAAACCATTCATGAGGGGCCCTAGACGAATCTGAGAGAGAGCGAGAGAGTTAATCTGTTGGGTCCCAATCATGAGACACTCTCAAACCTGTGATCTCCCATGAGTTTGTCCGTGCTGGCGAACTCACAAATCTCAATCCCCTTGCGACTCCTGAAGACCAGAGTTACCAAAGTATAGATGAACACCCAGTGGTATAGACTATGTGTGTCTATGGAAATGGACCGTGGAAATCCCCCCCAAAAAAAGAACACCACCGGCCCGGCCCCCCCACGTTTCTGCTTGTCTTGAGGATCGCGGGGAGAGCTGGACTCCTGAAGGTCTGAAGAAAAAACAACGAGAGGAGCAGCGCGTCGTGCGGAGCTCCCAATGAGGATGAGAATCTGAAGGCCTCAACTTCGCGATGGATGTAAGCCTCCGATTCAAAGGCAGTGAGCCCACTTCTTTCGCCCGCCGAACCTAGGACCGAGCTTTCCCCCAGCTGTTGGACCCTTGTTGGGGCCAACGCGGGTGGTTTAGGCTTCTTCATATGGGGTGCTTCATCAATCAAGTATGGATTCATATGGGGTGCTTCATCAAGAATCTACATGAATGTTCCAAGCAAGAAGCATATTGACACTGTCCCATCTATCTCCACAGCTGGTCGCTGGCTCGCCGGCCGCCCCAAAAAAAAACGTTCCGTCCTCAAACTGTGATCATCCAAGGTCACCTGAAGCGCCACGTGTTTTCCCGGCCCATGAAGCGCCGCCAGGGTGGGCAGCCGAAAAAGCCGGACGAACGACCCTGAGTTTTCCGGAGGACCGTCCCTATGGTGCCAAACCACGTCCGGTTGGGTTTCAAGGAGGGTATTTCATCACTGAAGTAGAAGGCCACCGGGTTTCTCCCAGATTGAAGAGTCCCCACAAAGGCTACAGGTCACAAAGTCAGCTTCTAAGCCGTCCGCATCATGCTAGAAATCACAAGCAGCATGCCCTGCCATGGTGGATCAAAACAAAGGCTTAGACTTAATAAAGGAAAATGGTTGTCAAATTAAAATGGAAATTCCATCCAAGCATCTGGGCTACATCTAAATATATACACCTTACACTGCCTTACACCTGTGCCGCACAGGGCCGCTCCACCATCTTGCGGATCATGACATCGCACTCCGTCTTCAAGCACTTTCACCATCTTTCACCATCAAGATCTTTGGAGATCCATGGTGTCCGTGACGGAAAACCATATGCTTTGAACCATGGAGTACAGTAAGTACTCCAGTACTCCACCATGGGTGCCGGAGGTTCCCTCCCTCTTCAAACTCTCTCACCTCCCTGGCGGTCGTTGTGTCCTGATTTCACGGGACGATGATCGCTTCGGTCCCGCCTGGACCAGGTCCAAGTCCCCCGGACGGGAGTCCTCAACGATCGGAGGTCGGTCCGGGAGGGTCAAGGGACATGATCGAAACGGCGTGCTTTTTCTGAGAAATGAACTGGTTGGTGGGGGGTTCGCTACTGAAAGAAATTGGGATAGATGTATAATATATTGTTTTTTACAGAAATGAAGTCATTATATATGTCAGAAATGAAGTGATAGTGGAGCTTGATACTGAAATGAAAGTAACTTGGATATAGTTATTGAAGAAATGATGTGATGGTCGGGTCAGGTCTGATACTTTTTCTGCGCTTCCAAGAATTCCTGGCCCACTGGCCCACCGAGTCGTTCAGATGTCGTCTCTGCCCCTGCAAGCGACCTTGCAACCCGATTCACGAGCTGCGGAAGCTATGTGGGAACCTACTGGCAAACCCAACAGTGCTAAAGGTCCAAGATGTTAAAGAGCAGTGTTGACACAGCGTGGCTGTGTTTCCCCCAGGCAGGGCATCCCAGTGAGCGAAGAGCGCCAAGCTTTTGTTGCAACAAGAAGCTGGAGACTGCTTTTGCTATATGTGGTCTTTGGGAAATCACTGGAAGTTGACCGCCCGACTCTCAATGTAGGTATTGGCCAAGAGTCAAGCATGGAAGTGATTCAAGAAGCACTCTTGCAAGAACTATACAGTAGGGGGTATGAAGTCCATTCTCCAAGGCAAGCTCACAAACATTCCTGTTGCTAGTCAGGACATGGTTGTACCTTGGTCTATACATACGATTCTTTACCGCAAATTAAAGTGTTGACACTCTCACCAGTTGCAGCACACTCGCATACATCCAGAGCATGAGCATGAGCAAACCGTCCCCGGCTTCGCCCGTGTCAATCCCATTCCCCACACTTCCAAGTACCTCCTCAGAAGGTATTTGGACCCTCTAAACCCACCCCAAACACCTCAGAAGGTACGACTGGAGGCCTGGGGATCAAGCCTGGCTTCGGTCTGTCCAAGACGCACACCACCGTCCTTCTCCGCACAGACCGGACCCACGGAACCGCGAACCGGCCGTCGCGCCGTCGCGGCCCGGTCCGGTCGAACGCTTCCCACGCCTTTGCCGAAACTTCTCCATTTCGGCAAAACTGGTTGGACTCGATAGAGAGAGAGAGAGAGAGCGAGCCCCGTTCGCCGAAACGGATCCCAAAACCGGTGGAAACCCCAAGCCGTCCCCGCTGCCCCGCTGCCCCAACCAAACATGTGTCACACGAAAACCAGCCGGTGAAACGCTCAAACGGCTCCTGCGTTCGATCCTCACAGGCGGCGCACGGGGCACAAACCTGGCGCCTCGACAGTGACCGAAGAGAGCTCGGGGGAAGGATCGACCGCAGGGGTGGAAGTCATCCGGGAGAAACACCGATGAAACAGAGAGAGAGAGAGAGAGTGAGTCTCACTGGATTTTGAACGAAGAAAGGCATGTGAAACCGTGAAACCCAATCCGTTGGGGGGTGGGTTAGGCTTTCGCTCTTTCCATGGGGAGTGAGGTGGAAATCAATGGAAACCGATTTCACCAAAAAATGGTGACGTGGGGACCGTGGTGACTTTTCCTGGGGCTTGGGCCTGGGATATACAGTATATCATACATTTGTACATGTGCTTTGATATGACTAGACATGCCCTACCAGGATCTTTTACCCAGTCTGTGAGAGCCGCCTGGTGGTACATGTTCTTCTACAATAGGGGTGACTTGGAGATACAAAAAGCTGAGGACAGGCTTTTCTTGGCAAGTTTGATGGCTTAGGCTTAGGCTCTGAGACAGCTAGCTAGCTTAAAGTTGCATTAACCCAGGCTCACATAGCTATATACTTAAAATATATTGGTGTGCTTGCTGCATTGCTAAATACCACTCTACAACTCTTTCACTGTGGATGGTGGAGAACAGTCTTTCAGCGGCCCATGTTGAGGTTTTATTCCAGGTTTCAGTCTTCAATTCAAAATGAAGTCGAAGTGTCTCAGTTTTGTTGCAAGGCTCTTTGAAGAAGTGACACAAAGTGCTGCACAACTGAGGTGGTGCTTCCGTCTGCACATCCGGTTTCAAGATCTCTAAAAGCAAGTTCAGTGACTGGATTTCCACCCATCTAGGTGTATTAGACTAGGGAGATCTATACAAAGCGGCAGATGGTCTCCTTCTCTTCTGATGCAAACCCACCTACAGTAATAATGACCCGAATGGGTCAATTTCCCAAAAAAAATGCCGTGCGAAAAAGAAAGTTCGGGCCTAGTAGGAGTATAAATATAAGGAGCATGCACCTTCCTTGTTGAGGGGTAGACCCTCCTGCAGCCAACTTGAGGGGTTTTTGACCCTCACCCAGCCGCATTCAGAGTCCAAGACGCATTATGACTCCGTGTCCGACTGATCGGAACGAGGCATGGACAGTGCCCAGCGACAGAAGATGGGAAGATGGTCTGTTTGTTTTGAGCTGTTGACTGGAACTATGAAGAGTCCAAACAAGACTTGGGAGACTTAATAGTCGTGTTTAAAAGTTTAAAAGTGAGGAAAAAAGAATCCGGTTTAGGCAGTTTCATCATGATAGCAAGAACCCCGGCTTGGAGGGGGTTGGCAAGTGTGGAATTTGATTTAAACTCCTACATCAAGGTAGAGCTAAAGCATTGACTGCAAGAGCTCATAAAGTCATCAGTCACAATGTCTTGAATATGTTGACAACAAACACTCATTGAGCTATAGCCTGATCAATCTAAGTGGAAGCTCTCTTGGCCTCTCTAGCGTTCATGATTTCTCCTGAGCCCAGCTCTTCCTTCGGACAGGTCGCAGCTCTTTTCAACTTGTCGCCTGCAAAATTAGGATGTACTGAAATTGTCAGCCCCACGTTGAGCCTAGAAGTCTTAGAAGAAGCCTCCAAAAGATTGAGGATGTTTATAATTGTATACGATCTTTGACACTGATCCAAACAGCTGTCGAAGTGTTTCATTAAAACTGAAACATGGAGACCCATCAAATCCATTCCCAGCCATTCCTATGACTTCTCCTCCCACACTTTCCTGTGCTTCAATCCTCCACTGATCACCACCGAACACCGCCCAGAAGACAGCAGGCCGCCCAAACGAGGAGAAAACGTCCGACCCAAGTCTTACACGACGCCCGTCGTCTCTTTTTTGTGCAAACCGACGTGTTCGTCACGCCTCTCCGCTCCGCTCTTTGGCTCAAGATCCCTCTTCCGCTCCGTCGACACTCCTCACTCAGAGGTCCGCGATGGTCACCTCCTCGGCATCGCTTTTGGGGCGGTGCTTTTGGGACACTGGAGCTTTTGAGCGTGCGAACTGGACGTGTGACACTTGGGAAGCAGATTGTCAAGCTTAGTAAAAGGTCGCTTCATGTCACTTTTCAGCAAAGCACAGCAAAGCCACTTCCCTTCTGACTGAGGATTCCATTTCAGCGAATCTGCGATTGTTCTGGATTCTCACCACACAACCCACCAGCGCCTGGTGGATGTGTTCTGCGGTTCCGCAGACTCCAACGCTTGGCAGAGCAACTTTTTTGAGAAGCGTTAAACAAAGTCACGTGATGACGACCCATGGTCCGGGTGCTTTAGGGACACCCCGAATCACCTCAAGCAGGCGGCTATCAATAGACACCCCAGGTGGTCCGGGGGGGGGCCCTGGTGGTGAATTGTTCCCAAAACCTTCGTCCCAAAAAGCTGCCGAACCTGTTTCGGGGTTTGGAAGAAATTCTACCGAACAGTGCATCTTCAACTCAGTGGGTTGAGACTCAGTGGGACACTTTCACTCGAAGATGGCAGATCTTCCCAGCTAAAGCATGGTCGAACGCCTTCGAACGCCCCAAAGCACGGTCGAACGCCCACTTCCTCTCAGCTTAAGCCTCCAGCGATTTCCCAAGTACCCACGGTCTGGCTTTCGGCGAGGGCGTGCCCACGACCGGGTGCCACGACCGGGTTCCCGAGCCACTTCGACACCAGGCCTCAAGCAACAAAGGTGACCTAGAACCCTATAGCTATAGATTATCCCAGGGTACCCCAGGTGACGGGCTCCTAGAAAATGGTCACTGGCTACCTCTCTTGGGCTGAGGAGGCTGAGGATTCATCCTTCGCTGACTGCTCGACCCTACCGACCCTGGTGGGTTTGGAAGATCCAGCGGGGGGGCGGTTTCTGCCGTTTCCGTGTGACACTCAGATGCGCGAAGCCCGCCGCTTGAAGTGGGCCGGCTTAAGCCCAATGGAGAAGGAGGCTGCGTGGAATTCGCTAAGTTCAGATCCTGCAGATGAGTTTGGATCCCATAGATTCTTCTCGGATTCCCGGGTTCTACACGACTTAAACCCTTGTGCTTTTGGGAATGAGTCATGAGTTAGGAGCTGGCACCAAAGGTTGGATGATGGTGGAAGGGCACCTGCACTGCTTTCCTGGTTGAGTCATAACACCTCGACAAGAAGGAGCCAACGGGCCCAGGAACCCGATGAAAGGTGCGTCACTCCACTAAAGAAATATCACATGATATCACCAATCGCATCCAATCGCGATTATGTTGGGTATGTTGCCCCAATCATACTCTTGAACCCATCAACAACATGCTCCACCACCTTGGAAACCCTCAGAGCAACCCATAAAACATCGGTCTTTGCAATGCCTTTTCTGGAAAAAAACAGAAAAAAAACAAAAGAAACACCAAGAAATGAAGTGTTCTTCCCAAACCAATGCACCTTTAGAGCGAAGAAGGGGTCGAACCAATGGGTCGTGTGCACTTCTTGGACGAAGCACCGAGATCTTGGACCCAATTCCGCGCTTTGGGGCTCCGAGGGGCTCGATGGAGATGGAGGTAATCTGCTTCACCACCTGGGCGCCCCATGCGGCGCCATCCCGCACCATGCGACGGTGCGGAAACCGCACGATGCCGGCGGTTCCGCGAAAACCGGCGCCTGAGCGGAGTGATCGAAGCCCTCAACCATGGCTTGGATTGGTAGATTTTAGTTAGGATTCCTCCGCTCTATAAGACTCTTTCCCTTACGTAGATGCTTGGGTCACAGCCTTCAACCGCAAAGAGCACCAACCTTCACCTCCCCCTTCACCAACCTTCCTGTATCTCTGTTCCCCAAAACTCTCTCGCCTTAGATGCACCCCTGCACCGGGTGTCCACCGCTTCTTTGGGCCGCCCGCTGGCGCGTCGCGCGTCCGCTCGGTCCCCTGGCATCGGAGGGAGAGTGCAAGTCGATGAGCCTCTTGTGGATACGCATCTCCCAACGGTCGAAGGTGTTGGTACCTCGGTCGAAGGTCCCAGCCTCTTCCACCAGCCGGGGCACCCGGGGCACGCACCCGGTTCACCCAGAACGGTGGGGTTGGATGCGCTGGGTGGGGATGGTTTTCCATGGGAACAGGCTCCGTTGGTCTGTGACAGAATTGATCATGATTACTAATATGTTACTGCAATGGGTGCTCATTTTGTGCAGGAGTACTTTGGGCGGAGCCTTTCACTTGAGGTGCAGATGCTTTGTCACAAGCATCCGCACTCCACCATCATCTTCCAGCCTCCAGTCACACCAAACTAAACCGTCCCTTCTACCCCGGCCACCGCGCCTTCTCCGCACGGCGACTTCCGAACCATCAAACGCAAGATCTTCGTTGGGAGACCTCCACGGCCGAGGGACGCGCCGTTCGCGGCGTGGGCGACACATGAGGTGTGAGTGTCATATACCAAGACCTTCCAACAGGTTGTTGGACACTCGGACACCCCGAATCACCTCTAAGAGCCTATATATATATTATATATATATTTATATTTATAGAGACGCCGGACGGAGGGTGCTGGTAGAGGAAATTGAAAAGATCTATCGACGAGTCTGATGAGGTCTGTCTAGAACCGGCATCAAAACCTCCGTTCAATTTGCAACGGCAAGTCTGACTCATTTGCGACACCAAACTGCACCTAGATCGGACTCATTTGCGACACCAAATCTGACTCATTGGCAAGACGGTTGAGGTTTTAGGGTTTTAGGGTCTAGGGCTCAAGTGATGCGCCTCGACCCAAGGGTCGCGGTGCGCCGAGAACATAGCTGGACTCTTCAACCCGCCCCAAGACCCCAAACCTGTAATCTATGATGGGCTTAGGCAACCCTGGCCGTGCATTTTTCTTCTTGAGCGGTGGGCAAATAGAACAATTTTTTGGATCGTGATGGCTGATGGATTATTGACGCGCTTTGGGCAAGTTTATGATTTGTTTACGCCCTGAGGTGGCTATGCAACGAGGCAAACCGTTTGAAGCCAAATGGCTCTTCAAGGCAATACGCCCGGCGGAGCCACACATCGAGAAGCGCAGAGAGATGCGGTCTTCGAGTTCGTAGACCAGCTGGTCGATGTCTTGGACCACGAGCCGGTCGCAGCGTAGCGAGGCGGTCACGCCAGCGAACGTTGCCTCTACCTGTTGCAACCACATGGTGCACAAGGCGGACGGCTGTAGATGCAGCCTCGATGCCGCCGCGCACGTCACGGAGGAACGCCGCGCACGCCACAACGTAGCGTGTATATAGCTGCATGGCCGCGGCATAACCGGCATCACGTGCATTATGGGCGTGTTGATATAGCCCAGCATGTTGGTATGCACGCGCCTGTTCATTGGATATGTCGTTACTGTAACAAGGGCACATAAAGAATCAAAGAAAGTCTTAAAAGCAAAAAGGGTCTGCAGAAGGCAACTTTAAAGGTAAATGGTTTGATTATACAGAAGACCATTTTGAACGCAGAATGGTCTGCCGGACATCGTCTTTATATAATGCGAAATTGTCTACACAAGACCGTTTCAGGGGTGCTTCAAATGAATATATGCAGAAGAACGCTTGTCTACAGAAGGCCGCTTCAAAGGCAAAATGGCTTATGAAAGACCGTTCCGAAGGCAAAGTTGCCTAAAGAAAGCCGCCTTAAAAGGCAAAATGACTCACAGAATGCCACTTCAAAGGCAACAAAGTCTACAGAGACTGCTTTAAAGGAAAAATTGTTTATAGAAGGCCTTCTTAAAGGCGAAATTGTGGTACCAAGAAGTTAAGGCTTCACAAGGCCTGCCGGGTCCAGACCTTGGGTTTTAGGGCATTACAATACCATACATTTAAAGTACAATAACTTAAGTGCAGTCTGCGCTATGCACCCTTTATGTGAGGATATAAATGCGGGACAGAGCACAAAGCTAACTCTTTGTGCTCACCTTGTCAGGCTCCTTCATCTAAATCCTTTTAGATGCTTGGCGCTCAGCGTGCTAGCGCTCACGATGTTCAGAGCTCCTAAGTGTCGCCAACAACATCGGCGGAAGCTGTGTCCTTTGGCGTTCACCCGAGCACCGCAGGCGTTCGCAGCGCCGCGCGGTTCACCCGAGCACCACACGAATGGGGCCAGCCACCTTCAAGTCCTTCGCATGTGTTGATCGCGACAAACGTTGGACGATGGAGCCGAGTGTCTGGACCGACCTTCACTTCCACAGCTGTAGGGGATGTCAGCAGTGCAACGAGGATGAACCAAGGTGAACCAGGAAGGTCCTTGCTGAAACCTCAAAAAGCCGATGTCCTTGCTGAAACCTCTCCTAGCGAAAAACACGATGCTTCCACGTCTCAAAAAGCGTTTGTTCGGCCGGATGGTTCGACCGAATTTCGTTGGTTCGACCCAGCAAAAGGAGCAGAATGACCTCCGATGTCAAGCGGTTGGCTACGGAGTTGAGTGTTGACCCATGTGACGCCAACAAATCCCCCGCTAGTCTCATGCAACCACCTCCTCACCACGAGATAGGTGTGCTGGAGATGACCCAAGATGTCATGTTCACTTGGAGCTGTCAGTGCTGTTGGATGGATGTAAGTCTTCCTGCATCACATGAAATAGGACGGAATGGGTGTGCACAATACCACAATACCTTTTTCTGCATTGAACCATTCACGTTCATTTGGGAGGGTTATGCAAGAATTATAGCTCCAGTTGAGTCTGGTCCTGCCATAGCAAGCAAATGTCTGGATGCTGTCCGATCAGACTCCAATGGTCATCAAATGCTCCAGAGAAACATCTTGCACATGTTCTGCCTTCACCATGGTTCACCCATCTTGAGACGAATGGCTCAGTGGCCAACCTCCTGCCCCGCTAAGGCCCCGCCCCAGAACCCAAGTTTATGGCAAATTCACTTCCACAAAGAAGATTGAACCATCCATTCTCCCCTACAACATTGCACCTGGTGACCTATCGGATAATCTCGGATCCACTGGACAAAGACATCTTCTGCTTCTCCTTGGCCTTGGCTCCTGTCACCAGGTCACAGCAGACCTTCTCAAGAGCTCGCACCTGCCAGGTCCGGTCCGCGCTGTGCCCGAAAGGCTTTGGCAAGCCCTGCGGTGCCCGAACACGGGAAAAACACATAGAAGGCTGACCCTATACAAGTGATGTCACTGATGTCTACTAGGCTCTAGTTGTTCAAGTAGACACCAGAACCGAGGCGTTAATGATTTAAAAAAGCGGCTTCCCCAAGTTCATCACCTTCCAAGTTCATGTTCTGGTGTACCAAAACAGGCTTCGCGCGAATGGGATCTCGGGGGCCATGGTTCAGTGGGTTCCGGATCTCGGGCGGGTCCATCCGAGAGCCCCGGCATCTCGGCTGCTCAGGGTGATCCTGATCCGATGGAGGCCTCGACCGCTGCCAGGTCGGACCCGACCTTTTGAGGGCCCAACCACCCTCAACTAAAGACCTGTTGGAGGATACTGGTATACTGTCTTACTATACATATATAGATATAGATATAGATATAGATATAGATATATATATATATATGTTTATTTATTTTTTTTTGTTAACATCACTGTATTGTAACTTAGTCAATCCTTTCCCAAACATTCCATTGGACATCATGGGACGGAAGGTTATGCCCACCCCAAGAGTCCTAGAGAGACCTGATCTACACTCCATCAAGTGACCCTCTCTGGGTAAAATCACCTTTTCAACAGAAAGAAGTAATAAAAAAAGCCCTTTTCAACCACTTCACCTGATCGGTCAATGTGTCAGTTCCGGTCCTGTCGAACATGCCACCGCGCGGTGCGGGAACCGCTCCGCTCGCAAAACGAGAACGTCGGGGTCGGACGGGTGGAGATCGAATCGGGGTCACCTGACCGTGTCGAAACGACTGGGTTGGGTGAAAATGAAAACAGAAAACGACGAGGACCGAAGAAGGTGGGAGGGGCCATTGGGTGCTAAGAATGATCCCAACTAAAGGTTGAACATCAAAATATCTGAGGCCCCACCCAGGCCATGCGAGTTGTGGGACCTTCGAGCAGTGAAACCCCGAAATCGGCCACACTTGGGTCTCCCACCCTGGCCTTTTTCGCTCTGCCCAAACGGGGGGGTGTTGCAAATGGGGGTGTTACATGTGCTGTGGTGATTTTCACGAGGTTGTAGTATCACCAGCCTATGTTGTACCGGGGTGGTCAATATACAGCTGGGGGTTCACTAGATGACGAGCCCGTCACATGCAACCTGAAAACATGTGAAAACACCCTGGTGAAGGTTTTCCAGGAGCCAGGCCATCCCCTTCCATGTGACCATGTGTCCATGTGATGTCCCAACAATTTCAAACTCTATCTATCAGTATACTTTCATGACGTAATCCGGCACTTCCGCTTCATCTCTCAACACTCATAAAAATATGTATTCTTCAAACCTGGCAAATGGATCACATTGCTTGTTCTTCATGAACAGCAGGACGTTTACTCCCAGCTGAAGTCCCAGCCTCCCCAAACTCCCCAACCCAATTCGGACTCCTCCGGCCCCGAGCGGGCACCCGCGCGCTGCTCCTCGGACTCCAGGGACTTCACGGGCTTGGTCCTTGGCGGAGTCCGCGGAGCCGTTGAAGAGTTGAAATACATCGCCGGATGTGACGAAGCTGCTGAGAGCTGGTGGGGTTGTTGGGAGTTCTGAAGCTGTCCTGGTTGGCGCTGGTCGTTTTGGGAACGGGTTTTTTCGGTAGGGGGGGGAAGTCACTGGATTTCGCCCGTCTCTCGTTCTCTTCCCCAAAGCGGAAGAGGAACGGAAAACTCTCATACTTCGTCATACTCCGGTCTCCTCGGGCTCCACGTTCCTCGTCCTGGTACGGTCTGTTCCGGGCACCCCGGCGCCATGGAGCTCTGAGCGGCGCTGCGCGGAGCCCGGGAAATCGAGGTCTTTTGGAGCCCGGGAGCGGAGCAGAGCAGAGCAGAGGGTCCGGGAGTGGCACTTGTCTTCAAAATCTGTTTCAATGAGGATGAATGAATACGGAATTGTTAGAAAATATGGATGCTTTTAGTGATAATAGAGGTCCTTCCTCTTGATTCTGGACCTCTATCATCCTCTATTTCAATACTGAGCTGGAAAAGCAGGAAGCATGTCGCACACTGACTGTCCTAGAGTGTGTGACTTAGTGGGGGCAGGCTACAAGTTCACTCGCATCAAGTCTCTATATAAAACTCAAATCTCTAAAGAATTCTAAAGATCTCTTTGCCTAGACCCGAGCTGAATCTGGATGAAGCCTCCTTAGCATCTGCTAGCATAGCATCCCGAAGGATCCCAGTATGTTGAGGCCGGCTCCACCAAAGGGACCTGCAGACTGGATCCAGTTGAATGCCTCAGCGTCAGCACTGGCTGACCCTGTCCCCGACTCCACGAGTTCCAAGGCCCAAGCCACAGCATGCTGCTTTTTTCTCCCCACGTTCTTTTTCATGCATCAAGCCACGCTATTAGGTTGGAGCCCATCGCTATTAGGTTGGAGGCCATTGCTGCTAGTAACAAGAAGCATCCATCCATCCCATTTGCGGGTCAGTCCATCGCGCAGCTCAGGAAGCCTCCGCACCTCGTGCACGGTGGACGGCAAATGCCGGCTGGTGCCACCCGGAGAGTCATACCCCATGGAAAAAGATAATGTCATGGTCTTTCCTGTTTGCCAACTTTAAGCCCCTATAACGTTTGCCAAGGGTAGAGTAGCTCTGTGAGTCACGTGTTTAAAGACTATACACATGTAAGCCCCCCAGGGCGCATGCTGCGTTCGAAAACGCTTTCCAAAACGTGCTGCGTGCTGACTTACTTCTGTTGCCGTTGCTGTATAGAAAACACTCAGGTCCCGGTAGATCACTGACGCGGCCTATCCCTTGGTGCATCGCTTTCTCCGCTTTTGGGCACAAAAGAGAACGCTGCCAAACGGAGATAGACGGTCGCAGGTGGTCCGCTCCCACACCCAAAAAGGGAACCGCGGAGGAGGACGTTGGAAAGCCGGAAAAACGGACCGTCCAACGCCGTGGTCGGGTCTTCGGGCACCTTCCATGACGTTGAAAAAGATCCCAAGAGAACCCTGAAAACTCTCAATTCCTAGGTGTCTCTTCATCTCAGGGGTTTAAGAACTCAATTCTTAGACATCTCTTGGAATTCTTCAACGGCACAAAAGCGAAGATGTTGCCCGTCCTTTAGGTTTGAAGCTCAGGTCCTGGAAATTTATCAAGAGTACGCTCAGACCATTTCAGGTATCACCCGGCTGGACCACCCATCGTTGGATTTGAAGCTGCTAGACGGCGAGAAAGAGAGAAACACGTGCTAGAAATCCGTTCCCCCAGCTCACATCGAGACAATCCGGGGCGAGCTCAAAATTATGTATTGGTTTCAACCATACCTAGAGACTCCAAATGCACCAAAAATTCTGCCAACAGGGTACAATGGTGCCTCGGCGAAAATTTCTGCCAACGGTTCCTCTAGGTCTCTAGGTGTATGAAACTTGCCAAAAAAAAACCTGGTCTTGTGCTGCTGCTGGTGTGTCGCCTGTCCTATTTTTTCTCGTCTTCACGACCATCGAATGAAGGCCCCAAGTCAATCTCGGTGACTGAAATGGGCATCCAACGACCAGGGCGATTCGTGAAGCCCCCCCCGCGCCACGCCACAAGTAGAAGCAAATCACGAATGCCGTACGGATGTACGTTCATGTACGGATGTACGTACCAAACAAACTGGGCATCAAACGGGCAAAGAATCCAAATCTACCTGCGGTACACTGCTGGAGGATCGCCTGGATCCCAAAACAACATGGATTGAGGTTCCACTCATCCTCCAGGGTTCCACGTGACTCACAGAGCCACTCTACCCTCCACTTGTCACGTGTGATCACATTATATATATATATATATGAAACATGAGGGGAACTCACAGAGTAGGTGTGACGACTCTTTCTTTTTCGACCACGAATGAAACGAGTCTCACATTCAGACACTAGACCTGCCACGCTTCAAGAGACATGGACCGGTAAACACAGTGCTATGAAATAACACTGGGTTGAAGTCGTGGTACAAACACACAGACCAGCTTGGTAAGTCATCTTTGATGAACTTATCATACCACCCACTGTCAACAATATCACCCACTGTCCATGTACTCTAGAAAACGAGGGAGGTGTGAAGGTCGAAACACGTACCGGAGCTCAGACGGGTAGTCCACCTCAGACACCTCCCACAATTGAGCGTTAGTCCAGGGGTCATCAGTACCAAGTCTGGATGGACCATCAGACGGATTGCTCTCCGAGTCAATCCACTCCAGCCAAACTCGAATTTGAAATCTCTGAAATAGAAAATGCGCAACTTGGACCAAAGTGTGTACGTCGGTTTGAGTGCTACTGCCTCGAATGAGGGATGCCACTGCGGCTTCGTTGTCGATAAACCACAGGACGTCACAATTCTGTAAAGCAGAGCCATGAAACCAGGGCACTAACAAGCCACACAGAGTTTCACCCGGGTAGATCTGTTGTGCACGGTCTTCCCAGGTAAGGACAACCTCATGGGGGACAACACAGGTCACCCCCTGGGGTTGGGCCGACGACCCAAAGATCACCCAACCAACGCGTAAAATGTTTTGTTCAAAAGATGCATCTGAATAAATGATGATAGGTTGGTGTGGAACCGAACCTACATCAATGTCACGGGGACCGTGGGAAGCCACTGTAGCTGCTAAAAGCTGCAGGGTAACGATGTCAGATGGGGACAGGGCTGCCGAGTCGGCTCGCTGGAGAGCGGTCAGGACTGGGCCTGCGACGCGCCCTGCCTGTCCGGAACACATGCTGAACATCCAGTTAAGGTCTCCCCGGAGCTTGCCTGCATCATCAGGTGAAAGTTGGCCCGCTGCCAATGCACCCTGAAGTTTGGCAAGCACCTTGCGTTGGGTGGAAAATTTCGGTTGGAAACGGATAAACCCCTCCTCGACAAAGTCCCCTACGTGCACGGAGGTTCCAAGGTAATGTCGGTTACGCCCAGGTGCAAACGATTTAGGGGCTTGCGGAGGGGCCCCCATAAGTTGAAACACCAATTGGAGTCCACGCTGTGAGACATCCGCATTGTGAACAAAGTCAACAGCCAGCTCATCATCAAAGTAAGCGGCACAGAAAGACAGTGTACAGCGACGCGCAATGGCGATACCCAACTGGGGGAAACGATTAAAGTTCACAACTGCGCTCTCCAATCCATAGGCTAGGCCGTAGAGGGTGGTGAACCTCCAACCCACCTCAGGCACAAACACTGCTACATTAGAGAACCGCAGGTGATCATCCTGGACAGGCAAGCCTCTATATGCGTCGGGTAGATCATCAGTGCCGAGCCTCAAATCCAACCACTCCAAAGGAGCATCCGAGGAAAAGTCCAACGTAGAGTTGACCATACGTGCCACTGAAGCTACGAAGTCCACATTAACTGTAGAAATGGTTTCCTGCATGGCGGTATGGGTGTTATGCCCACTTTTGCGGGCATTATCAATGACCCGCTATTTCCCATCAGGTTGGACAATCAAAAACCGTTCCACAGCACGCCAACCACCCACACCGAACTGATCATTGACTTCCTGCATCGTGCGCAGTGGGCTACAGAAGCCTTTGGCAATTTCATCGTGTAACGGCCAAAATTTCGGGGGCATACAAAGGTGGTCGGCTACGTACCAGTCTCAACACATCCGCCTCGGCGGGAGGGCCCAGCCACTCAGACAAGGGGAGTTTATCGGACTGTTGGATACTTCTAAACACACCCGATGGGGGAAGGGAACCGACGATGGCGAAACCCCGAACGAGTTGCCTCGCTAATTCCCTATCCGGCCAATGGAGTAGCCATGCCATAGTAGCCACAAAAGCAGGCTTCTTAGAGTGCACTACTTTGTGGGCACTAGCACACCTGACTGCTGCAAGGTAAGGTTCCAGCGGCTGCACAGCTTTTTCTACAGCTTTGAGTGTATGCCGCAGCCTTTGGCTGTATGACGGAAGGAATTGCCGCCAAGCGCTCAAGGCCTCCACGACGAAGAGAACATCCGGCTCAGGCCAATCTTGAGGGTAGAACGGTGACCGAAGGAGCTGTGATTGCCTGATGTGTTCATCTTTGCCCACCCCAGGGGGCAGAAGATGATCGAGGCCCTTAGCCGACGAACTGGGGTAGCGCTGCCCGGTCAAGCCCGCAAAGATGGCAGTGCGAAGGCGGCCCCAAATAGGCACTGGGCCCAACTGTTCGAAGGGCTCCTGACGAAGCCTCCGCCACATCGGATAAGCCTGGAGGCTGCGCAAGTCACATGCTTCCAAGCGGGCTTGGACTCGGCGGACTCGGGTCCAGGCGTGCTCCGTGACATTGGCAAACTCGAACTGCTGTCGAAGGTCTTGGCAAAGATCAGCAGCTGACCAGAGGCCTGGCATAGCCTGCAGGCGCCCCAGTTCCCAGACCGTGTGGCGCAGCCGTTCCTGCAGGTGCTGCTCCGCTGTATCAGGCAAAGTCATCATCATCTTGGCCTCCAGGATGCTGGGGAGCATAGCCAGGAGTGCCACCACACTGGGGATATGGAACCCATTGCCAATGAAGGAGTTCTGAGTCTGCACCCGCTTCACTTGCCCCCCTCGAGCTGGAGCAACCACTGCCGGCGGGAGGCACATGATCTGGCACCGTTCAACCGGGGAAGGCTGCCTCCATTGATGCCCTGCCCAAAGTAGCGAGTGCTCTTCATAAGCTCCAGGCGGAAATCGTCGACAATCAGCATGGAAGCGCTCGGCAGCAGCTGGGCTCACCTTGGGAACCCTGTCCACGGGGTGAGAAAATTCCCGAGTGAAGGTATGCATAGCTCCCTTGCCCTCATTCTGCATAACCACTTGTGGTTGTAGCATAGGCAGGAAATGGTCATCCCAAAACACTTGGGAGGGTAGCGGCTTCTTGCCATTGTAACGAAGTTCAGCTACACCTGCTGGTGCCTGGCGCCATGTCCATGACTCACGTGGCGGATGCCCTGGCCCCAGGGCCCCACTCCGAGAGCGAAGCCAGAAGAACCTTCGCCGCGCCACCCATCCACAGGAGCTAGCATCAAGGAGCACCGGAGGGCCTCCAAGCCACTCCGCGTATGCCGCCTGCACTTGCCTGGGCATGCTAGCCACATTCTCCAAGAATGCAACCACTTCCATGTCATGACATTCTGGAAGGCCTTCAAATTCAGCCACCAACCGCTGTAACTCCCGAGGCTGCAGGGAGCGTGCATCATGGAGGCCTTTCCGACGTCGGTTCAATGCACTGTTGCCTTGACATGGAGATCCGCCCCCCATCAAAACACCGCGAAAGTGGCGACGCCGGAGCATGGGAACAAAGTCCACAGCTCGGAGCTCTTCAACTTTGGGCACACTCACCACGTGGGGCATGACGGTAGTGGTGCAGTGAGTAGCGTCCTCATCCATCTCTGCGGTCACCGCGTAGAAATGGACGCCCATGGAGAGCAAGGCGATCAATAAGCCCCCAATGCCTGACCAAAGGTCCAATACCAGCCATGTGCCCTTAAAGGGCTTGGCCCACGGGAACTGAGGCAGATCCCCCTGGCCACGCCATGTGACCGGCTTGGCTGCATACAACCGATCCATCAACTCTCTGCTGCCAGCCTGGCAATCCGGGCCGAGGAGGACACGGCGCTGAAGAGCGACAGGAGCTGGATTGCGCACAGGTCCCCAGCCCCTCGCATAGCCACCTGGGTCCCCCCGGGGTTCCCCGACCCTCGGGGGGTGTTGTCCCTATTCACGCTGCAACCTCGTGTGGGCCGCCAAACATGCCTTCCCAGAGGCCAGCTTGACGTCACACAGGTGGAGATCCTTGCAGCCTGCCTTGGTGCAGCCGCGGCCATCATTGAATGGTTTGCAAATCTTCTGACCTCCCTTCAACATGGAGATCGTAGGCCATTTGTCAGTCTTGATCATGCGGCGCTCTTTGGAAGGGCCCTTGTCCGCCGGCTGGTCACTCTCAGTCATACGCCCCCTGGGGGAACATACCTGCCTCAGGCAAGGTAGGCTGAATCCCGGGGGCGCGCCAATCGATGTGAGTCTGGCGGAGGGCCTCTTCCAATGCTGAAGCCCCTGTGTAGCCACGGCGAATAAGGGATGCCATCTTGGAGCGTGTGTTGATGTCATTTCTCTCCAACCAAATAAGACTGCCCTGTCCAAACTCCATAGTAAATTGTAGGGCGTGATCCGCATAGGACATAGCTGGGGCCAGTGGCAAAAAGACCCGCTCGTTGCCATCGAAGTCAGCCACCTTGTACAAGCCGCCCCATGCCCAGGCGTACGCCAAGGTACGTAGGGAGAAGTAGTACTCCACCACAGTGCGGACCACTCGATGTTCATCGGCAGCAAATTCCAGCTGAACGCCCGCGCCCAGGCGGACTGATTCCTGCTGCTTCGGTGACGATTGGTGAAGAATAGAGCGGACTTTGGCCACACTGATAACTGACATGGTCCGCTTGCGAAATTCCCGATAGATGCGGGAACGGAGTGCATCGGATGGCTCCAAGAACGCATCCAGCACAATGCCATACTTACTAGCAAAGTCCTTGTGGAGCTGCTGCATGGTGGACTCAGGCAGGACCTCGTCTGGAGCGTCAGGCTGTTTGGCTTCCGCTGCTGCGGTACGGATGGCTTCCAGCCCAGCAGCATGAGCTGCCTTGAGCCGAGCACGTACCAAGCGGTTGTCACGGAACTTGGTAGCTTGGAGGACCTGGTCCAAGGACTTTTCCAAAGCTGCCTCATCAAAGTAGTAGATGAAGTCCTCCAAGGTCTCCCATTTGTGGGTAGTCACCAGTTCATTCTTCCATTCTTCCAAAATATTAGCCCCCGCAAAACATGTGGAGAGACCGCGATCATCTTGATACAGGTCGATGCGGCGGGAGCCACTCATGTTAGACTTGGCGTGTAGTGAGCACCCACAGGGTGTCTAACACCACAGTTGAAGCTGAGCCCAACACGATGCTGCAGCATGCACAAACAGAGAGGGGGAGACGGTACTGCGACCCACCCACTCCGGACAGAAGGTCTATGCCTCTCACTACGACGCTCCGATGACCACACCCCCCCAAGGGTCCCAGACCCTGGGTGTACCCAAACAACGGTGGGTGGTTGGAAGGAGGTCCAGAGGGACCGAAACCACTGATCAACACTTAACTTTTTTTTCCACGAGTACGGACGCCGTGTGGGCGGAGTGCCCAGGTCATCAAAACCACTGATCAACACTTAACATCAAAACATGGGCGGCGATCGAACGGTCGGCGACTCAGTCAATCTCGTACCCCCGACCCAACGCCCCCCACAAGTGAAGTCCTGGCTGACCGCACCATTTTCATACGGGTCAGTGCAGCCATCCGCACTTGTCGGCTAAGGCTGCATACAGCCCTCGAGGCATGCGTGCCAGGCAGCGCTGGCAGAAGGAGCTGCGTCCCACCAGGCCAAATCCTTCGCCTTGGCTCTTTGGGTCCTGGATGAACGGGGCATCACGGCAGTAGGGAACTTGCCGATTCTCCACCATGCCGCTGACGATGTGGACCCGCCGGCTCTGAATGAACCATCTCGCTTCTGCCTCCGCACTAGCCTCGGCCAACACGCCTTCCAAGTCACTGCCCATGGCTGAACAGTCTGATGCTGAGGAGGAGGTCGTAGACGATGAAACGGACTGGACGTCATCATCCTCCTTGGGCTCGGGCGGTGTGGCGTTGTCCATCTCCTCGTCCTTCACTTGGTCGGCCTCCGCTGCTACCTGCGAGGCTGCAGCCGCCGCAGCGCCTTCAGGCGAAGGGGACCACCCAGGATCCTGTGCCAAGGCTGCCTCCAGCGGGCCGAAGCTCTCATTCATCTGGGCCAGCTCCTGCCAGGTCCAGGCGTCACGGGCCACGAGACCCTGGGCATTGAGAGCTAACTCTGGGAGTTTGCGGCGCAGCAAGTGCAGGAACCTCTGGATCAGGGCGCGTTTGACAGCTGCCGAGTGAATCACTCGTTGACCTGCATAATGCACGCCCATAGACCATGTAGCCTTGCTCTTCCGCACCGGCTGGGGTCCTCCTGCACCCGGAATCTCCTGCCAGTTGCCCACGGCTTGTTGGTTAGATGGCTGCAAGCCACACACCAACCCCATGGTCGGCAAGAACCGACGTAGTCGATTGTACCCTGCACTGCGGGCCTGGGCATGGTCAACATTCATAGTGAGGAGGGCACCACGTAGCAACTCCAAATACCTGCCCCTGGACATCTTGCGGTCAATGAGCCAGGCCGTATTTTCCGTGACCTCCCAGAGGTCATCAGCGCTCAGTTGCAACGAGGGCCACAGGAAATTCCGTGCCGGGTCCAGCTCAACAGTCACGAAGTCCCGCACGATACGCTGCAAGCTGAGGCCTTGAAACTCAAGCTCAGGCATGGCCCAGGCATAAGGCGGACGCGCTCCTTTGCGCCGGGCTTTGCCTTGTGAGCACTCAAAGATCAAACATTGCGGGTGCGCCTCAATGTAATGTGACCTTTGAAAATGTTCAAAGCGCACGCAAGATACGGCGGCCCACGCCAAAAATGTCAAAATCAACAGGTGCGTACCGGAGGACTGCTTCATCATCAAAAGGAGATTCACCATCTCCCATGGCTGCAATTCCGTCCTCTGCTGCACCTGATGATCAGGGGGCAACAACCGAAACGGCTGGGTCAACCAATGATCCGTGTTGAAGGGGAGGCCAAAGTTCAGGCGAAACCACTTGAGGGCCTGATACATGGATGATGCTGCTGTTGGGCCACCCTGGGCCACCATGCGCAAGAACTCACCCAGTTGAAGCGGCGTGGGTGCATTGACTGTATATTGCTTGCTGGCTGCGTAGCGTAGCCACCGTCTCAAAGCTGCCAGCAATGCTCCAATGCGCTGCTCTGTAAGCCTCCCCGTGGTCTGCATCACCTGGTCCTTGAGCTGTTGGAGCCGCACCGGGTCTCCAAGGTCAGCCCAGGTGACACCCAATTCCTCCAGGTTGAGGAAATTGGTCACCAAAACATCAAATAGGGCCTGCGTCTTCGTGGCCTTCTTTGCCACCTCTTTGGTGTGTGGGTCCGATGCCGCGGCCGAATGCAGCATCGGTGGCCGCCCTGGGATCCCGGTCGCCAGGAGCTGCCGTACCCGGCCTTGGGGCCCTCCTCGGACGGCGGGGCCACCACCGAATGGGTCTCCACCACAGAGCGCCTATTGCCCACCACGGCCTGCAAGACCCGTCGGTGATGATCATTGGCTCGACGATGCGCCAATGTCCATAGGGCGCTGACCTGAAAGGTCTCCTCCGAGCCTAGGGCCCTCTGCCTGGCCTCCAGCTCTTCCACCAAAGCGCCTCCAGTGTCCCAAATGCCCACCACGTCCTGGCAGGTTTGTACACCATTGTGACAAAACAATGATACCAGGGCATCGGAGTGGTCAGCGACCAATTCCAAAAGCTCTGCCTCCATGGCCTGGTCTGGTTGCCGAATGGCCATCACCTGACACCGCACCCCGGCAGGCGAACGAGATGGCGACCGTGGCCGTCGGCGATCTGGAGGCGGGCCTGGCGGAGGGACAGGGCCGGCAGCCGGGGCGGAGCTACCGGAGGCTGCTTGGGGGGAGCTGGACAACTGCTCAATGATGAGCTCCCTGGTCCGCTCGACGGACAATCCGAGGACCTCCGCGACCTCCTCAATGGGGACCTGGCCGGTGGCATCTTGGAAATGGGGTGGATTGGACCTGTCACCCCACCCGGAGATCTCGACCTGGTCTTCGGTGTCGTGCCCTCCTTGGTCGAGGTACGCGGCATGGCCCTGATGCCACGTGACACCGCGAAACCGGCACTGGTCACAGACCAGCTCTAGCCGATCGCAGGCGGTGCACACCGCACCGAAGGAGTCGGGCTGCCGAGCGTAGCAGCCCTCACACCACGAGGCCGTGTAGTCCCCACAGCACCGGCAGTGATCTGCTTCAATGTCAGGCCGGCGCTCAATAGATGCCCACACGGCCAATATATAGGCTGACCTCGCGCCAAGGTCAGCTCGTCGCTCTTCAGGCGACAGATTGGAGGGGTCCGATCCCCTATGCGCGCGGCGCCAACGTCGAGCCCCGGGGTTCCAAACCGCCGGAGTCGACCGCGTGATGCGCGGCATGGCGGAAAAAAG
The DNA here is from genome assembly GCA_963970005.1 of Durusdinium trenchii. Lineage (NCBI taxonomy): Eukaryota > Dinophyceae > Suessiales > Symbiodiniaceae > Durusdinium > Durusdinium trenchii. The sequence goes on along the minus strand of CAXAMN010021807.1, from coordinate 394,690 downwards.
ACTTCCCTCCCGATCTTGAGCCAAAATGGCATCAAGATCAGGAGTAACCCCTACATGTTTCAAATCCCAAAATGTCCCTACCCAACCAGCCATTCATTTTGGGGAGATAAATATGTGTGTGTGTGTCCACCCCTGGACAAAGGGTTTTCCACCACCACCTTTCG
>CAXAMN010021807.1:329660-394516 GCA_963970005.1 Durusdinium trenchii | reverse complement strand
TTCCCATCGTGAAATTGCGTTAACGGATTACAAGTGTCAGAGTGTGTGTGTTGGTGTGTTGTGTACCAGGATGGTTCAACATCCTCTTGAATGTAATTAACAGCCAACATGATTTGCGTAGCATGTCTCTCATTTGCACATCGATCATGGCTGTGGCGGCACACCGAGGTGACTTCAACGCTGTTAGACCCGCACGTTCCAACCCCATCGGGCACAGACTTCCAAGCGTTCTTCGCTTCACCCCGACATTGCATCTCAAAAGACAAGGACCTCCCGAGCAAACGGAAACTCGTGCTACTAATACATATATATATATATATGTACACATAAGGTACCCAAAAAGAAAGAAGGACTACCTTTTGTTGCTTCGTGCGATTGACTTGGTGACATCACCCAAATGTTGCATGTGTAACTCACAGTGGATGTGCCAGGACAGCAAGGAAACTCGAGACAAAGTAGCATTTTAAGGAGATATATAGTAGTTAAAGAATGAGCAAATTGGCTTCTTGCAATGACAGGCCAATGCGAAGGTCTTGAACGGGAAATCGGTTTGAATACATATATATATATATATACTGTATTAAACGCTGTTGGAAAGATCAGGAGTCGTGTAAAGGAGGAGGACCTTTTTAAAAAAGGCCTCCACACACAGGAGACGCTCACAATGAATGGTTTTTTGCAAAAATGCCTTTCTACTGTTAAGGGAGACAGTTCTATGAGTGACAAACCGATTCAAAAGAGATTGTTTAAACCGTTTGAACGCGCCCCTAGCATTCCAAAATAAGAAGGCTTTGAAACTTTGGAGCAAAGATACTTTAAGGAGACAACCTAAAGGACATGTTGAACGCACGCGGGCAGAAAAGCTGTTGTTGTATTGAAGGAGGAATGATTGATAAAGAATACTGTATGCTGGGGTCATAAGGAGTAGGCTGGCTTCAGGATCAAATTTGTGTAAAGGGAACAACGTGTGTTCAATCCTCTCCATTTTCAGCGATTGAAAGGAGGAAGCTTGCAAGGAGGTAAGGAGAAGACTCAAGAAGCATATACCTTGCAAGGTAAAGGATCTGGGAAAGGAAGGGCAGTTTCAAGAATGATGAAACCCTTAAGAGACTTTCCGATGGAAGGCACTCCCAAAGAGGACTGGTGGGCCATGTCAATTGTTATGCTCAATCATGATGCTTTTGCAATAGATCGTAATGGGATGATTCTGTTGAGCGGGGTGTACATACATAGTCTTGCAAGAGAATTGGAACACACTATCTGCAATGGAGTATGAAGGTTCCGAAGGAGAACTCTCTCAACCTGCACAAACACCATGTGAAAGAAATTCTATTTGAAAACCGTCCAACAACAACAAAACAAAACATCTTGTAAAGGAAACTTGCCTCCACTCTTGGGTTAGGACGGCATACCAAAAATACAAAAATATCAAAATACAAACAAGTACAAAAGATCTGGGATAAATGCGTTGGGGCAGGAGCAGGAGGGCATACCAAGCAATGCTAAAAATACGAAAGATCAGTGGAAAATATTGTTGGCAGAGAGGGGGGCCAATTGTTTCTATACCGGATTTGTATTTTGATTTGTTTTGTATCCATTGGGTACAAGATGTTTTTTGCGCGTATTGGTACTTGTTGGTGTGCCGGTCCTGACACCAGCCAAGGTTTTTCTGTATATAATCTGTATTTTTGGTATTGTTGGTATGTTTGGTGTTTCGTTCGTGTACTGTTGGAGTTTGTGCTTGAATTTGACATCCTCAATACCAAGAATAAGAATACAAAAAAAGGCATCTGCGGAAACACTATAAAAGGCATACACTCAGAGCGCTGATGTCTCAAATATATAATATATATATATATTATATGTATACACAATTATGTATCAATTCCTTTGCCTGTCCTGGGGTCACTTGTCTTTTATAGTTTACAAATGTTTACATAGTAATTGTGTTATATGTTATTTCAACCACCAGACTGTTGAACAACACCCAGAGACCCCCTGCCCGTCAAGTCAGGAACGATGGGTGACGGCTCTTGTTTTGTCTCCGTCCCTCAGGGAGATGGACAAATCCTTCGTGCCCCATGCGAACCCATGTCATGAAGTATTCAGGACTCACTGGTGAAGCTTTGCCACACAAGTCCGCAAACGGCCTGCTCAGGCAGCTGCCAAGAAGCTTGCTCTACTTACAACCTCATCGCGCGCAAAAGCAACAAGGAAAGACCAAACAGCATCAGAGTAGAGGACACCCCGAAACAACGGTGCGGTTGCACATACGCTTTTGTGGGCCTTGAGATCTTCCAACCCAAAACGGGCCCAAAACCCTGTAATTACAAGATCTCACGAGTTTGCTCTGGATGGGATTTAAAAGGTGCAGCCAAGTGAAACGATGCCCTCAAATGTCCTCCAACATAACAAATCGGACAGAAACAACCGCTAAAAACAAATGTGTAGGCCCTGCACGACACATGGGCGCATGCGGGTCCGGCCGTTGGCGACTCTGCTCGTGCATGTTGGAGTGACCACCGAGCCACATTCGGGGCCATTGCAACCTGCCATGGTGTAGTGCACCACCTCTTCCACGACGTTTTCGGCCATACCGGCTTTCGCTATCTCCTCCTCGTCCACCAAATTGAGGTCAAGCTGCACGTAGATGAAGTTGGCCAAACCATAGGCTGAGAGCAAAATGCTGAAACTCTGTGTCAAGGCTGACCATGAACTCTTCACACACACCGAAAAGGAATAGGACGTGAGCATCAAGCTGCACGCTGCCTCAAAGCCCCTTTCCTCCTGCAAGATATCCAAGAAATGTTGATGGCGAATCCCTTTCTCAGCACTCGCCCTCACGTCAGCAAAGAAGGTGAAGGGCGCCCCTGAAAAGACTTGAAGGAGTAGGCTGCGGCTAAAAATGCAGACCATGAAAAAGGCCAACACGAACCTGTGAAACGTAAGCAATTGATATATTGTCACCATGTCGGAGAACATGTCAGTAATGACCAAGAAAGCATCCAAATAGATCCAGCAAGCATTCTCACGCCGCACTCCCTCATTGTCAATTCCCATACGCAGCCGTTTCACCATCCAAGCTTGCTCTTGCATTGCGTCTCCTTTCTGCTCTATTACACGTTCAGCCTTTCTGGCTTCATCCTGACAGCCGGATACCACAAACGGACTCTCAATCACTTTGGGAGGGAAGTTTACGGTAACCGTAATGTGTTTGCTTTTGCCTCATGCGTCATCTTCATCAGGCTCCCAGCTTTGTTTGGCCTACGGCCTCACTAGTGACCCAGTAAATTGGCCCACTTTTTGGGGATGGCCAATCTGGTTTGATGAGTCGTGAGCTTCGTACACAGAGATGGGGCCCAAGCATATGTTACGGCCCTGCGCCACAAACGGTGGTGCTTGCGGTTTCGAGCAATGCCTGGGTTCCGTGCAGCCGTACCGAGGGACTCTCCTGTATCTCTCCTGTCCTGAACTCAGCAGGCCCTGCGAAAAAATTGCCACTCATCGAAACCGCAAGCATCACCGTTTGTGGCCCAGTGCCAAAGCGGATACGCCAGATCCACCGTTCGCACGGTCTGAGTGTCTGATCAAGATCCGACCAACTTTCGCGGCTTCTTCCCCCAGAAAAACAGTTTCCGCGTCCTGGCAATCTCAAAAGTAGTTTACTTCCCCTGATACCTACAGAGGTTAAGTGACCTGAACTAGGACCCTACAAGGGTACCTATAGGATAGTCTAGTTTAAGTTCTTCAACCTCTGCTGGTATATGGTCACGTCTCTGAGTCCAGGTCTCAGGTCTCGGATTCGACTGATTCCCCAACCGGCGCTGATATTCCAACATGTGTTATCGTTTCGCTGGAACTTGCGCGTCCGCGTGTTCCAACCCACCAGAATGTGAATGTGAGGGGATCGTGTCAGTTCCCAAGATAAGCCTGAAATTGAACAAACAACCTAGGGCGAAATGACCTTCAGTGCTCATCGAACCAAATCGAGGCGATGGCCTAAGTGGCCAGTTGCTAGTGCCATGGAGATCCATCATATCTAGACCCAAACAAGAATCTTGGTGTGTCTGGCTCTTAAACCCAAACACGTCCAAACTTGTTTTGATTAGAACGCTTTGCCAGCATGTGCGCAGACAAAAGTTCTTCCTCTCCTATTCGCAATGTCAACAAAGTGACAAGGTGGTCCCTCAAGATACACCCTGGAAGAGACCCACATGGAACCTTAAAACAACGGGGTTGGTATTCGGAAAATGGTCTTCCAAAGGTCCATCTTCAGGTTCCATGTTAATCTTCCCGGGTGTAAACCATTCCGAGACGTTGCTATGAAACCCCACCTTCTTTTCCTTCAGACCGACCCGGAATGCAAGAGCATCGCAGCAGACGAAGAAAACCATGACAGTCAGCACGAGGATGTACAGCAAGAGGCACCCCAAGCGTAAGCACGAATACCAGAAATGCACCTCGACTCGAATGGTTGGATGCACAACAATCCGATGTACTATCGTTTTCTCCAACAAGCATGAACAAACCACGCGCCTGGGCCATGTCTTCATTCATGACATACTCGGCGTACAAGAAGCCAAAGGGCCATGGATCTACTACGTTCACACTTCCGATGTGGATGCGCCGCTCCGGATTCTGCAAAACACCTAGACCAAAGACGTCGTAGTGGACTACAATCACCAAACCAGCCAAGAAGACTGTACGAGCCAAGGCTAAGGTCGGGCGGCGGCTGCGTAGGGCAAAGGCCAGTGAGGGCTGTTCCCAAAGTTGGCAAAAGGTCCACTCGAAGAACCAAGCTGGAAATACAATCACCATGAAGACGACCTGCAGTGCTCAACTTGATACTTTCCACCACCAACGGGCAACTGGGGTTTGCTTTACAGTGCGGAACCGCAAAGCTCCACGAACCTGTTACCCTCCGTTGAGACCCGACGAAACCCAACTGACCTCGGTCTTGGACGTGGAACGAAGAAAAGAACCCGACCAAAGGAGCAAAACAACCCCAATCAACCAGAAATGAATGGATGTTTCCACAGTCCCAGCCACTTGCTTTGTAAAGGATCTCAACTGAAAAAAGAATTGGAACATCCCAATTGTTATTTCATTATATTTCATGTTATTTCTGGTTGTTTCGGGGTCCAAGGATGGGGCAAATCCACAAGAAGCCTTTCCACCAAGCCGAGCAACTGGCATCCAAAGGTAAGGCAACACCACCGTAGTACCGAAGACGCAAACGATGTTGACAATTGCTTCAAGAAAACGAAAGAAGATGCGAGCAGGCCTCCATTCTGCAAGCTGTTTTGCAACTAATATCCTGGCAGCTTTGTGGCAATGTTCATCAACCTGGTCTAATTTCAGGATGCCGGCATGCTGTTTCAAAGTGGGCCCAGTTTCACTCTGCTTAGATTGATTGCTGTTTCCTGGCACCAGGCAACTGGAAGGTAGTCTCAGTGTCAACACCACTGCAACACCACGACGGTCCCGCACGGAAGCGCCTGGCACCGCTGTGGAAATCCTTCGGCAACGCATGGGGCTCTTCCAAGCGGTGTGGTATCAGATCTTTGCCCTGCGCGAGGCGAACGCACATCCGAAGAGAGAACGGAACTGAGCAAAGTTGTGTTGATTGGTTGAGGCGTCCCTTGTTTTTGAAACATCCCTGGTTCCTTCAAAACTGATTGAACTTCTCTATCCCTCGACAAAAGAATCCAGCCTGTGGCCGTCTTCCGACTCCTTACCGACTTGATCCCAAAAGGACCAAAAGGACCCGGTGGGGACCCGGCACTACGCCTAGAGCAAGGAGGATCTGTGAAGACAAACCAAGATGTTCCATGGTTTCCATGTGAGGGAAGCATACATCATACAACCCCCAAGTAGTGGGAAAGCTGAACACTTCCTCAAAACCAGGTGCTTGCAAGCCTTTAGGTTCACCGCTACTGAACTAGAAAACCTGTCTTTGCGCAGCAAAAAAAAACAAGAAAATATAGGACCGGATAACCCCACATGTTAACAACTTCACCAGACACAGGAGCGGACAATTGGTGGGTGGTGGTTGGTTGCTGGTGGTGGTTGGTTGGTGGTTGTTGGTTGGTGGTTGGTGGTTGGTTGCTGGTTGGTTGGTGCACGGCGGGAGGGCGGGAGGAGAAGGAGAGGAGCAGTTCGCAGTGGGGCACGTGACCCGCACCTGGGGTGACCTGCGTCTCTGGTGCCACGTCTCGAGGGACGTGGCCCAGAATCGTCAGACGTTTCGCACGGCCAGCCGCTCCTCTTTCCGCCCCTCTGCGCCTGCCAGCCGCGCTGCACCAAGACCGACACCAAGGCTGCCAGCAACCCCGAGACCACCTGAGAGGTTCGGCGCGAGTGGCCGGCCACCGGAGAGGTGCAGTCCTCCGCACCACCCGACATGCCGAAGGAGGCCGAAGGATTGGGGTGTGAAGAAGCCGGAAAGAATCCAGGTGAACGGCGAAAAAAAGGTGTCTCTGTAAGATAGGCGGGTCCGACGGACGGATTCAGAAGTGACCAATTCATTTCAGTATTGACTGTTCTAGTAGGTGTGCAATAGAGATGCTCAAATCTTTGGGTTGTGCCACAAGGTCATGAAACGTTGGATGATTCCAAGACAACCCTAAACCCTCAAACTACTGAGGGGTCTTTTCTGAGCCTTTGATGATGATCACCATCTACCCTCATGATGCAAAAGTGCTTTAGCACTGATGTAGACTCTTGATCATATCTCAACCCCCCATTGAGATTGTAAAACCATATCATCAAGAGTCTACATCATCATTCCCGCTGCTGTCTCCATCCAGCCACGGTAAACCCCACGGTCGTCCACATCTCCGCTGGTCGCCGCGTCCAACGGGTCGCGCCGGCCCCGCGGTTTCGCAGGGCGCGGGTTGGTGCTGAAAACGGCTTCTCGAAGCGGCAGTGCCAGACAAGGAGTGGTGGGGAGTCTTCACAAAAAGAGCCACTGGTGGCCACACGCGTGATGCATTCAGCCGCTTCTACACTTCAGACCCAAATCAAGTGAGTTCACTCTGACTCATCAACATAGAAGTGGAAAATGACCCCTTGCAAGACCACTGACTTTCCTTTACGAAAAGGGGGCTCTCCATTTCCACGTGTTCGTCGGAGTGTATTTGTCGTGTTGATCCGATCAGAATGGGTGAATCTGCGCGAGACTGAGTAAGGAAGGCTAATCGGCTAATCTGCAGGTAGACGTAGGCCATCAGCCCATCAGTCAATGGCACACGACAACTTCATAAAGCCAGTCGAGGACTCAATTCTGGCTTAGATCAACTGCCTTCTGCAGTGTGGCACGCGTCGACTTAGGCAGCGGTTGAGTTCCAGAAAGACGACGGTTGAACTAGATTCTAGAATTAAGACACCAACTATCCAACCATATCAAACCATACAAGTATCCAACCACCCAATTGAGACTCATGCTTCCAAGCTGAGCTGAGACCATTCGTTCTTTCAAAAAGCTGAGACCTCTGACGAACCACATCGGTGGCGCCTCCATCGGTGGAACTCCGGCGTTCCACCGAGGTGGTTCCACCATTCCACCGGTGGGTTCCCATGTTCCGCTGTCCATGTTCGGATGGGGGCGCCTGGTCCGCGGCGTGGGCACGTGGGCGCCCGGTCCTGCGGGGAGGAGGATGTACCTGGAGGACGAACTACCTGAGGAGCCTTGAGATGAACCCCATCCAACGGCGGACCACATCACCCGTTTCTCGGTTCTCGGTGGCGACATTGAACAGAGGTGGCAGTTCTGAAAGGAATCGTCAGCGATCAGGATGAACGTCGGCAACATGGCTCGTTGAAAAAAAAGTGCATCAACCTTCCTCAACCTAAGTGGGTGGGACCCGGTTGAGTACTCGACACCACTCGATCCTGGTCGTCCAGGACGCGGCCAACGGGGGGTCCGATCTACCTTCCCAGGGTAACAGCCCGCTTCCCCTTTTGGATCACCCTGAGTCGATCTTCCAAACACCCCGAGTGGACCGGTCCACTGGGAGTTGACGCGGACGCCACCCGTTTTCACGTGAAGGGCGTCGTCGACCGTTGGACGTGTACAGCGCGTCGTCGGGAGGACAGCACTCGGATGATGCACAGCGAGAAGGCTGGAGACAAGGCAAGGATCAGCAGTGGCAAGGAGACCCAGTGGGCCTCGGTGCAAAGATGCCACTCACCAGCATGAAGCCCACCGAAGTGGGAAAGTCCATCTCTATTTCGGGGGATTCGCTGTATGGAGTCCTATGCATGTCTATCCAGTTTCTATCTGTCTGAGTAGGTAGCTTCTTTTCGCTTTCGGGTCTTTCGGTATCCTTTTGGTCTCTTTGGTCTGTGGTGCGTCCGGACTGCGGCGATGTTCGTCGCCCCCTCCAAGTTCAATATCGCAGAAGGAGACCATCTCTCATCACTTTTCGATGCTGTCCAACAGAAGAAACCAGCAGTTCCACAGGAAAGGGGTGCCTTGGTGCCCCTGTCACATCCACTCATCCGACAATGGAACTCCTGGGTCCTGTGTTTCTTCCTTGACCTCACTCCTTCAGGAAAACTCCTGGCTATCGGACCCGGCACTCCCAACACCGTCCGCCCGGCCCGAGAGACACGCCCCACTCCCCACACCTCCGCCCAGGTGCCGATAGAGCTTGTGGCCGATAGAGCTTGTAGGTGCCGCCAGCCAAGATGCACAGTACCAGCAGGGTGCCGAAGCCACCTGCCAGCTGCAGCTTCAGGACATCCATCCGACTGATCGTCACGATGCAGCTGAAGATACTCGAGCGAAAGACCTGGCGTCAGGTGCGAAAGACCTGGCCGCTGTTCTGTTGGGTTTTCGGACCATCCTGGACCATCCATCACCCAAACAAAGCCTCAACAACCTCAACGGGATCATAAGGAATTCAACGAGGCTCGTTCGGGCCCCGTAGTGCCAAAAAGGAACTCTGACAGGTCAAGAAAACAGTTCGTTCTCAGACACGTCTTGCTTGAACTCCTGAGTGGCCTCTTTCTAGAAAAGAACCAAATGATTCCTGAAGGGACCTTGATACCACGAAAGCAAGGATCGTATCAATGCGGTGGCATTTGGAACACCTGACATGATGATGTTGTTCCAAGAGTCCATGGGGCGCCCTCTAAGTACATAAAGTACCGAAAAAGGGCGTCTTTGTCGCAAGCAACCAGTGACCCCTCACGCCCGGTCCGTCGTCCAGACCAAACCCACCCGTGACACGCCGCCGAAGACCTGCGAACAGCTGATAGAACGACCATGAGATCGACGACAGCAGCTCCGCAAAAGCCTCCGAGTCAACGAGGTGAAGAAAAGGATGATGCAAATGAGATACCTGGGCGCATTCAGATCTCATCTGAGGTTCCATCTGAGTCTATGAAGTGTCATGACGTTCAACCACCTGCACCAAAGTTAGTGAGTACCCATGTGCAACTATATAACCAATCGGGTCTCGAATGGAACGGTGATGACCTCATGAAACACTAGAATTATGGAAGGCTGGGGGATGTCACGACCGAACGAAGCGGGGCCGTGAGGTTTCCTGCCAACCTCCGCGCTTTTCTCGCGCCAAACAGCTCAAGGCCTTTCGGCCAGGTGAACAACATGAAACACATGTCGTGAGCACAACCGTCCAAAGGTCATGGGGTGCAAGTCTCGCGTTTCTCATTCATCCTATTTTCTGTGGCCTTTGGACGTGGCTCAAAGAAAGTGACCAGCGTCTTGGCTGGGACAGGCAAAAGTTCTTGGTGAACAGCCTTGTCCATCAAATCGACGCGCTCTTCCAAGATCTGCCATGTTGACTGATCTCGAACTCTAAATTCGGCCACTGTCGTCCGGAGCGGATGATCCCTCAGAGCGAACCTCGGAGTGGGTCCTCTCAAGCTCTTGGCCTGGTGGGCGACCAAGATGCCAATCCCGTCCACAAAGTGCCATCCGGCAGCCAAGGACAGGTGATGCACATGCTGCATCAGTTGGAAGTCTCCGCTGTTGGCCTCGCGTCCAGGCAGGATCGTGCCATCTGCCAAACCTTTCTCGCATGCCTTCTTTCGCTTTGCCGTCTGCTTCACAAAGTCCGGCTGGAACTCCACGCTCCATTCACCTCGAAGAAGGGCTTCACGAAGGTGTTGGCCATCCATGGCTTTCGTTCCAGCGTCGACGAACATGTTGGACGTGGCTGTCCATCGAAAGCTCGTCTGAGGACGGCGCAATTGCTGTCGCAAGCCAGCTACTGAAAACATCAAAGACTTCTGGCTTCCAAATCCTGTGTCGGAAGTGATGCGATCGAAGCAATCTTTCGCATCAGTGACACCCATCAGAGGAACTCGGGTGATCTGCCAGTAGCCATGTGGATGTAGTGGGACTCCACGAGCTTCTGCAATGAAGCCTCTCACCAATTCAGCAGCATCCATGCCTTCCTCAGCGCCAACCGTTTCCGAGGCATAGGAGCTCCGGCAAACCCGAGCCAATCGATGGCTTCTGAAGTCCACCACATTGAACATCCCACGCTTGCCCTCGGAGAGTGCAGGGTCTGCCAGCAAAATGGCATAGCAGCTTTGGCTGTGAACGCGGCTTTCTGGAGCATCAGCCACTGAACCACTGCTATCAACATTGCCCAATGCTGCATCACAAACCATCAAAACACCAGCGGTAGCCAAAGGAATCCGCTTGAACTTCAACGAAAAATCTCCATGCTTCTTCGCCTCAAGCAGGGCCTTGTTAGCTTGCAACAATGCGCTCATGGTGTGAGGTGCACTCTGTAGGCTGCTGACCAAAAAAGCAAGGTCAAGTCTGACCTGAGCGACAACCCATTGCAGCGACCCCAGGATGCCTCTCAGCCTCTTCACATCAGCTGGGCTCAATGGTGCATCCAGAGCTAGCCGCTTCTGTCGTGGAATGACCAGCGGTTTCAGCTGCTGGTGGTAGGTGGTCATGCTGATGATGATCTCCTTGGTGTCCCTGTCACGGCGAATTCTCTTGCCGCACCAATGGAAGTCATCAGCTTCAATGGACCCATAGCCAAGCTTTTCGCCCAGTCGAAGAAGCGAGTCCAAGGCTCTCTGGTTGCCTGTGAACAACAAATCATCAACATGCCCAACAATGGCTCCACACAGCTTCTTCTCCTCCTTGCCATGCTCCCAAAGAAACCAAAGGGCCTGATCCAGCTGGGAGATTGTCCAACCTTCCTGCTTCAGCTCTCGAGAGAGACGGAGCCACCATTCCCTTGGCGCATCTGCCAAGCCAAAAACTCCCTTGAGGACTCTTGCAAGGCCGCCATGAGGAATTGGAATCGAAGGGCCTCTTGAAGCATTCGTGGAGGTGATGTAAAGAACTCTCCTCACATATGGATCACCCTTGAGAAAGGCTGCTCGCACATCTGCTGATCGAAGAAACCAGTCTGGGTGCTCAGCCGCAATGCAAAACAAGGTGTGCTGTGCGATTCTTGAACCAGTTGGAGCATCTCTGCGCAGCTCATTGCGCAAGTTTGCCAAGTCACGATAACCTGGAACCACAATCCTTGCTGAAGCCTTCAGTGGAAGAGGGCACTGTGGTGTGCGCATGCCACTGTTCTTGTCGGTGAGGACGAATCTGGGCTGCAGGATGCGGTCAAGTTCACCCTTTCTCTCAAGCTCCTGTCGAATCTGGCGGCTTTGAACCAAATCAAGGACCTCAATGGCGCCATTCTCAACCCACTTGGACCACTGCTCCTCAGCTGCGGTGCGGAATTGAGCTCTTGTCTCCTCATCCATGGTCGACCATCGCAGCTCCTTGTGGTTTCCTCCTCCAGTCTGTGCCTCCAGAACTTCCTGCATGTCAGCTCCTCCAGAAGGCCAACTCCAGTTCGCGACCTCATAGGTCTCCCAGTCTCCTCTTGATGGAAGAGGCCACCGACCATCCCAGGTGCCATGGTCCTCCTCCATGAGGTAGTTGTTCTTGATGTCCTCCTGGGCTTGAAGAGCTGCTCGCAGAAGTGGGTGAATCACTGTGTCCTGCTCAGCTAGCAGCACGTCAATGCTGCGACCGCCCAATTGCAAAGGCACCATGCTCCTTCTCTTCGGATCCCTCTCTTCAGCTGCACCTTCTGAAAGTGCACGTCGAACTGAGCCCTGAGCGCGTTCGAGTCTCGGATGAAACCCGACCGGAGGGGTTGGGCCCACCTCAACCGGAGGCCAAGCCGTCGACGGGAGGGGTCCCACCGCACCTCCAAGAGGATCAGGTGGACTGCTCGAAGGGTCAGTCGATCCTGTCACTGGAGCTGTTGCAGTCAGGTCAGGCTGTGAAGGAAGAGCCTGCTCAGCTTCTGCCGGTTCCTCCGCCACTGCCTCCAGCTTTTCCTCATCACCACCACCTGGCTTCGCCACAGAAGTCTGTCGAGACATCGATCCAAGAGGCAAAGCTGAGCTCAATGAAGAGCGCCTTGAGGTAGTCAATGAGTTCGCTAAGCTCTGAGGTGCTGAGCTCGCTGCTGCTGACTGCAATGCTGGAGTCAGATCTTGAGCTTGAAAAGGATATGGAAAAGTCACCGCTGGAGTGCCAGAGCGAGAACTGGTTTGAACTGTCGGCTGCATCAAGCCAGCTTGATCATCACTAGGACGGCCTGCTTCATCAGGCTGTTGTTCATCACCAGGTGCTCCACCATCTCCATCATCCTCTTCTGAAGGGCCATCAGGCTGAACCTCATCATCAGGGCCAGCTGAGGCGTTGATCACATCAGCAAGAAGTTCTTCCCATTCACTCATTGCCAGTCGCTCCAAGGTGGAAGCCGGTCGGATATGCTCCATGGCACATTTGGTCAAGTTGCCACGGTAGGCCAGGTAGGCCACAGTTGGAGTTCGACCGCCTTCAATGGCAGTGACCATTGCCGGACCATGCCACTGGTTGAGGATGAGGCGCTTGCGCTTGGTTCCTCTTGTTCCACCTCCAGGAGCCACCTTCTGCTGCCTATAGAAGTAGACAACATCACCAAGCTTGTAGGCCTGCCAGGAAGTTGCCCGCCTTGCCCTCGAAAACTCTGCCCTCCTCAAAGCCTGTGAGTACTTCATTCTCACAAGTGCCACTCGAGCTGCTTCTTTCATGGCCGCTTGACGAGCCAAAGATGGACTGTTCTCCAGCAGCGAATGAGTGGAGAGGCGCAAACGAAGGTCATTGGGGATCACCTCCTCAGCAACTCTCGGCTGTTTGCCAAGAACGAACTGGGCTGGAGAGTAACCAGCTGAGCCGATGTCTTGATTGCATGCATCAACAGCTGCTGCAAGGGCTTCTTGTACTTCACGGCGTCCCTGACAAGAGTAGTCCTTGATGAGCTTTCCAAGGATCACCTTCAATGAACCTCCGGCTCTTTCTGCCAGGCCGTTGGCCCAAGGTGCTTCCACGGGCGTGTGGTACAACACGATGTCATGGAAAGCCATGCAGCTTTGCATTTTGTCTGAAGTGAACTCTGGGCCACAATCGCTGACCACGAGCTTTGGAGCACCAAGCACAGGAATCCAGTGCGTGTTGAAGAAGTGCACCACTTCATCTGAGCTCTTGTTCTCCATTGTCTGGGCGATCTGGTAGCCGCTGGCTGCATCAATGCCATGCATGACCCACACAGTCTGTTGGTGGATGTCTTTGATGGCCACCAAATCAACATGTACTTGATCTCCAAAGTGTCGAGGCTTTGGCAAGGAAGATGGCCGATGTGAAGTAGGCCTCTGGGTCTCTTGACAAACCTCACAACGAAGCTCTTTGGCCGCCTTGATCACTTCAGGAGCAGCGCCAGAGACAGCTAAGGCTTTGGCCAACCGAAGAGGAGCTCGATGACCTGTGTTTTGATGAAGCCTGAGCACTGCTTGTCGTTGAGCTCGGGTAGGCTCCAAAGCTTGGTCCACATCCAGGTCATCCTCCATGTCAAAATCATCCTCATAGGGATTGAGCTGTCCTTCAGGCTCTGCTTCATCGCCAGCTTCTCCTTCACCCATCATCACTTCAAACTCTGAGTTCCCTTCTCGCACGAACTGTTTCTCCAGGCCACGGACAAAGGCGCAAGCCAGGTCCGGAGAGTAGTGTCCAGCAAAACGAGCCACATTACCTCCAATCACATGCTCATGCTCATGGCCACCACTGCAAAGATGACCGGAGAGCTCCTTTGCAACCTCCTCCGATGAAGTCAGCACCCAAGTCCTCTTCCTGTGAAGTCCTCCTCCAGGGCCTCGAAGACCAAATGAGCACTGATCCAGCTCGCACAAAAACAAGCCAGGCTCATCCAAGAGCTTCTTCAACGAAGGAATCATTTTCCAAGCCAGGCTACGAGAGGGGTTCTCCAAGATGAAGTGACCACCACGGGCCATTTGTCGACGAGCCATCTTGACTGCAAAGTCCACGAGCTTCTTGTGCTTCCTTCTTCGCCACCTCAACAGGAGTGCTCTGTGGCGATCTTTTGCACGAAGTGCTTGAAGCGGACTCCATGGACCACAGGGGAAGGCGATGATCTGGGCATATGGTGCCTCCTCATCCAGTTCTTCCAGCGCTTGCCGCTGTGATGAGTCCTTCATGAAGTCATAGCCCGTTGCCAAGGTCATACTCTTCATCGTCGAATGGCCTCGCTTCTCAGCTTGCTGCCGCACCTGTTCGGTGTCAGTGAAGGTCTCGCCAAGAAAAGGACCTTTCTTGGCATACTGGAGCGCAGCTTGTAGTACTTGGCCTTCAGAACCAAATTCTGGTAGCGCAGGCAGGAGTGTCTCTCCAAGGAAGCAATCTCTTTCACCCTCAACGATGGCCATCTTGAGGTCATATTCAGAGGCTTCGAGGTAGTCATGGACTTCGTTATAGTCAATGCTGCGGATCTCATGGAGTCTTCGAAGTCTCTTGAAGCCTTGGTGAACTGCCTGTCGCAAACCAGTTTTGAGCTCTTGCAGGCTCACTTTTGAGATCTTGCCAATGGACTTCTTCACAGCTCCGAGCCCGAAGCCATGCTCACCACCGACGCCTTTTCCAACATCCATGGCCCGTCTGCGATCTCCTCGTCGGCCTGCCACTGATGGAACTCGATCTCTGACACAGGGCTCTGGGGAGCTGAGTTGGCATCCCAGGCTTCTCGAGGCATGCGAGGTTCTCCCCAAGATAGACCAGCTAGATGATCCTGAGTCATGTGATCGATCAGGCGATCGGCTGTAGGGAGATCGAACACCGAGGCTGGTGTCATTCTCGCTGGCAGAGGGACTGAAGATGGCTTCGGCTTGGCTTTCGCCTTGGACTTCAGCACTGATTCCGGTGGACTTATGGGAGGTGCCACCCATTCCGGCTTTGCCATGAGGTCTTTGACGATCGGCTGAAGTCTCCTGCGAAGCTGCTCCACTGTCTCGTTGGGCTCCACCTTGGTGTTCAGGAGCGTGGCCGTCTTGACAAGTTCGTCCTTGAGCCTGGGCAATCCTCCTCTGGGCCCAAGCAATGAACGAAGCTGCATCGTGCGATCGGCGTCGTTGAGCTGGAGGAGTCGCTGAGTTTCCATCACCAGTGCCTCTTGCATCTTGCGTCTTGGCTTCTTCTTCAATGCCTGGATGCCGAAGAGGATGGCGTCGTCCTCCATGAAGCTCAACTCGAGGCCCATCCTGTCTCGCAGGTGCATCGAATCCTTCAAATGAAACAACGTAAACTTCTCTCCCTGTCTCATAAGGGAATGAGCCCACTTTCTCGGCCACGATCGCCTTTTGCACATTTCGGCCGTCTGATGCTCCCACTCGGTCGGAGTCGAGACTGATGGAAGCGGAGGTGGAAGTCCTCTCAGGTATGGGCGCTGGATCATCCAGAGCAAAATGCCCTGCCAATGCCAGCGATTCCTCGCCAGCAGCCTCACCAACATCCGGCCCCAGCGCACTGGAGCTCGATCCTTCGGCTGCCAGCAGCATACCGGCGCACCGTGCTCCATGCCAAGGATGAAGATCTTCGGCTGCTTCTTGCTCCAAAAACACTGCAGGAACAAAGTGCTCAGTGACATTCACTTCAGAGGCTGGAGTTGAAACTGACTTGTGAAGACGCTTCAAAATCCATTGTTCTTTGCTAGCAATTTGAATCTCACAACATGCATCTCTTCCGATGGGGATCCAGGGCAAAGAACTCAACTCAGGCCACTGATGCAAAGGGGTTGGTAAACAAGGCACGGCAAAATGACCAGCTTTCAACTTATGAAGACGAACCCAATGATCATCTGCAAGCAACTGAAATTTGACCCGGTTGTGCAAAAAGTCGATGACGGCACCGAGGGAGTCCAAAAAGTCCTTACCCACCAGTAGACCCAAACTGCTACTTGGCACCGAAGAAACCCAAATCAAGACGATGCGGTTTGCGAGCAGCATCGGAAGTCGAACTCTCTCCCGGCTGGTGAGCACTCCACCGTTCCCGAACCGGAACCGTTCCTGTTCTGGAGTGCGACGGATCAAGCTTTGGACATAGGAGGGTGCCCGTTGTAGTGCTTCTTCTGTATGTTTGATCCATGCAACACCAGCACACGAGCGGTTGCAAGCGCTGTCCAGGGCTGCCTGCAGCAACTTGTCGTGGGAGATCTGGGGGTTGTTGTTCGAGTTGAGGGATTGAAGGACCTCAGACAGCCGTTCAATCCCGCAAACTTCATGCTCATGAAGTTGATGCTCACTCAAAAACACCTCATGTACTTCAGGGGGTCCATCATCAAAGGTCACCTCAGGAACTGGGGGCAACAGGTCAACGATGTTGGCTTCCGAAACATGGGACTCCGAAGGACGTTTGCCGGTGCTGCCCTTCAAAGCTGACTGCAATCGACCCTTTTTGCCACCTTTGCCCTTGCTGTTGCTGGTGCCACTATGGCCAGGTCCAGGGCATTCTGGGTCTCCTTTCCAATGGCCTTCTCGGCCACAAACATGGCATGTGCCTTGCTTAGCTGCTTTCTTCGGATCTTGAGATCCAGGGGCTGGTCCACGAAAGCCCCGATCTTTTCGCATTGCTGCGATCTGTGTTCGGGCTTCTCGAAGTGTGACGAGAGCCTCAACTGCACCTTCCAACTGTTCCTCAAGAGCGTCAAGCTCCTGAGAATCGCAGCCTTCCTTCGCGGTCGCTTCCAACTCTGAAGCCAACACTTCAACTTCATCTTGAAGTCCTTGCAAAGCGTCGCCTTCAGGCATCTCTGCTTGCATGTCCTCTTCTCCCATGGCCTCCATGGCCTCAAACTCACCATCTTGGTCCTCATAGTCGGGGTCTTGAGCTTCAGTCACGTTCACCGCTGAGGCACCCAGTCCCATTCGGGAGGAGGAACCTCGGGAAAACGATGAGGAAGCCGACACGGTCGTCGATGAAGAGGACATAGGTCGGCGCCAGCCACCCTTGCCTGAGCCAGGTGGTCGAAAAGGTGCCTTTCGCAGAGAAGCTATGGAACCTTGGTTGGAGGGCTGAGCATGGCCACCAATCATGTGGATCCTCTTGAACAGCCTGACTGCTTCACGTTCGCAGTCAGCATACGTCTCATCGGTGGAGCTCAGCGTGGTCTCCAACAATTGCTTCTGGACCTCATTGAGGACGAGCTTTTGCTTGTAGAACCAGGCTGATTCAGCATCATCCAAAGTGATGCCTTCAGCCCTCATCTCGGCAACCAGCGTGCGATACCTCAAGCTGAAGGTCATCACAGCTTCAGTTGGAGAGCGCCTCAATGTCATGTAGAATCGTTCTCGAAGCTCTCCTTTCTTATCGCTCACTGTTCTGCCCACCATTTGCTCCCAGGCATCAATCAGCTTCCACACACCCACCGTGTAGTCAGCCGCCTGGATGATGATCTTCTCGCCCTCTTTGTCGGGGTCATCAACGCTCTCTTCAGGAAGGTATGCCAAATCCTCTGGAGAGAACTCCTGGGCACGAAGACGGGCCGATCCACGCTGCTTCATTGCGAAGCGTGCTGCCAAGTTGAAGAACTTCGTCTTCGTGAGGTCGATGCTTGAGAGCCACCATGTGACAGTCCTGCGAAACTCTCTCAAGCTGTCCGGCCTTCCATCCCAGACTGGGATGCTGGCATCGAAGCCGGACTCCGACCATCCACTGGCATACCCATAGCTCTTATCCTTCTCCTCCACCATCATGCAAAGAGCTCGACCTTCAGGTCGTAGGAGAAGAAGATGTCCTCTGCTCGATGTCGGGGCCGAACTGACCTTTCCGAGGCGACCCTCAAGCGTCTGCTTGAAGAGGAAGGAGGCAAAAAAAAGCCGAAGGTCACCGCAGGGAAAAAGGTCCAAGGCCCGGTCAGGGCTCAACCACAAAGGTCCGCAAGCTCGTCCAGCTCCGCGCAACCACTATGGAAGGCTGGGGGATGTCACGACCGAACGAAGCGGGGCCGTGAGGTTTCCTGCCAACCTCCGCGCTTTTCTCGCGCCAAACAGCTCAAGGCCTTTCGGCCAGGTGAACAACATGAAACACATGTCGTGAGCACAACCGTCCAAAGGTCATGGGGTGCAAGTCTCGCGTTTCTCAAGAATTATTTGTTTGGAAGAAACACTCCGCGAAAACCTTCGGACCAGGGTTCGGAGGATGTGGCTTTGGCGAAGAAAATCGCATGTGTGAGAGAGAACGTCAAAATGCACGGTTCCATGTCAGGACATGTCCGACCCTCGGGAAGGACGTGTGAAATTTCAAAGGACGGTTTTCTGGAAAAAAGAAACGTCCGGCCCTGGCCAAGTCAGGGTGGGCATTGCCCCACGGTCAGTTTGTGTAATAGTGACAGTCAAAAGAACCTGGTTCTTTGCCCTGGCAGCTCAACAAGCGTATGAGTATGTGCTTTATCTTGGAAAGTGACCATTGTCCGTAAAGTTCAGCTGTACAATATGATGGAGCCCCAGCTTCCTTTGACTTCAAAATCAAAGCAATGATGCAGTTGGAGAGTTCACCTCTCCAAACCGATCCCTTTTTACAAGAACTCTCTCTTTTCTGCACCGGCGCCACGGAACACTTCCTCCCACCCTGTTGCAGCCGGGCTCGCCAGGGGATGCGCCCGATCTCCGGATCTGCTGCAAGGTCAGCGCGGAGCGCCACCAGCAGCAGCAGCACCAGACGCTCCAAAGAGGCCAAGGAGCGCTCCACGCATGGAACGGAACTCCTGAGTGATCACCACGGTGTGTTGGTCTCGTTCCCAGGGTCAGAAACGAACACGAGGTTGGACGCGGCGTTCGCGGGGCGTGTCTGTGTTCGATGTTTGGTCATTGCGTTTTGCTGCTTGGTTATGTAAACGCATTTTTTTGATTTTTTTTGCTGATGCTAGATGTTGCCAAATGCACACTTGCGTCGGCAGATGGAGTTGGGTTGGGGGGTAACGACCTTGGCTTGAAGGTGCTTCTAAGAATTGGTTCGCTCATTTTTTGTCTGGCTTCAAGGCCGATGCGTGTGCCCACTGGTCATTAACCCTCTGAAGTATTTTTGGAGCAGCCTGGCTGGCTGGCTGCCTGCCTCCCGACCCCGAGTCATCCAGGCATTGCACTGACAATTCATGGGATTTCATGGGGCTGGCCGTCGGAAGAGAAAGCCCAACAGGGTCTTGACCTGGATATTGTGGTCGGAGGGGCTCTCGGGCACCAGAAGCCATGCTGGTTTGGACATAGCTCGAAATCAGCACAAGATGGCGGTTTAGTTGCTGGCTGCGTGCTTCCACCATTTCATGTGGTTGGGTCCATCTATCCAGCAATTTCTCTCACCATCATCCACAGGTCCAAGGCAGTGTGGAGGCTGGGTACGTCGTTGATGGCCTCCAACACTTCTTGGGTGGTGGGCAACAGGTATTGTTTCATGCCATACCACCCCACATAGACCTCATCCACCCCCACCATCTCAAAGAATTTCTTGAAAGTAGTTGATGGGACCTTGACCACACCAGTGGTCAGTGAGTGGAGATGGTTTGGGGTAGGCATTGGTTGCTCTACCCCCGCCTGCCAAAAGGCATGGGAGAAAGCTTGAGCGCTTCCAACAAAGCCAAGGATTCCTCTTGCTTCATCGTGATCTGGTCTGGCTGACTTGGAGATGTCACTCCTTTCATTTTAGAAACACCTCCAAACGAACATCATTAAGAAAGGCACCCCCATTTCCCCATGTCTGTTCTATGTGCACGTGGCATCATGTTTGAAGCACCTCCAAACGAACGCCATTATCCCCACCCTAAACGCCCTCATCTCCTCATCTTCCGACGCGTGTGCGCACGTGACATCATGTTCTTAGATGTTGAGTTTAGGTCTTTCAAGTCTTTTTTGAGAGTGGGAAAAGCTGTTTGACTTGGCATGGATTTTCTGAGATTTACCAACCAACTTTCTCTCGCCACATCGATGGGAAAACCGATGATTTCGAAGCAAACATGCTCAAGAGACAATCACATGGGCAAAGATCTGCACGTGGCCTTGTCTCATAAGTGTCCCGTCTTGCTGGAACCCTCCATAGGGCATAGCTGAGAGAGGGGATGCTTATACTCTTGTTGTTGCGGTGGTCGTGGGACCTATGACATGGGAGATGGACATTGGATCAGCCTGTATGGTGACCCGCTGGTCCAGAAAATCCTCACAGTCTAGCAACTAGTAACAATAGTGGAAAAGAACATATAATTAGAGCACCAACATCAACCAAAGTCCCAACCTCCCAGCAGGCGAAAAAGGAAGGGTCGGAAAGAAAGCATTTTCAATTCCAAAACAGACCATGGCCACTCCACCACACCCCCGCCAAGCCGCTGGTTCGAGCTCCCATGGCGAAGCCCACTATCGGCACCAGCACCACAAGAACCACTGAGCCAGAAGCAAAGCCAAAGGAGTTCCAGCAAATACCAGGGCCCCGTCACGATGAACCTCGGTGCTCGAGCTCCATGGTTTGTGCGTGGAAAGAGCGGGTTTCGTGCAACAGCTGCTTGTGTGCATGCAACAGCTTTAAAAAAACAAGCCTCTACACGTATCAGGAAAATGCGTAAATATGCGTTCGGCTGAAGTTTTCGCATCTACGTACTTAGGGTATCAGCTCGGTCCCTGCCAAGTTGGAAAGGTCTTAGAGGCAGTCCATTGGATTCATCACTGAGACAAAAGTTCAAGAACTTGCAGGGAAACCATGCTTGAGAAGAGAGAACAATAATTTTGAGGGGCAAGTCGGAAGTCGGACAAGTGGCCATGAGAACTCCAGAAGCCATACCCGAATCACCAGCAAAAGGCTGCACAAGAAGAGTGTCAGATTGATCTGCAGCCCCTTGAAGCTCCGCAGAGCTCGGCGGTTTGGCGACAGCACTTGACACCTCGGGCCGTTCGCTGTCTGGCGGTTCGCTGTCGGCGCCCAAGGCGAAGGGGTTCACTGGCTTGAAATCTGGCAGAGAGGAGACGGAACATCGCGGTGGAAATGGATGGGTTTGAGGGTGCCAAACCAGCTATTGACTATAGTATTGCCATTGATCCAGGAGGCAGCAGAAGGATCACTTGAAAGAGCCAGATCCTTAGATGTGGCTAGCGACGCAAAAATACTGCACATACATCGCCTGCGACAAACGAACGTTGCAGCCCCGAGCGAGAGAGAGAGAGAGAGAGAGCGAGAGAGAGAGAGAGAGTGAGTGAGTGAGAGAGAGAGAGAGAGAGAGGGGGGGGGGGGGAGAGAGAGAAGAACCTAATTCTCCGGCTCATTTCGGCAGTTGCTGTGTTTGTCGGAACTGGAGTCAAAGGTGTGCCCTCTCTACACTGGGTCTTCTGTCTACAGTCCCGTCGAAAACACGTCCCAAGGCTCTGTGTGCAGACCGTCAAGAGCCAGATGCTGGGATCGCCCAGCTGTGCGTCCCACAGGAAGCTAGCCACAAAGAAGGGCGAGTAGAGGTAGAGGCCCAAGGCAAAGAGCAATAGCACACCCAGAAGGCCTTGGCGACAAAGAGTTCGGATCCCTCAAACGAATGCGGGTTTTTTCGTCGAAACCTCCAATTGTCCCACCCTAGAAAACACAGCTTCGGATCTTAGCCTGACAACATCTTGGATCCCTCTGGGGTCTACGGACTCTGAGAATGATACGCCCTGTGCCTACCGGACATAGCTTCTTGCTCCGAGTAGTAAGGCCAGGAGCCCCTAGTAGCGTTGCTGTGTAGCTCAATGTTTCTACTTTGAGATGACCACCCACCCAATGGCACTTTTAATGGCATCTTCTGCTCCTCTATTGTGTCGGACAGCGATGCTGTCGAACCAAGAGCTATAGCTGCTAGCTAGTGAGCTGGTCGGACGAACCTACAAGCTGTGAAAAACTTGGTCTTGAACTCTTTGTCTAGCTAGAAGCCATTCTGTTCATACAACCTGATGGCATGGTCATGGTAGTCTCGAAGCGTCCACAAAGTAAACCTCTTGTGGATTCGGTCCACTTTGTACAGAAAGCATTCGTCCAAGGCCTTGCCGTTGGGACTTCCCCTCGACGCAGAAGCCGGAGAGCTGGAAAACCCAAAGGACGGAGGAATACCCACCATGCCAAAAACTTCTTCACCACATCTGGCCATCCAATAGGTGCCCTTGGAAAACTTGTCAGGCTTCACAGGATTGTCGAAATCGTTTGGAATATCCTGAAATTGATCCTGCCATTGGTCGGAGCCCTCCTCTCCTCCTGTGAGTGTCAAGTCGGCAGGAAATCGCAAAGTCTGTGAAGGATTCCCTCCTTCACTTGACACTACCTCCCATGAGATGTCGTCAATCAATGCCATTGCCGTCTAGCTGACTAGCGACCACGTCGGCGCAATGCAAGCCTGTTTGGAAACCCAACACGTATTCCCTCAACCGGAGCCCCAAAGCAGGATGATCTATCTACGTTGTTCGAAAACCAGGCCAAAGAACAGAACAGACTTCCAGAAAAAAAGTGATGGGCAATCTTCACTAGCTAGTTCTTGCGTCCAGGTGCCTTTCCTCAAGCTGAAGTGGAAGAAGATCTCCAGGAGCAAGAGACTGCCTGCAACTCCCTCCATCCCAGGAGTCGGCTTCAGTTCATTCCGACTCGCCCGCTGACCCCTCCGGACCGCGGACCTCTGACCCGCGAGCGAGGGAAGTGTATTTTCTCGGTCGATGTGGCCCTTATTTGGTCGGTCGCACCGAACGTTCGGTCGATAGATGAAGACCATCAGGTCGAGTCACTCAGTGACGCACCAACAAAAAAGAGGAGTCACTCACTGAGACACGCCATTCGAAAGAGGACAGAAAGGGGTGCCTATCAACATAGTCCTGCAGATTTGAAAGAATACCCTAAGCACTGCCACACACACACACACACACCGTGTGTATGGTGTGTCTGTGTGTGCGCATCCTGTTGGTGACAAACAGCGAGGGCGGATTTGCAGATTAAGGAACGAAAATGAGAATGTGAAAAGGCATATTCTCTGCACTAAGAATCCTTAGGCCCTCCATGGCAGGGGTCGGACCCGACACCTTCGCAGGGGTCCGAACCCGAACCAAACCCCATGTATTTGAGGGCCCGGATTCTTAGAGTAGATTGAGTGGACTGTCTCCGAACCTTCGGCACATGATATGTTCAGTGAAATTCCGCCGTGCTTCTGATATTGAGGACGCACGTCAATACGTACCCTGGAGCTGGAGGCTGGTTGTCCTGCATGTGCTGGACTAGATTTGTGTAGGAGAGGTAGTTGTGGTGGTGTGCATGCCTGCATATGAGTGGACACAAATGAAATGCCTACTACTACCAGAGCATACTACTGTGCATAGAACAACTTGGCCGAGCCGGCAAAGCAAAAAAATGTCCTACCTCTGATCCCAACCCTTAGATGAGACTATAAAGCTCCCTGACACACACCACCCAACTCCACCTGGTAGGGGCGCATGACCCAGCTCACGTCCAAAGTGGTAGAGGGCGCTGCCCAACTCGCCCTCTTCGCTCAAAGCGATGAGCCAGCCGCGGTGCGCCGCCAGCGTATGCGGATGCGAAGCGCCCAGCTGCTTCTTGATCCTCAAGTCCGGGTCGCGTGGTCGGTCCAGGGGCTTCAATCCGGTGGGGAACGAGGTAGACCGGGGTGGAGGCCGAGCGGTGTGGGAGTGGAGGCCCTGTGATGTGCTGAACCTATGCCCGGTGAGGTGCTTAGAGATCTGTTTCACGGGTCCGTAGGTGAACCTCACGCCAGGGGTCTTTGCTTGGTCTCCGCTGGTTGCCGTAGGCCTCGGTAGGCCTTCCATGCTTTCCTGCTGTTGTGCAACACCAAAGCTGAACGTGAAAGACTGTATTTAAAGGAAACATTATATACTACTGTAAATTAGTCTTCAAATGCATGTTGAAAAGACAGGGAAGACCCACTGACAAGTAATCAGATTCCATCAAACAAACTCCCCCACACAACGCTGAAGTTCGGCCTAGATTGAGGTTCACCATGATGATGTACGAGAAGCCTTCAGGGTCCTTTCACTAGAGAAAGAACGTTCCACCCCGGTTCCGTTGGGAACGTGAAATCAGCGCTTCGGTACGTGGTTAAGTTTAGGCAATTGTTTGAAGATGGTAGCCGCGAGAAGCAAGAGCAACAGGCAGCAACGGCAGAACCTCGTGTAGCTGGCAAACCTGATAAACAGGCACCCAACAATGGTCCGGTTGACACTGTTGTCTGATGTTCCCCTCTTCTATCTAGTACAAATCCTCAACAGCCGTGAACCGGGGGCGGCACTGGTGGCTGTGAAGTACCTCGCTCCCACTCGCTCCCTAAGCCCATTTCGCTCTCAACTGGGCGCTTCTTGAAGAGATCATCGAAGTCTTCCTTGGCCTCGCTGCGGTTCCCCAGCGACAGCTTCGTCTGCGCCAGTAACATCTTGCAGTTCATGGTGTCGGGATGCGCATCCCCCAGCTGCTGCTGAAAGCCTCAGTGCAAGGAGGGAGGTCAGCGCAGCGCGTCTGGAGGGAAGTCAGTCTGCCAGTCCCAAGGTCAGTCGAGGAATGGCACCGGAGACGGTTCTTCACTTGGGGTTAGCCCGAATGAGTAAGGACTTGGTTTTTTCTGGCCGTGAGAAACAAGAAGCATGACAAATTCCTTGATTCAACCAAAACAAGGCCGAGGGTTCTGCTGTTCTGGTGGTGTCGAAAGAGACATGTTGATGTTTCATCCGGCTTAGGGTGGATGGTTTCAATCTGAAGGAGAACCAGGCACTGACACAAACCTTTGGCGCAGCAAATGGCCTAATTATGGAACCACCCTGGATCCGGATCTGCAGGCCATATACCCACCTTCCAAAAATCTTGTCTAAGGATCCTCTTAAGAGCAGAAAGCAGGCAACTCCCAGCAACTGCGGAAGTTGACTCTCTCTTGGTCACCCAAACCACGAACTCTCTCGTCATAAGTCGCTTTCCCGAGCCACGGCCATAGGCCTCGGTGTAGAGGGCCTCGGCCTCGTCGGGCGTGGTGAAGGAGGCGAAGTCCAACCTCGGTCCAGGCGTCCGTGAAGAACAGTCCAGCCCCAGTCTGCGTCTCTGGGAGCGGTAGTCTCTGGGTGAGGCAGAACGGGCTCCCGAGGCTTCATGCGAATCGCCCGTTGAAGCCTCGAGGCTTCGTGGTGAGAGGAAAGGATGAAGGATCGGGAACATTCACCTCAGGGCGTTGGAGTTCAGCTGGACAGGCGCTGCACACCCTAAAATATCACCAAGCACACAGACCCCGAGTGAGTGAAGTTGCGCCACCCAGGATCTCGATGAAGCATCCATCCAGGTAAGTGCAACTCTGTTCCTGTTTTCTTTTCATCCACCAGGAATTGTCCTTCCAGTTCCTAATACAGCAACTCACATTGGGTCGTGGCTGCCAGTACTAATCCTTCCCCTAGGCCTTTCACATCTCCCATTGGGACATCAAGGGCCTCAGGTTCTCCCAGCCGTTTATTTAGGAAGGCTATTCTTTTGACACATGTCTTTACCGAAAAAGCTCTTGTTCAACGTCCCTATACTCAAGGATTGGTGTCATTGTTCCGAACATTCCTGCGTTCGGGCTGTTTCGACTGTGTTCTTCAACCCTGCGGCAAAAGGGTGGCAAAGGGTTATAAGAGTTGCCAACTTGGATAAGAGTAAATGCGTGACAACTTCAAGTCATCGCCTTGTTGCCAACCTGAAGTCTCCACTGGCGACCGGTTGGTGACCGCTTCGAGTTCAAACAGCCCGGGTTCCGAGACCCACGGGTGGTTCCGGTCTGAAGACCACGGTGGGGGCTTTTTTCGAGTCCAAGGTCCAGTCTTTCAAAGGTCCATGCCATCAGGTTCCATGTCCGAAAACACTTCCCGGATTAAATGCTTTTGACAACCAGGGTCTCAGATGTTCCTGTGAGCTGTGACCCCACATGGTCTGGCAACAGGGCCGCCAGGGTCTTCGGGTGATCCACCCCATAGCGCCGTTGGAGCTTCCTGAGAGTACACCCAGGTGGCCAAGCGATTTCTCACAAAGAGAGGTCAAGTGACCATTTTCTCGGACCCGTCACCTGGGGTACCCAACCAGGATAGTCAAACAGGCAGGTCCTTCAACCTCTGGAAAGTCATGAGGATCATGGGGTGAATTGTCCACACCATTCGATCGCACAGGTGTTGGTGGCTTCTGCAAATTGGACCGGTTTGTTTTTGGGGGGATGAAACAAGGACGTTACTAGGGGCTTCTGGCATCGCTACTAGGAGCAAGGACGCTACGAACGGGGCTCCTGGCCTTACTACTAGGAACAAGAAGCTACGAACGGGGCTCCTGAATGAAACACAAAAGGTGCTTCTTTCGGCCGCCTGAAGCCTTAGGCCTTAGGCTTTGGAAGATGTGAGGTCCCGACCAACAAGAGAGCCAGGAGTTGGATCCACTGACGGATGGAGGACTTCAAGTCGGCTTCTTGCTTGGCCTTTGGAACCCGTTGCTGGACACTCTCTGCTCTAGTGAGACACAAAAATGGTGAAGACTTTTTGAGGAGCACTGATAGCAGCAACGCTCTGCATCTCTGAAGAAAAACATTCAAAAACTGTGTTTGCCATAAGGTTTCCTGTATCGAGTGTCCATCTCTCTCCCAACCCCCAATTCCGTCCAACTCCACCAGGCGTCCGGAAGGCTTGCCGCAGAAACTCTTGTGCCTCCACGCGCTTGTGCTGCAAGCGAAAAATGTTGCCCAAGCTGTTGAGTGCCTTCGTCGCGTCTCCATCCTCCTCCCCGAACCTCGAATGTGATGCTTCAGACAAGATCAGATCGTAGATCTTGGGGGAAGGACGATGCCCAGAGAGGCCTTGAGATCAGATTCGGTGCCGCTCCCATTTCTCGATGCCTCACGCCTCCATGTTTGACTCCAAAAGAAATGGGAAAGCAGAAGCACCCCGAGCAACAATTGGATGAGGTGGCCGTTTTGATCATTTCTTTCAACGGGTCCCTCCAGACCGTGGGACAGCCGGAACTCTTTCAGTGCACGGTCGGAACCATGCACAAAAGGAGCTTTCTTTCAGTCCTAGTGGCTGATCAATGTTCTTGCTCAGCACCATTGACATATACGCCTCCGAATTCACTCAAGGGAAGCGGACTGTCATGCACCCCTTGGTCCACCTTGTTTGTGGGGATCGACATAGATCTATCGTCTTCAACGAGACAAAGGCTTCTGATAATCCCGGTATACCACATCAACCATGGGGACATTGCGCAGGAAAATGTGTAGCCCATCTCCTTGTGCAGAGCAGAGTCCCAAAAGTTTGTCTAAAGATTCTGAGAAGGCAAATGTCCGAGACAACCTGGTTGCTTTCACACTGGATGTGTCCGGACTGTTCCAGTCATGGTCCATCCACCCATCCACTGGATTCACGAACCGTCCCATGCGTTCGCCAAGCCGACCGCCCCTTTTCTTCAACCCCAAGACCCCGAGACTCCTCGAGGCTTCGCGGCTTCACAGAAAAGCCGAGGAGTCACACCATCATCCGAGTCGCGTCGCGTCGCGTTTTCAGCTGAAACCGCCCTCCAAAAAAGGTGTTAAAAAGAGAATCTACTGACCTCCTAGGTCCACACTGACCTCCTAGGTCCACAATGGTTTCAGAGGTTCAATGGCACTGGTACCCAACGATGTGTGTGTGTGTGTGTGTTTTTTTAATGGGTCGGGGTCTGTATAAACCACCACAGTTGGGGTCCATAAGAAAACCACCACAGTTGGGAACCTCTGAAACCACCTACATAGGTCTTCTGTCCGATACTTGATGGAACCAGCCTCATGGAGTCGCCTGCCCCGGTCGCGCGCGCCTCCGCCCGATGGAAATCCCCCTGCTGTGCCAGGGCATCGGCCAGGCCGGCCATGGCGCGCAAGGTCAAGCGATGGTTCACCCCGAAGAAGGACTCCATGGAGCGAACCACCTGTTCCTGGAGCAGGTCGTGCCCGTGGTAAACATGGGCGTGGTGGACTAGCAAGCAGAAGGTGAAGGGAAGCGAAGAGATGGAGAAACAAAGGATTGGACATTTTGGGATGAGGCCCCTCCAAAAAGAGAATGGAAGTGGCAGGAGCCCCTTCCATTATATGTGGACTGTTGGCTTATAAACCCCCTCAGATTTAAGATGCTCTCCATATGGGGGGGTCGGGAGTTATTAAGCAACCGTCTACAGTGGTTTTGTATGGTTTTGTGACTTTTGAAATTCTCACCAAGTGGGTCTGTGAGGATTTCACCACAGACCAGTGCTGTGTTCGGAACAAGTGTATCGGGCTCCCGTGTTTTTCTGAAATCAAGGAAAAAGAATCAACACTCGGTCGAACACGTCGAAGTGGAAGTTCTGGCCCTTGGGAGGTACCTGGGTTCTTTGACAAAGAGGGGATGGAAACCACTTCGATGTCGGTAGTCAGAGTGTCATTGTTTAACAACGAGCGCTTCCGCAACAAAATGTTGCTCTACTGTCCCTTCTACCAGGTTTTTTGGGCTTTGGGCTTTGGGTTTCAGCGCCATGCAAGCATCCTGACAACTCCAACCGCCCCGCCAGCAAATGCAATCAACGATTCCCTTAATACGATCGGATCGAGCGGGGTCCCGGGGGGGTCGAGGAGTCACTAGGCTCACAGGGGTTCGTTGAGTCCTATTTCAATCCCCCCAGGCCTGAAGAGGTTTTACAATCCATGTCTGGAGGGGTTATTCATCAAGAGCTGACCTTTGGCTTTTTGAAGGCTCATTACCAAGGCGTGTTCAAAAGTCTGGGCGCCAGGTTCAACCGAAGACCGAGAGTAGCTTGCAAGCTCAGCAGGACTCTGACAGTGAGTCTGACTGGAGTTTCCATTGGTGATGTAGACTCTTGATCAACAACCCTCCCATTTGGATGGTAAAGTAAACTCCGTGCTCCGGTGTTTGGTGGATGAAAACCATACGCCGGAGCCAAACCAAGTCTCGGAAAGAGCCATGTTAAATACCTCTTCATACCGGGGGGGTGATGTGTGATTTCAGGGTGGCCTTCAAACTTGTGAACATCAGCTCCGCAGAAGCAAGAAATGGTCATGTTTATGGGGCGCGTCCAACCTTCACGACGAAAACCTGTTTTTGGCTCAAAACCGTTCCCACAAGAGCATCAACCTAGGAAACCGCTTTGCATCGAGTGCTCCACCTCTGGCCCCAAGAGAAACTGCTCGTCCAGGAGATCCGCATTTCAGAACGTTCAAACGCTGTGCGGCACGGACAGCGGCTTGGTGTGGCCGGGTGTCGAAGTGCTTGGTGGCCTCCTGATAAAGACCACGGCTACTTTCCACCATGGCCAAGCGCATCAGCGCCTCCAGTGATGCCCGGTTGGGACCTCAGATGGAGCTTTGTCACTTGGTTTTCTGGGCATGATTTGACGTTTTGTCGTTGATAACTCGAACGGTTTCCAGTGGTTGTAAACAAAGGAAAACTGGGTGTTCGTAGGATCTTCCGAGAGCGGGAACCGGGGAGAAACTTGTTGATGTGGTCCGAAGCTTGTTTGTTCCACGAATTGGGCCTTTTCAGGTATCCAAGCAAGGACAAGCAAAACAAGTGATTCAATCCGCAAACTTCCCTTGCAACAAGGGTGCCTCCTGTAAAATCTGCAAAATTGAACATGTCAAAAAACACATGTCGAAGGAAAAGAAGTGCTTTGAACTCCCGCTCCCAAAAAAAGAGAACAATATTCTATGTGCAGTCAAGCTGTCCATGTTGTGCCAGTGCATCTGCTCGCGTCTTGACAACATCCAAAAGCTTGGCTTTCGGATTGCAAACATTCTTCTTCTCCTCAGCCGCCGATCGAGTGGAACAGAGATGGCTTCTGATCAAGGTTCAGAAAAAGGCCCTGTGCAAACAGCAAAATATCTGGTGCAGAAAATGGTTCGGAGATGTCACTGGTGGTAAGGAATGCCAAACATGTCAACCTTCTCCGATTGTCTTGGATGTCTACATAATCTTTGGAGCGCCTCAAAACACGACCCAAACAAATTTGCATGCATCAATCAAGGTCCACTTTCAAGTTTTTACTTCTGCAGACTTTTGTGAAGTAACCCAAGCTTCTCAAGGATGCAGCATCCTTTACCATTGATGACTATATAGTTCTTATGTGTCTTTACAAATGATTTGAGTAACATATTATGAAAAGTCGTGACACCCACACGTGAAAAGGTCTCAAAAGCTGCGCGTCCTTTTGAGCCTGCATCTTGAGCCACAGGCGGTCGTTCATGCCTGTGTGACAGTCAAACCTGCTGGACGGATTGAAGGGGCAACCGCATGGAGTGAGGATCCTACCAAGTCAACCTGTTCCATTTCACACCCATATTCTTTCTTGGCCCTCAATCCATCCAGAGTCGGTGACATGTCGACTTCAAAGCCATCCATCAGCCTCTTTAGGCCGTCGTGCTTCATCCCTTTTGTCAAAGGGTCCGCGAGCATCTTGTCGGTCGAAGTCCAGGTGAGCTTCGTCGTTCCGGCCTCTGGAAGCCGGTCAGTCACCAAAGGATCTCCAACTTCCTCTTCCGGAAGCCTCCAAAGGCTTTGGCGCAAGCCGCACATGTCGATGGCCAATCTCTTGTCGCTGACAATGTGGAGGCCAGTCTGGTTTCCATGGTCGTGGAGCGACCTGCAGTCCGTCACCCACTCCACCAGCACTGAGTCCATCGCACGAACTTGCCATCGAGGGACAGTGCAATGAGGGTGTAGAAGACCATATAGCACGAACCTCAAGTGGTCGGCTTCTTCGCTTCCAGCTAGGAGGCTTAAAGCTTCAGCTTGCAGTGTCGACCTGCAAACCCTCTTCAGCACCGTTGAGTGCCACTCGATCAGCGCCAGCTGTCCTTTCTTGGACTTGTGGAAGTCCGGGCTCGCGAGGCAAAGGAGTCGGCCGCTTTGACTTCTGTGTCCCATCTTTGCTCCTGACGAGCTAGCTTCAAAGTCAGCTGCGTGACTGGCATCTTGAATTGCCAAGATCATCGCCTTCTCAAACTCAAAGGCCTTGATGGGATAGTTCAGGCCAAAGCTCTTGGTCCTCTGGGCCAATGCCACAATGGAGTTGGCATACTTCACATCACCAAAGGTGGCCGAGTGCACGCTCATCTGCATGCGGCACACTGCATAGGCCAAATCTGGCCTGCAAACACGAGCCAACCATGCCAAGCTGCCGATGATGCTCCTGAGCTGCCCTCGAACTGCT
Source organism: Durusdinium trenchii (assembly GCA_963970005.1). Lineage (NCBI taxonomy): Eukaryota > Dinophyceae > Suessiales > Symbiodiniaceae > Durusdinium > Durusdinium trenchii. Next base: position 362,943 of record CAXAMN010021807.1, on the reverse strand, counting down.
TCAGGTACTGGTTGAGCTTCATGACGCTTCTGCTCATGGGTCAGCCAAATTGGCCGCACACGGTCGATCAAGTTGTCGCACTTGACTTGGATGTGCTCAGCAGTCCTGCAGATGTTGCGACCGCAGTAGCGAAACTCATCTTTCTCAACCTTGCCGAAGTTGTAGTGGCTGCACACATCTTTCATCAGATCTTCAATGACCTGTCCTCCAGTCCATAGCAGGTCGTCAACGTGAGTGACCAACAGACCTGCCAGTCCAGAATGCCCATCCAACAAAGTGTAGGCTCCTGGCTCATAGGGAACTGGATGAAATCCTTTCTTCTTCAAAGTGCTGTCCAGGTTCTTCCACCAACCACGAGGTGCATCCTTCGTGCCATAGACGGTGGAGGAAACGATGTAGTACATGTTGGGTGCAACTCCTGGAACTCCATCTTTGGGAAGACTCAAAATCAAAACACGATCCAACTTGCTGCCCTGCAGAAAGGCAGCGGAGATGTCACCAGACCACAAGGTCGTGTCTCGACAAGCTGCCAAGGTGAGCACCAGTGAGATCATGGTCTGGCTGCACGTGGGCGAGTCGCAGCGCATCAAGCTGCTGTCTTCCAGATCACCTCGCACCACCAGTCTTGACTTCAGCTTTTCTTCTTCTCCAATCTCGCTCTTGTTGACGTCCACCCATCGAGTTGGAATGATCTTCAACTCCGGGTTCTGAGCGATCATGTGCACCACTTCCTCTTCTGGGACCAGCTTGCCATCGCTGTAAAACTTCCAGTTGTGCCATTCTTTCTCCCGAGTGGCCAAAAGCTTCTTCTGCATCTCGGGAGTCTCCTTGGAAAAGTTCAGCTCACGGCCTGCTCCGACCTTTTGTGTCTTCTTCTTGTACTTGCGCTCGGTCTTGTTGGCAAGAAAGCTGTCGGAGACTGAAGGCTCACGTCGACGGAAAATTCCATCCAAACGATCAGGGCTTTGTCGCAGGGACTGTGTCAAAGGCGTCACCTGCTCGTTGATGATGTTGGAAGGTGCTGCACCTGATGTTGGATGAGTAGAGATGCTTGGTGCCGGAGTAATCTCTGCTTCCGGTTGACTGCTCATTGTTGAAACCCTAGTCATTGTTTCAACTGGTGTCTCAACACCATCTTCCATAGAAGTTGCCATCTCGAGTCCAGGTGGACTCTGGAGAGGTGCTTGGTGAGGTTGTTCAACATGTTGAGGCAACGATGGAAACGTCGATGAAGTTGTTCCTTCATTCATTTCAGCATCTCCGGGGATAGCAGTCACTCCCGTCTCGCCTTGTCCTGCATTCACCTCTTGGAAGTCCACGAATGGGACTTGCTCACTCGATCCTCCTGGGCCTCCGCGGAAGTTGTTGTCCTCGATGTAGTCGTCCGCAAAAGGTAGTTCGTCATCTTCTTGCCAGTCGGTGAGGATCTGTCTCTTCCTTTTCCTCTCAGGCCGCAGTTCAAGAGCATGTCGCTTCAAGACTTCTGCTGTAGTTGCCGGCCTGCATGAGGTCTCTGCCACCAAAATGGCGACTCCTGAGTGCAACAGCCAGAGTGAGGATTTTCCTTCATGAGCGAGAACTCTGGCAGGTCTATACCATTTGCCTTTCTTGCTGAAAGAAACCAAATCTCCACAGCGGTATGGGCCCCTCATAGGAATGCTCTTCCGGAGCATGGCTTTGCGCACTCGTTGAGAGGTGTCAAGCTTGATGAAAGCTTCCTTTGCCCATTGACGAATCAGCAGTTGCTTTGCAAAGGAATCTTGTGCTCCCTCTTCGGCATCCAGCAAGCTCTGGTGTAGGCCAAGACTCTGCTCCAAGTCTTTGTTGTTCAGGGAAGTGATGTCCTGAGGTTGATAGCCCATCACCCATTGAGACGGTGAGTAGCCGTGCTGGTTGATGAAGAGATTCTTCACTCTTGCCGATTCTGAGCACAGAGCTGCAATGTCTTCAGCTCCTTTGATCTGTCTTTCATGGATGGCACGTTTCATAATCTCCTTGAGCAATCCTCCATGACGTTCTCCAACTCCAAGTTGATGAGGTGCTCGAGCTCCAGTCTGCCGGATGGTAGTGCCCATCACGGTAAGGAGATGTGCCACTTTTCCTCTGTTGTGGACTCCTTGATCTGCCACAAAGAAGGTGGGTGCTCCAGCCCATGCAATCCAGGAGACGTTCAAGGCATCGGCACATGCTTTCGAGCTGGGTGTTCCTCCTCCTGCAACACGAACTGCCACATGGAAGTGTGTGGCCAAGTCCACCAATGACAGGATGGAGTGGCGGTGATGCTCACTGTCATGGATCTCAAAGACATCCGCCGAAAGCTCATAGTTGAAGTGCATCTGCGAAGATGGCCTTGTCTCCTTTGTCACACGCGGATGCTGATCTTTCTCCGTCTCCTTGCACACCTGACATTGAAAGAACTTCACTGCATCGATGACATCCTTGTCTGCTGTAGATGCCACCAGCATTCTCATCAAAGCAGCATTTGAGCAGTGACCAGTCATGGTGTGAAGACGTCGGAAGGGTGAGCCAGCCTCGCCGCCTCTTCTCTTCTTGTTCCATCACCAGGCGGTCCTCTTTGGTCTCATGCGCTGATTGCTCCAAAAGCATTTCTTCACGTTGAAGTTCGGGTTCATCGATTCGGCGTTTCTTGACCAAAGGTGCCAGGTCTTGTTCTGAATGAATGCCGTCCATGCCGCCCATCTCTTCATGCCTTTCAAAGACCTCCTCCACAGGAAAGGCTTGATGAAGTGTTCCATAGAGCAACTCTTCATAGGCGCCGGACAAAATGGCATGACAAAGCTCTTCTGGCCATTGTTGTGCGAGGCGTGTGCGATTGCTGCCTTCCAACTGCTGATGCTCGTGAGATCCATCGCATTGCTTGTTGAGCCTCTTCTTCATGAAGTGCGATGAAAGCATCAGCCCAGTGCTCTTCTTGTGAGGTAGTCCATTCTGAACATCACGAAGTCCATACTGACATTGATCTATCTTCACTACCTCAACGGGCTCGTTGGTCTCCTCATGGAAAGGATTCGAAGCCAAAAAATCTTCGAGACACTTGATGCCCCAAGCTGCACTGGTCCAGGGATGTTCCATAATCACGTGCCTCCCTTTTCTCAAGCGAGACTTGAAGATGTCAATGAGCCATCTGAACACTGGATACCATCTCTGTCGCTCTTCCATCACATAGTTCTCGAGCTCCTGACTCTTGCTGGCATTGATGTTCTGCCAGGGTGACCAAGGTCCACACTTTGGCCCTGCGATCAGGATGAAGGGATCCATGTAGTCGATGTAGTCGCCAATCACCTGACGATTGGAGGGCTTCAGCAAATCATGACCAGGGTCATAGCAGACATCAATGGGTCGTCCAACGGGAAGGCCCCAAGCTGCAGCCATGGTGGTCAAAATGGCCGCTCCAGCAAACAGCTCCATCAGGAAGCATCGACATCCAGATGGTAAGAGTCTCCCAGGTCGTCGTAGACCTTGATGATGACGAAGCGTGCCCCACAGTGCAAGGTCTTCCTTGTGCACAGCTTCTGTGGATTCAGTCATCATCTTTCGCTGTCCTCGAGTCATGACTTTTCGAGGAGACTCTGCCAGGTTGACATAGCTCAGCGTGTCTTCCTCTTCAATCGCTGACTTGTCAAGTCGGCTTTCCTGGCTTGAGGTGTCCATCGAAGTGCTCTTCTGAGACGAAGTGCAGTTGGACGTCATAGGGCTCGACAATGATGAGGTACTGCTAGGCGAAGTAGCGTCAGTGGCGTTTGAGCTCATGTCCACACTGTCTTCTTCTTGGGCTGAGGAAATCTCTGCCTGGAGTGCAATGTCTGTCTCATCTTCTGTGGAGGGGATGAGACGAATCGCAGGAAGGCCATCGCGGTCAACCAACTCCAGGTACTGATTCATGCGCTTGCTGTAAACGGTGTGCTCCTCGGTGTCAATCACCAAGCCAAGTGCCTTCTGAGCTCGGGTGCTGAGCAAAAGAGGTGCTTCACTTCCAGAAAGCTCAGTGGATGTGATGGTGCCAGAAGCAATGTCTCCGTTCTTGAGTGCAAAGAGAACTGGAATGCGACGAAGTCCAACCACTTGCACATTGCCTCCAACTCCACGGACTCGACCTTCATGAGGCAACAGCTCAAAGTGCTGTCCAGTCAGCCGCATGTAGTCCTTGATCCATCCAGCGCCGTGGCAGGTGCTATTGCATCCAGTGTCAAGGATGCAGAGGAGCTTGTCTTCTCCTGAGGCATGGCCATGGAGTGCCATCATGGCCGCTTGACCTCTCACCTTGATGTACCTGACATACTCAAGGAGTTGCGGGTTCTTGATCTTGTTGGCTTTGACTTGACCAAGCAGGTAAGTGCCATAGGAGTGTTCCGTCTCAGCGATCATGCGGAAGGTCTTGCCTTTGTGCTGACCAGTCGTCATTTTCTCAGCATCCCATGCTTCGATATCTTGGACCAAAACATCACGTGGTCCCAAAGTCGGATCACCCGGTGTCGAAGGTGCCGAACTGGCAGATCCTCTGGTGTTCGGAGTGTGGAACTCCTGAGCTGACATAGGCCTCGGTGGCATGGACAGAACATGAGGTGATGCCGCTGCCGTTGAAGTCTTCGGGACTGTTGGTGCTCCATAGATCATGTCTTTGCAGCGACGGTAGATCACGTCCAAGTCGTCCCCCGTGACCACATTGTGAGTCTGCCTCTGGATGCTGATGGTCAAGGTCATCAACTCAAGCACTTTGGATGGTGGATCATCCAAATACCAATCTGCGACAGCTCCAACTCGGAGAGGTGCAATGTCAGCTGCCTTGGCACCAGTCTCACCAGGATTCTTGAATCCAGACGCGGTCTCTCCGCAATCCATGCATCGCCAGCGCCAAGTCGTGGCTGTGGTGCCTTGGTAGTTCTTGCGAGCATGAGTGCAAGAAGTCACTTCTTTTGTTTCCATGCTCTTGGCAGCATTCTTCTTCTCGAGGTGGAGGATGTAGCCGCAGTCCTTGCATCGAATGATGCTCTGATAGGCGTTGGAGCCAGCCTTGGTGCGATTGGGATGATGGCAAGATCTCTGCTTCAAACTTGTCTCTTGAGCAGGAGGATTCATCGTGAACCTGCTCATCTGGTCAGGATCTCCATCTCGCAGCATTGCAGTGGTCCGTGCTTGCTGACTTCCAGGCTGAGGATCAGGTTGCTCTGCAAATGGTAGTGAAGGAACTTCAGGAAGATGATACTCATAGCCTGAAGGGGAAGTCATACTTGGCAATCCGGTCATACTTGCTGGCACGGTCATACCCACAAAAGATGACATACTCGGCGCTGAGGGTGCTAAGCCCGACACCGAAGGCATAGACCATGATGAAGTGCTGACCACAGAAGCAGCATCTCCCTGGCCTTGCAATGCGAGCTCTTGGACCTCCCAGTCAACATCTTCTGGGATAGGCTGATTGTGGCCGTCAGTCAAACGTTGGGCCTGTTGCTGCTGCTGCACACGTGCCTGCTGGATTGCGAGGTCCAGCATCTGATCCGCTGTGAGCTCGGTTGAGGCCCCATGAAGAACACCTGAGTGCAGAGATGACGCTGCCAAACTCGTTCACGGCCATGAAAGAAGCCTGGGCCTCCAAGTCAATCTCCGGGTCCTCATACTCAGCAACGGTGAAGTACACGACACGTGGTTTGGCTCCCTTCGAGCCTTTCTTGCCTCCAGTAGCTGTCGTGGCTGTCGTAGTGCCGGTCATGGCGGTGGGTGACTTGCCACCCTTGCCGGTCTTGCTTCCAGGATGCTTCGGGCAGACATAGTCAGTGCTCCAATGACCCATCTGGCCACAGCGACGGCATGTGGTCTTCTTCTTCAACTCTTCAAGCGCTCTTCGACGCTCAGGGTTGTTGGAGCTCTTGCCCTTGCCCTTGTTCCAATGGCGATTGCTCTTGCCACCGGAGAAGCCTGTGTGCCCCTGACTCTGGGCCTTGTTGTGAAGGAACATGGCTTCTGCTTCAAGCTGGATCACCTCGATGGCATAGTCCACAGCTTCTGAGTTGCTTTCATCCAAACCTTCTTCAACCAGGGCCGCATAGGACTCAAAGGCGAAGTCGGCCTCCTCAGCTGTGGATTCAAACTCCCAGTCCTCGGCTGTACCAGTGTAGAACGATGCTGAGGGCTGCTCATACTCTTCGAAGCCACAAAGGGATTGGGATCCTTCGTCCCAAGTTTCTTCAGCCACATAGCTCTGCTGCTGGAAGGGCGTCGACCATGTGTGGTAGGATCAGGACTTTCCTTTTGCACGGCCGAACTTGCTGGAGTAGCGCTCTTGCTCATGACGGTGGTGAACTTCTCCTTCATGAACGTGAGGATGTTGAGCAATGAGTTCATTGCATACCTTGACAACCGTCATGTCGCCTCCAAGAGCCGTGCGGATCAGCAGCTGGTGATCCGCTGAGATGCCAGCCGACATCAGGACCTGCTCCGAGAGGATGGCCTCTGGCAAGGCGAGCTTGTCATCAAGATCACAAAGCATCTTGTACCAGGTCCGCCTCCTGAGGAGATAGGAGGTCATCGGCTCTCCGTATTGCCTGCTCAAGGGGCCATGGACTTGAGCTCCTGCGGCATAGAGTTCACGAGCTTCTTGTTGTCGTCGTGGTCGAAAGGCCTGGTAGAGGTGTTGAAGCAAAACTTCATGACCATTTTCACCAGCCAACTTCGTGAGCTCGATCTCTCGGACCACTTGGATGGCTGCACCTGTCAAGCCATCAACTAGGCGCAATCCCAACGGTCCTTGCTTCTTGAGCTCTGCCGGGTCCAAAGCCGCGTCGCGAGCAGCTCGAAGGCGAACTCTAAAGGCGTACTCCTGCAAGGCAGCTGGTGATCCATCGAACTTTGGAACACCTTTGCCTTCTGTCCCACTCATGAGGTTCTCAGCCTCCTGGAACCGATGCCATCGAAGGCATTCGAGCGCCGCCATCACGCCCCGACGCAAAGGCGAAAAAAAAGAAGGTGCCCCCAAACGGAAAACAGTGGGTCTACCGAAGGGTCCCTGGGGAGTGCTAAGCTCCGGTGCCAATATGAAAAGTCGTGACACCCACACGTGAAAAGGTCTCAAAAGCTGCGCGTCCTTTTGAGCCTGCATCTTGAGCCACAGGCGGTCGTTCATGCCTGTGTGACAGTCAAACCTGCTGGACGGATTGAAGGGGCAACCGCATGGAGTGAGGATCCTACCAAGTCAACCTGTTCCATTTCACAATATAGTGAGATGTTTCTTGAGCAGTTGTATGTTTCAACAAACAATGGTTCTTGCATCATCTAAAAACGGATCCACAATGTATCCTTTCCACCATCAAGCACGGGAAAAAGGGTCCACCTGACAGCATGTGTGCACGTTACCCCTCTGCCACTACACCACTTGCGGCCTTGCGCAGCCTGGCAAAATCCTTTCGTTTAGCGATATATATATATATATGTATTATTAGAGCTGGATCTAAAGGCATTTGGACCTCAAACCTGTGAGACACACCTCATCTCCCAGTGATCCCAAGCGTCGTCCTCGATTCTCACGGTGATACACATGCGCGGCCGCATCCCCGGTTCACTCCTCGGTCGCGCCGCGGATCCCTTCACAGCGACCGAGACGGTTCCGATGTCCACCAAGCTGTGGGGGCCGAGCTTTAGGGGGCGGAGGCCTCTGAAATCCGAAAAAGCGAGGAATGTCTTTCAACGTTCAAAAGGCACAGAAGAAAGAAAGCACAATGTTCTCCATCCACGACCAAAGAAAGAAAAGAAGACGACTCAGAAGACGACTTCGACTCTGCCAGGGATCAAGGGCATCATTTTCAGATTGTAGCCCGGCGGCACGCCGCGCTCCACCATCTCCGGCGTCGGTCGCACCGACACGTCGTAGGCCTGTTGTGAGGCAAACAGGCTGGCCGGCAGAGTACGTATACTAAGCCTGAGCCTGTCCGTTGCTGTTCGGTATATTGGAAGAGTGAACAGATGAATTATGGATTCTATACTATCTTAATGTATATTATATATCTAATCATGTGTATTGTTGCTGATTGTTGGAATATTGAAGTTTGGATACGTAACTTGCAAGATTGAATGGTTCTTTGATCGAGGATAATATGAAATTAGAAAGGGTGATCGAGTAGTTCATGGCACACCATTGTTTCTGATGTACACTTGCTTTGAAACCCTACCAAACATCACCCTGATACCACCAACTCCCGAGTGGGTCCCTTTCAACCTCCCTTGAGCCCAGGCACATCCTGTGGATCCACGAGAATGGGAATGCAGAACTTCGCGCGCGCCGGGTAGGTCTTCTGCACATAGTCCTCCCCTCGGTTTTGGAGGTCCCTCCGCATCATGTTCCGGTAGTTGTTGTCCTCCGCATCATCCGACAGACTCAGACGGTCTTAACGTTCGGCATCTAGTAGGCGATCCAAAACCATCCTAACAACGGACCGAGAAAAAAGGTAGGGTCGTTCAGAAAGACATCCAGAACTTGAACACACCTCCTCTTTTGCAGGAGGTTTGATGTGTTTGTTGGATACTTAGCCTGGAACCGTCTGCATAAAACACCGTCCTCGTCCGTCCACAGAGTCCCGTTTGGCAGCTTAGCCTCGTTTCGCCGCGTGTCCCGTTCTCCGCTTCGCGTCGCCCGGTCAACCGCCGCCGTCGCCCCCGGTCCAAGAGGGCATTGATATCACCCCAGGCATCCGGCGGTAAGGGGACCGTGTAGAGCCCTCGCCCATACCTTCGAGCGTTTAGACCGACACAAAACGCTGGTTCTTTGCACATGGGATGCAGCAAGCATCCAATCCATGTGGGGAGGCTGCAGTTGGGTCAAAAATACGAAGCCTCATGGTCAGATAGGCAAGATAGGTATGGGGTCGAGATAGGTACCTGGTCAGATACCAAATAGGCAGTTTGGTATCTGGAGTTTTTGGGTCAAGATAAGCAAGTCTTGATTTCGTTGCCAGGCCAGTCTCCCTTCTTGCTCCTATCGCGATCCGCCCAAAAACAACTCGCTAAGAGGACACGCACTGTTGCTGTCGAAAAGCTCGGTCGATTCGGTCGTATGACGTGTCACTGTCTGTGAGTCATGACGGCACCCAGTGAAAACCAAGTTTGTTGTTAGACCTGGCACATGTGAACCCAATGGAGGACTGAAGAACAAGACCATTCACCTAGCAGCTTAGCAATGGCTCCCCCTTGTTCAAAGGGGAATATGGATAACCTCCTCCTATCAGCTCCCTCCTAACCACCAGCTACTGTAGATTCTTGGTGTTTGTTGATCTTCGACTCTCAAGACCTTGGTACTGTCGCCTCTCACCCCTCCCGCGGCAGGTCACCTCCGGCCGCCCGGAGTGTGTCTCTCGCGGAATGGATGGTGACCTGCCGATCTCACCCAGGAGTGGAACTCCGATAGAAGCGGTCAACCGCTTCCAGCACTAAAAACGAAACTGCCCCCCTGTCACATCCACTGGATGGCACTCAAAGCCACCCCCAACTGTTTCAGCCACCGCGAACCGCTCCGGAGCGGAGGCCGACCCGGAGCGGAGCCGGCGGCGTGTGGCCCAGTGACCAGGCATTCGCCGTGGGGCCCTCGATCTCCAAGGAGGCCCAGAGCTCGATATCCTCCTTGGCCTCGGAGATCGTGGTGCGGTGGGTCAGTGGTCCTTGACGGTTTTAGGAGTAGAACAGCCAAATACAGGGCGGTCAGTCTGTTCTACCGCTAAGACCACCAAAGACCTGACTGGCGCTTAGTCCCAAGTCATTGGAATTCATCATATTCATCGCAACTCCATCACCTCAACACTCGAGTTACATTGCGATGTTGCGTAAAGAGAGAAAGGGGTGCGGCTGTGTGCTGATGGTTAAACTCTAATTGAGAACAATCTGTGTCAGAGAACAAAGGTAGCAGTAGCAGCTTTTGTTAGCCTTTGCCCTCCTCAAGATCTCAAGATCTCATGCAAACCTACTTTCCCATGTATCCAAAAATGCTTAGTGATGCACAGGCAGATGGAAAGGGGAATACTTGAAAGCATGACCAAGTCCATCTTGCATTTGGGTGAGACTCCCGTTCGGTGTATTTGCTTTGAAAAGGGATCACGTCTGCCTCACGTCCTCTCGTTCGGCAAGTCCATGACGTGGAAGTCAAGGAGTCCAACCATCAATCGTTGGAGCCTCGTTGGTGATGTTCTTAAACGCCAGGAAGTTGGTGTAGTGGAAGACCACCTGAAGCACAGGTAGCGAGAAACCATGGAGATCAGTGATATCAGGCCTCATGGTCCAAACCCCCTCTTCCACTCTTGCCAGGTAGCTTGGGTCTTCTTCACCCCTACACTCAGTACCAGGTTGGTCCATTGACCATCCCCATCTCCAGCTAGCTCCGCCCTCCCGGGGTCGGCCGGGCGTCCCGGGGTCAGGTGGCTCACGAACTGCGGTGAAGGACACCTCTGTGCAGCTCCAGATTCTGTCAGGATGGTACCCAATGAAGGCACCACAGATCCGTGGTTTTCCAACAGCAATTCCGGGATAGACTACCATAGACTACCATAGACTACCATACTTCTTAGCTAACTGCAAGAATGGAGGTCTGGTTGTTGGGTTCAACATCAAACGACCTATTACAGTAGATGGTTCACTTGTTGAGACGACCATTCTCGGCTTGCAACGACCTGCCGGCGAACGACCCGCGGTGAGCCGCCATCCCCTGCCACAGGCGGCGAGCCGCGAATCAGTGGTCAAAGCAAAACCTCCATCCCTCTGAGCAGTTCTTCGAGCTGGGGAGCCCTGAACCCAGCACACCCATTGTGTGTGAGACCCCCAACAATTGCCCTTGAAAGTCTAAGTTCCTTCTTCTAGGGGGTCGAAAGGGGGTCGGTCTCCCTCTTTCATCTCGTTCCATGCCCACTGACACTCAATCCACTCCTAACTGCATTCCCCCCCTCATGGTTTTCCCCAAACTCCTCCCCGCCTGGTGCTTGTTCACATGACTTCCACCCTGGCTCATGCGCCCGGCACGCACCGTCAGGTCCAACGCATCACCCCACACGGTGATGCCCGTGGGCTGGTGCAGCCAACCCCACTCCTGGAGGGCAAAGCGGGCTGCAAAGCGGGCAGGGGCGCCCAGGCACGCGGGCTCAGCTGGGAGAAACACCCACTGAAACTGCAGCTGAACTGCATTTGACCGGAACTGGTTTGTTAATGGGCACAGGGATTCTTGATGAGTTCACCGCCTAAGGTGATGCTGACTGTGGAAAAAATGGAGCTTTGCATTCTTGCCATGATGTGAGTGAATAGTGAATAGCCAACTGAACTGGAAGTTGTGAAGCTGGAACCCAGTTTGCGATTGGCTTCATGCCGATCACGGGCAAGAGTGTCCAGAACTTGGGGGCTAAGTGGAGTGCATTCGGGAGGGCCCTGACAGCCTGTCACTGCAGGTGTGGCTGTCCCAAGTTCGAGATTCTGGAGGTAGCACCTCCCTCACGGTCCCTGACCTTCTGCAAAGCATGTGATTGATTGGGTTTCACCCCCCCGCGTTGGATCCAACTTCAGAGGAGCTCTCTGAAGGGGAAGAACTGCAGCGAAAGCAAGACATAGCCAACTTCGCAACCAACCCACGCAGACAAAGGATGAGTAGGAAAAGCAGAGGTGTGTCCTATTCATCCGCCTTGCATGTTGGTGACCTGGTTTCATGCTGACTCTTGAGGGTGAAACTCCTAAACATGCCCCAAACCATCCCAAACCAGCTTTTCGAGCCGCAGCATGCCATGCCACGTGGCGCGAACTTGACAGCTGAGCTTCATTCTCAGACCACTCGTAATCTGGGTGCTCGAAAATGCCTCGGTGACGGCCGCAGGTCCGGTGGTCCTTCACATCGATCGGACCGGCGTGAAAAGAACCCGATGCCGCAGTTCGAAGTGGATTCAAGTGCAATAGATCTCTTCAACGTGTTCTTCAAGGTCCCGGACACTGGATTCAAGTGGAGGGTCTCAGGATCGCTTGGGGTAAGTATTATACACTCAAGCTAGTACCTCTGGGAAAAGCTGATTTGTTTGACAACACCTTGCAGTTCAACGGGTTTGGCAAAGGAGTGATGTTCGTCCGTTCCAAGATGAGGATGTTTTGACATGACTTGCAGGTGCTGAGCAGTACAAACACGGCAAAGCTCCCAATCACCAACAAGATCCTAAAAAACCTAAGATGCATTAAGATGCTAAATGGATGACTTCGCAGTCCACGATCACTCCGATGGTTGAGAGGTCCCGGTCCGAGCGCAGTTTTGTGCGAAAACACCCTGTGTCTGAGCACCCACCGTCCATCCTACGGTCCTTTATCCAGCTCCAAGTCCACTCATCGCAAATCTCACAGCAAATCTAGCACCACATGGGACACTGCGGTGACTTGCCATCAATTTCCAGTGGCGCAAGTGACTGCTAGTGTCTTCCCTCTTCCATGAACATACTGATTCATGACTGATCAGGAATATCAAAATGGTGGCCTTGGCCTCCAACGAAAAGAAGAAAACATAGTGACCCTTGCCCTTTTGCTGTGGAACCTCCTCAATGCCCAATGGCTGTCGGTCGTGTTGCGGACCGGGTCGGTGGACCTTGGTGGACCGGGTCTGGTCGAAAAAACCGAGAAGCCGCCGTGCTGGTAGGAGATCTCGAAGTAGTCTTTCAAAGACTCGGTGATGTCCATGGCGTCGTTTGGCCAGCACGCGCTGTTTCAAACAGCGTACAAGAGATCAACCCAGCTGGGAGGTCAATCGAGCACTGTAAGTGGAGTGATTGGACGCAAAACGAACGATTCCCACCACCTGGGGAGCACCTCTTTCTGTGCCTCTGAAGCAGTTCTTTGATGTCTAAAAGTCACCATTGATCAACCGGTGTGCCTGGGTGCTATAGGGCATAAAACCCCTTGGGTTCACGGGTCATCCTTACCAGTGTCCTGGGTTCGGGCGCGTTAGCGTGGCGAGAACGTGAGGCAGACACCAGTCCCGGACGGGAGGATTTCAACCCTTTGCTCTCTGGTACAGTACCATGAACCAATTTCTGTTGTAGAGCACCCGCATAGCGCCATTGGGTGGCTGAACCTGTGGAACCCCATCGTGCCAGCAGCTCATTGTTGCGAATACATAGCTGTGTTGGGCTGCCTCGATGCTGCTCGCAGCGTGTGACCCTTTTTCCGTGCTTGAAAAGTGTAGCTGGAGCCAAGAGATCAGCTGCCTACCACATTTCCAGAAAAAGAGAGAGAGAGGGGCATCTGCAGTCCCGCTGTTTTTGGATACTGTATCTTCTTGTTGACCGGGGCATGCCCGGCAAAAATAACATGACTATTAATGACTGGAAAGCCCTAATCAGACGTCCGAATTTGGAATGCAAGGGTGGCGGCCTCAAGAGCTCCATCACCCCGAACCGAGTTCCATCGTTCAAAGCCACTGCGTTCATCCCGTGGCAAGGAAAAATGCACAACGTGAAGGTGAAAAGGCGAGCAAAAAAGACCCCCTCAATCTGGTGACCATAATCTTCCGTGTGCCCTGCAACTGCGAGGCTCAAAGACCACGCTTGCAGATCCACACACACGTTGGCTGAGGTCGGAGCAACCCCAACGGGCTACCCAGGTGGGTCGTCATCTGGATGTGTCACATCTTTCAGGTCAAGAGTCTATATGCTCCTATATATTTCCAAAAAAAAAACGAAGAGTCGGCCCCCAAGCGGTGTTCCCATCCTCGGTCCTCTCTGCACGTGTAACTCATCCCACCCGTCTCCAGATCCGTCCCCCGTCTCCTGGAGCCACCCATGATGCGCCGGCGGAGCGGGCACGGAGCCGCGGTAGGGAGCCGTGGAAAAGGCACCGGCGAAGAGTGGACGAAGAAGCAAAAAGGGGTGGATGAAGGGAAGGCACTCTTGGTCGGGCTGTGGGGCCAATTCTCGGAAACCTGAAGGCGATTGAAGGCTGCAATGGCTAGCCGCATCTCCTGCTTTTTTTTGGTTCTCGCTCTGCGAGTCTTGAAACCATCACCGAGCGTGAAGCATCACCTGTCAATGGACTCACTCGTGACTCGAGGATCCAATCACCACTGTGGCAGTTATCACTTGGAATTTGGCACACTCTTTCATGATTGAGCTCAGTTATCTCCTTCTGAAACATAGAGACATTGAAATAGATCTTCACCTTTGGGTTTTGCCTTTAACATAGTTGTAAGATCTTTCACCCTTGAGCAGGACTCCAAAACGACCCAAACCGTAGTCTCTGACGTCAGTTTCTCGAAGGCAGAAGAAGCCAATAGGTCAAACTAGGAGTTGATTCCAAAGAAACAAATGCTTCAGAAACAAAACGAACCCTCAAAGCTTTCCACCTCAACTTAGCTTAGCAGACCATATCTTACCACTGTGCACTCAAAGACATCGCGCTTACTTGACCCTCTCACCCTGCCCATCATTGGATCTCCGATTGGATCCCCGGTGGATCATTTCAGCACCACCGGCCACGGCGCCGATCTTTTGACAATGGGCCGATGGGAGACGGATGGAGGCGAGGTGACGCGGAGAGTCTCGCCTGGTCGGAGACGGCCCGTGGTATCGAGCCAGCTCGAGCCAGCTGAGGTTGGCAAGCCAGCAAGGGATTCTTGCAGGGGAGAGGGAGAGGGGTGCCAAGAAGTCTTCTTTCGTGAGCTGATGTTGGTTCGGTCCAACTGAGTGATCTGATTATGTTGAGACACTCGTGATGACCTGGATGACCTATGCTCAAAGACCTATAGAGGATCCTTAGAAAGTCTAAGATTTGAAAGTCTCCCAGCCTCCTTCAATCCCACTTGCTTCCCTTGCTTGCTTGCCCACACTCTCCTGCTCCTACAGCCTGGGCGTTCCCGCTATGTACATGTGGCAGGCGCAGTCTCTCCTGCTCAACCAACTTCCCACGTGCAGCCTCTGGAGGGCCCCGCACCTCAGGGGTTTTGCAGGGTGAGCAGGTGGACTCATGAAGAGCTGGCATGCTACCCAAAAGTGCCCAAAATGCAGTGACTTGCCCACAAGACCCAAACCAGGATGACAGCTGCGGTATCCATGTAGTGGCTCAACTCGGGAGGATCCGTGGTCCAATGGAATGCTTTGTATGTGCATGACTGGATGCTTCAGCACCAGCAATGCAACCAATGGTCTCATCTCCCAATTGCAAGCATCCCCAAGATCGAACGCCGCTGGAAACACAATTCGACAGCAAAGCACCTTGAAACAAGATACCAGCTTGGCGCGAACGCCCCGACTCTATTGGTGGCTTGGTCGCATAGGTATTGGACTTGAGCCTCCGTCCATCCCTACTTACTTCAATGCCCCCCCTTCAGTTGGATCTCCTCCGGCCTCGCTGCTTTCAGCCCCAGGCCTCTTTCACCTCGAGTCGAAGCGCCCGAAGCCGAACAAAGCCTCCAGCTTTGTACAGGTCGGCTGTGGTCGAAGCCCCAAAAATCGAGTTCAGACCTGTCATGAGGTCTTTTTGTGGTCTGGTATTTGAAGCTATGGTTGGTCAGAAATCACTCTACTTCAGGTGTCGGACACCAAGCCATGGTTGCTCGTTTACCTTTTCCCTCTTGACATAGGGCCTCCAGCCAAATGACAAGAATGCGGTTCCTGAGAAAAATCCGCGTGTTCAAATCGGCTGAAAGACATTTGCATAATGCCCAGAATAAACGTTGCCAAAATTTGCCTTCGTCGTTTGGGATGTCTAGTGGCAAACCAAGGGCTATACAAACGATGATTCATGGATGTTTTTCATGCCTCCTGGTAAACGGAGGGTTCCCAGGTTTACGCCAGCTTCACCCGTGACCATCGCATGCCCGTCCCGTTCGACCCGCATTCGCATCAAGGCTCCGAGGATTTCTTGGGGACCATCTCCTCAGGCGCAAGCAACGCCGAGCTTCGGGAGATGTGCAGCGCAGGAAAAAAGCAAAAAAAAAACACCTGGAAGTTGGGTGGGATGGCAGGAAGAACGTTGGATTGGTCCCAGGAAAAAAGACCCAGCTGTCACTGTCTTGGTCTCGCAAACCGATGGTGATGATGTAAAGGCCTTTTGACTCAGACAGGTGGACGAGAATCACTTCCACTACCTCACGGCACCATGAAGCTAACATGCACCATGCACCATGAAGCTACATCCGGCTGCATGCCATGGCACCTCCAAAGACTCCAAAGACTTCATCTTTCGCGCTGGGTCCTCATCGACCTGGAGATGTGATGGCAGAACCATCATGCCACACATGTCAACCCCAAAGGTGTCTTGAAACGCCTTCTGACACTCGGTGAGCCGTCTGGGTGAGCCGCTGGCGATCGACCATTGACTCCTGCACCGGGCGTCCGATTTCTCTGAAGCCCCCGCCTCCGCAGACTCAGCTTCCTCAGCTGACGGGAGCTGAGAGACAAGGGGAGCTTCTTGCAGGGCTGGGCGGAGGGAACTGACGGAGTATGTTTTGAATCTCAAAACCGGAACCGAGGAGACAAAAGTTCATCGCCAGGAACCCAAACTTTTTAGGCTACAAACATCTGGGTGTGTGTATTTTCATAGGGAGACCCCCTGACCCAATCGGTGTTGGTCTATCTTCCTTCTTCCGGGGGTCTTTGAGGCTCCCTATTCTAATACACACCCGATCTGTTCACAAATCTACCATGTCACAAATCTACCATGTAGACACCCGGCAACCGCTCCCCAATCCAAATCCAAGCTGCTCTTTCCTCTCTCTCCTGGCCATATGCAGTGCTCTAAAGCGCCCTAAAAATGATTATGGCCAGGACCGAACAGGTTCCGACTACAAAAAGAGTCAAAAAGCTTCCGCATATTGTGTTGCTGTCCAGGATCACGAGCTCATTGCCGCCCATGTATATTAGAAGAGAGGGCTTGCACCCAAGACTACATATGTGGGCGTGAATGAAAAAACAAATAGGTCCCACACTTGGATTGGAGGCTCTCCCCATTTTAATACCCGCACGCTTTCTCGTTCAGATCGCGTTTGGTTTCGTGTCTCAGTGTCTCCTTCTTCATCGAGACGATCGTATCGACTTAAAGGCTTTTCGGATGGCCACAACTCAATCACCCAGGTCGGTCTTGAACGATGAGTCCAGATCCCTTGCTCCGTTCCCCACCACCGGTGTCAACACTTCACAAAGTGTAGAACGAAAATGACAAACAGCCCAAACAGCCACCCAGAACGATACCCTTCGCACCCGACGCAAAACCAGACCCATTTGGGCCCAAGTTTCGCCTTGTTCCCATCACCCTCTCTCCCCTCCCCCGCTCGCCCGGCCGCCCGGTCGCCTTCGCCGTGACCGTGACCGGCGCGTGGAGCGCCTCCAACGGCGCCGACTCCACGGGCCCCAAGACGTCGCGGCTGCCGCGCGCGGAGACCTCGCGCGGGTCCGCGCGAGCGACCGGCGCGGGTCTGGGAGGAGACCGTCGACCGGCGTGGGAGCAAAGCGAAAAGGAACGGAAGAGACGAAGTTGTGAGTACCATGGTGGCATTTACCTGGCATTGATTAGGGTTTGGAGTTTGGGACCCACAGTCAATGAGGCCGGCGAGCTGATTCAGACCATTTCTCCATCAGCGAGAAAAAGGGGCAGCTCTTGGTTTTTGTGCGGAGTGAACAAACTCAGCACATACACTCCCTGGCGTCATCATGGAAGTGGAGTGCACCACCTGTTTGGGATGAGGACAATCGTCACCCTTTCGGGGTGTAGATGGAGGTGATGAAGTGGGGGTGACCAGAAAGGAAGAAACATCGTGGTGTTCTTCTCCACATGGTCTGGTGCAAGATTGCCACACGGCAATGTCCAACGACTCATGTATGTTGTTCAACTGGGGTTTGCTGGTTGTTGGTTTGGTTGTTGCTCTTCACCATTTGTGTCTGCTCACCTATGCTGCTCCGGTGTGTCACGTGTGTGAGGTCGCCCCGGTTCTTCCGCGACAGCGGCTGTGAGCTGGAGATTGTGTCTTGGATCCTGGTCTCTCAAGAAATCATAAGAAATCAAGAGGAGACCCACCCGCCTGCAAGGAGGCAGCAGGATATGGCGCCTAAGGCACGTTAAGGCTGTGGGGGTATGAGGTGTCGGGGCCAGATGTCTGAGGTAGAGCCCCCAACAACGGTAAAACGCTGGGACCGTTGTTGACCCTCGAAAATTAACAAACCTCAACCTCTGTTGTTCGTGCCCATCCGGACACATGAACACCCTCGAAGGTTCAAAATTGACCCACACCCACATGGTGACATGGTGTGTCTTTCATTGGTCAACATTGAGGTCTGTCCAGATCATACAATTGCTGGTGGGATTTGTACCAATACCCGGACGATCCGGATCAAACATGAAGGTCCTGAAGTGTTTTTACAACACATTTTTCCAGGGGACGTTGAACCATCATGGAGTTCCTGAAGTGTTTTCACAACACATTATTCCAAAGGATGTTGAACCATCATGACATGAAATCAGCCAACGCCCTTCCACAGGTACCTTTGCCACCCACGCAACACCGCCCAAAACATATCCTCCTCCAGTGCACGAGGTCAAACAGCACTGTTACCCCACTCAAACCATCCAAAAGCCAACAGTTGAAACCTTGGATGTGAACTGTTGACCCACTTTTGGATCCTTCAATTTGACCACCCGCCGCTGAGCACGCTGAGCAACCTCCAGCACTTCCTGCTTTATCACCAAGGGTGGAGGGATCTCAACCTTCGCCAGGAACCAAGTGGCGTGCCCGACCAGATGCTAGGAGCCAGCTGCCGAAAGAAAATGACGGCTAACCATGGACCAACACATCGACCGACAGTGATCGGGCGGCTTTGGGCTTGAAGCACCTGGCCGAAATTCTTGCAGCAATCAACTCCGTGGTTCCAACTTGCGCACTTTGGAGGCCTGCTGACCATCCGGCTGCCGCCCATGTGAACCAAAATGGCATGGTTCGCTGACCGCGTGACATTTTGCATCTTCCAGCCGTGTGGTCCTCATCCTCCTTTTTCATCAATGGGTGCGGCAACAATATGCGTCAAAGGCCTGCCACGAAATCTGCACATTTACGTCTCCGATCTCTGCGCCTGCCACGAAAAGTGACATCAAAACCTACACTTGGAAACATACGGGGATGATGAAGAGCAACTCTGGTCACTTGGATGCGGGGCCAAATGCATGATAAGCTGAACATCTGCTGACTGTTGGGATACCCTAGCCCCTTAGGTTTGCCAGTCTGAGGGATACTAAAGCCCAACATTCTAGGACTCTAAAATCGCAATTCAATGTCTATGGCATTCCCGCGCCCCATGAAATCCATGAGATTCTCAAGCTCACCAACGCCAATTTCATTGAGGGCTCATGAAGGGACAGCGATGAGAAATCCATGAGGGCCCGCCCCAGACAAGAAGTTCAATACATCATATTTTACACATTCACTGGAAACATGTGCCAGCAACAGTTTGCCACTAGAATGACCTTTCTACCACATAGCATAAAATCAAAACCGCGTCACAGTCCCGGACAACGAGTCTAAAGTCTATGAGGTTCGAACACTTTCGACAATGGGTTGCATAGTTGATAGAAGACACCTCTTCAAATGAAATGCATGTGCACCTTTTAACTATTAACGGCAGGCCATGAGAACATTGCACCTAGCAAACCACTTGGGTGAAATGTTAGGTGTTCTCGGTAGCACCTTCCACAGAACCAGCTGATCGGAACCCCACGCTGTTGTCCTGCAAAATCAAAGCCGTCCCCGGGGTTCCCGCAAGTTCCAAGTTCATGGTTGTTGTAGTTCCCCACATGTGAAGTCTCTGCAACATCGTCAGGCCATCTCTACTTTGGGGAAGTGTTGACTTGCCAGCACCCAGGGCAAGACGGACCCTCATCACTCACAGGTGTGTATAAGTGTGCTGCTTGCTGATGGAAACAGGACAGCGTGGCCAGCGAGACGCTAGGGGCCTACGCATGTGGTCGCTGCGGCTCCAATCAAGCACGCAGTCAGCTTTGAGAGATGCCGTGAGCTTAAGCGCAGCCAGAAGCCCACAAACTCAATGGATGACCAACCACTTGGAAGCACCGCAAGGAAAAGAAACAATAAGGTTTGTCCTCATCCTCCTTTTTCATCAATGGGTGCGGCAACAATATGCGTCAAAGGCCTGCCACGAAATCTGCACATTTACGTCTCCGATCTCTGCGCCTGCCACGAAAAGTGACATCAAAACTTGCACTTGGAAACATACTGGGATGATGAAGAGGAACTCTGGTCACTTGGATGCAGGGCCAAATGCATGACAAACTGAACATCCGCTGACGTGTTGCCAGAATGGGTGACTGTTGGGATACTCCCTTATTCGAAAGGCCCTAGGATCTCAGTCTCGTTGTCTCTGGTATCCCCGGTATTTCGGGACGGTCCATAAGTTTGTCAGATTCACCATGGCCCATTGTCTCGGAGGCCTTTCATGCTCTGGCTATTGAATCTGGGGAAGAGGGATGAGAGACCGCTCTGGGCAAGAAGTTCGATGTTATATTAGATGCATTGTATGTTCGTCCCGAAACAAGACCCAACTTGCGTGCCTTTTCTGCTCCACATTCAAGGGGCGATAGACAGAGTGGTAGGTTGTTAACAGGAAGAGCTTCTATGTGAAGGTGGTCAGTCACGGATCATGTTCTTTAAGTGAGAGAATGCTACAATTGCGAAGTCTATAAAATGAGGTGCAACAATAGCCCCTATCAACAGCAAGGCACCTTGTGTGAAAGAATTGCGCCTTGCATAGCAAAGTCATCGAAAGGCAATCAGAATAGGACGGCCCACACATGCCCATACCCAACACACCTCAAACATCGTGCTTCGTAGAAAGGCCAGACCTCCCACAGAATATCCTGCATGCTGAACAATCTGAACTTCAACAAACATGCCACTACGTCTCCCCGGTCCGTCCCCTCCAATCAAAAGCCAACCAAGAGAGCAACAAGTGAGGCCATGAGGCAAGCTTCTTGACACTCTCAGTCTGACACACATCACATCGAAATGGACATTCGGACATTCCTTTGCGAGTTCAGGATTGGGGCCACCCAACGTCTCACCCCATTCGTTTCGACCGCTCCACGTCCGGATCATTCCACGCAGGCTCGATTCGAAGGCGCGTTGGCACGTTGGAGAACGTCGTAATGGTGAACCACCAAGGACAGCCCCAAAAAGGGCAGATCCGCCAGGAGCATCCAGGAGTCGTGTTCCATGAGAAAAGAGTCTCCATCTCTTTGAGGCCAACGCCTCCAAAACTGGTGAAAAGCCTGCGCCTCCACACCTCCCGGCCCCGGCCTCCGCAACCATCTGCTCCTGCCCGCTGTTCAATGGCACCACACTCCAGGCATGAGCCTCACGTGCCCAGCCGGGCTCAAGACGGACAACTCCGAAAATTCCCCAGGGCCTTGCTGCGAAAAAGAAAAAAGCCTCTGACCTCCCGGACGGTTTGATCATGAAGCAGACAGACCTTGATTTGATGTCAAAACCATGAGCAACTGCGAGCGCCCAGTGGTTGGCAATGCCGGGTCTTGAGAAGATCGAACTCTTGTGTTGTAGGATTGTAGGGATTGTCTTTCCCCTCGGCGGAGGGGTGTGTCATGCCTCGTCTACAGGTATAGAAAGGCTGGCAATAAATCTCCTCGAAGGGGGACAGGAAAAAATGATGAAAAATGATCTTCGACCTTCTCTGGAGGGCCTTCTTAGACCAACGAAAGGAAGGCACCAGCAGATCGCCCCCGGGTCCATTCAGGTGATGTAGACAGCCCCTCTGCTGGGCATGGTAGCCAACGCGGATACTTGAGCTGCCGGAGAGGGAGCTTGGTGAAATCAGTCATGGTAAAAGTCTTCCTGTGAACCCGAAGAGGCTGCCTCTTAAGAGCAGGCAAACATTTTGGGAAATCTTGGCTTCCGAAATTGAAGCAACACTCCAACCTACATCCAGCACCTTCCAACAGCTCGAAGCGTGTGGTTCAACCGAATGATCCTTTTTGACTCGTTTGGGAGAAATCATCTCCATATCTTTGGGAACAGCCAAACCTTGCTAGGTCAAAAGTCGCCCGAGCCGAGTCCTCCCAAAAATATAAAGGTTCTGCTGCAGAGGAAACAAGAACTTGCGAAAGCAGCCGAGTGAAATCAACTCTGTTTGAGAGCATTCGGCCAGAAGGAAAAAAGACCCAACGTTCGTCCCTGTTCGTCTTCCGTGAAATACTTCGACTTTCGACTCCTTGCCTTGGGGTGCTCCTGGCGACCCAGGTAGCGGTCGGCCGTTCCGTGGCCGAATGGATGCGCATTTGCAGAGCACACCAACTTGGAATGGCTTGTTCAGACTGTTCAACAGATGTTCTGTTATGTTCTATTGAGGGATTGCGACCTTCGCTGGACCCCACGCGGGACCTCGGCGTACGGCCGTCTGAAACGGGCCCCGGGTCCTTGTGCTTCATCCGTTGCGTGTGCTTCACATGGATCTCAAACCTCAGCAGAAACGATCTTCCCTTGGCTCCAGTAACTCCTGTGTATAGAGAAGGCCCGTCAGTTGGAGTCTCCCCCCAAGGTGCACCCTTTTCCAAGAGCTAAGACAGGCTCCAACCTATTGGTTTGGACAGTCTGAGGATCCTGAAACAAAGCCTGGTGAACTTCACTCTTTTGCGAACATGCAACTGCCCCCCTATCCTTGTCTCAACAGAAGCGCCACCATCATCCCCGCTAGGGCTGGCCCCTAGGTCCTCCAAACAGCCATATTCAGGTGAACAAAATCAAGCTTCAAGATCTACTATACGTACAACAGCTATTGTCCATGATCTAGCAGGGATCATACAGGAAAAAGTCATGCAATCAAACAGCTATCGTGCGATGACCGGACACCGCCAGTGAAACCGCCCATGTCTCTGAACCGTTCAGTTCGGGCAGAAAACTGGACCCTCCGATCAGATCCGGAAGGAGCCCGGACATCGGCCCAGCCGGGCGTTCGGGTGGCATCCGGGTCTTGACATCTGTGGCTTACGTCGGGTCTACAGCGAGGTGTGGGCAATGCGGGGGTTCCAAAGCAAGGGAGGTCGAAACCAGTTTCGATGGGTGGCTGTGGGTCACCAGGAGACCGACCGGGCTCAACCTCCAAATGGCGCGACCAAGGCCGAAGTTGGAGGGAACGTGCTTCTCAATGGGCTTGTCGGTGGAGTGCGTCGAAAGCGGGCTTCGGCGCGGCGAAAGAAAAGCCGAACCGGTTCTTTTGATGATGCAGGCTCACAGGGTGCATTTCTTTCCGTGCCATTTGGGGAGTCTCAAATGAAGACACATGTCACTTGTAAATGGCTCCTGAATGCAAGAACTCTACAGCTATGCAGCTGCTGGTCTCTAGAGGCTCTAGAGCCTAGAGCAAATCCAATGATTTAAGCACCCCAGAAGGCTCCAAAGCAATTTGGCTATATACTGACATAATAAGGCATGGAACCTACCATTCTTCTGGTGTGGTTACGACCGACACCCTTCTCAGCTCAGGAAAGAAATTCCCCAAGACTTTCCTTTCTTGCATGTGACTCGTGCCTTTCTACAAAACCCGAACCACAGCGAAGGCTCCAAAGCAAGGGCTGCATCCACGGGACTTGTAGATGCTCAGGATCAACGTGACCTGGCAACATGAGAGGGTCACCAAGGATTCGCAGCTGAGTACGTCACAGCTAGAGCTGGGACTGTATGGTCGTTTTGAACAGCAAGATGTTCTTCTATATTTACAGGCCATAATAGTAGTTGGGAGTCAGAGTAAATAAGTCAATCTCAACTGCGAACGCAAAAGCTTGTCCAAAAAGACAGATTTACTCAGCGAGCAATTCCCAAGCCCAAGTGACCCCCAAGATGATGGAGATCGACAGCACCATCAGACAGAGCCAGAGCACAAAGATCCCATCCGCCAGTGTGCCCCAGACCTCGCAGCGTGAAGCAGCATGGATATGGTGCAGCGTGGCTGAATGTATGTGTATTACACTCTGTGTGTGTGTGTATGTGTGTCAAAACTAGGGGAGGGAGGGCAAAATCCTGGAATCACGGCCCAGATTGTGTCGTTGCTCCGAATACCAAGCCTTGGCTCAAAGTGGATGATAGTGGTTGAATTGCTACCAAAAGCCACAAAAAGCCAACGAAGGCCAACAGAAGCCGCCAAAAACCAACAAAAGACACCAAAAGCCAACAGAAGCCAAAGGGCGTGGAAAAACAAACAAAAAGATTGACAATATGTCTTGAACAAAAATGCGAGTTCCAATACTTTTCTCTTGATTATTGGAGTTCTTGAACATCGGCCCGGGAAGACATCTTGGCAAATCTTGTTTTTTTGCTGTGGAGGCGGTTTGAACGAGACACATCCATCCTTTCCTCGAAAAGATTCCCTTTCCGATGCTCCCTGCCGAGCCACGTCGGGCGCGTAGACCACAGTGGTCAAGCTGCGGCGGGTGCGCCCGCAGCTGGAAACCACGGAACAGTCCACGGCGCTCGCGTGGAGCTCTGTGCCGCTGGGCCACCAAATCTCCTCCGTCTCGTTGAACCTCACCGACGATCCGAGACAGGAGAGGAGGGGGAAGAAGGAAGGACGGAGGAATCCAGGGAGGAAGAGATGTTGGGGCAAGATGAGGCAATTAGATGAGTGCAGCCATTGGATAGGAGCCAAGATCAGGAACAGCTATGACATACTCATTTGACCGTTGAGCCTGTGTAAATACTGGGTACGCTACCCACCTGTGAATTGTTATCCCCGCCATCTGTCCGCCTCTGCAACTTGTTGGCGAGATGAAGAAAATATACATGACTGACTACAGCAAGTGCTTGTCAGACGTTGATTCAGGTTGAGTGTTCTGAAGTTGGGTTGGGTATATGTGGGTGTGTGTGTGTGTGTGTTTAGAAAGAAAACAAATCTAGCATTGCTGCTTGGGATTCAATCGAGATTGATAGATTGATGGTTATCCCTATCATTACAATTAATTACGCATACATGCTCACACTGGAAGTTGTGAAGCTATCTAATAGCGGTGCTACGAAAAACATCCATGAAGGACTTGTTTTTTCGCGGACATGTCGAAAGGAGACATGTGGCGACCAGGAGACTGTGCACAAGTGGCCACCGTCATGGCAGGCTGTGGCTCGGAGGGCAAGTTGTGCCTGGACGAGGACGATCCGTGGTGTCCCCAGTGGTGCCCCCAGTGGTTGGAAGTTGGACGAGAAAAGGAATGGTGCAACGCTGCAGCGGTGGGGCTGTGGCTTCAGCCAGCTTGATCTTCAAATGCCCACACAAGTTCCAGGCTCTTTGGTGCGTGGGCAGGTGTCAGTGTGGAAGTTCGGAGTAAACCTCTCCCTATCCAAATGGTTTTGCATCGAACTCTACTGCTCAAAGCAAACCTCAGTGTTCTGAAAATGATGAGATCACCCCCAAACCATTGTCATAAGTTACACCCCCATCTCAGGAGCGCTTTCAGGAAACTCAACCATGTGGAATCTGGAACTATACCAGGACCCACAAAGGGGAGGTTTTTTGGACACCCTGAATCGCCTCTAAGGGGCTATTAATAGAAGCCCTATTTAGGGAGTCCTGGTATATGTCCATGGTGGGAGAGGACGCTACGAACGGAACAAGAAGCTACGAACGGAACGGGGCTCCCATCGCGACGACTTCGTCCGGAGCGATCGGACCCACCTGGTGCCAATGCCGACCGGTGGAGAGTCGACGCAGTCCTCGAACGATCGTTCGAAAAGACCGTGGGCATGACGCGGCGTGAGTAGTGGGGAAATGGATTTCGACACTCCTTCGACACTCCCAAGGAAGAATGCCTATAGGACGAAGAAAACCAGGCCCCATGTTTCCAAAGGAAGAAAAAGAAGCCTTTCCAGAAAGGAGGATGAGAAAGTGCTCCACCAACCGGAGCAGTTCCACTTTAAACATGCTGTGGACATCAGCCAGGAGTCACCTTCGACGGGGGTGCCGAACGAAGGAAGTCGGGGTGCCCGAACGTCACATCCACGGCCCCTGGATGGGACGAGTCACACCACACCACCCAACTCCATGTGACTCCTGGAGGGTCCTGTTGACAGAACTGGTCTTCCAAACGCCTGGTCACGTGGTTTGGAAACCACGTTGCCCTACGGCTGTGCAGGGGTACTCCACGGTCGAGGTGCCCTACAGCGGATACGTCCGAAATGCCATGATGTTACTACTGTGGGAGCACCTCTCCAGTTCTGCGGAATTCGAAGACTTGTCCGAGATCTCAAGATGTGCTGCAATTATTTCGGGCCATGAGTCATGTACAAAGCGTCTTTAATTAATGTCAATTGGACCTTTTGGAGATGATGGATACCTGTAGCTTCCATGGAAAGCACACACCAGGGGACTTTTATGCTCGTGAATCCACTTTCCATCGGCTCAACCAATAAAGAATGGGACCCCCCCCGAGTCAACCGCAGCAAACCCACCACATGCGCTTCCCGCGACCCTCCTGGCTGATCTCAGTGATGATGACCTCACCTGCGAACGACAGGCCACAAATGCAGCCCATCGCCCCAAGGATATCCAAGGATTCATGGCAGTAATAAAAATCCTGAACCAAACCTAGGCCGCTGCACCTGCCCCAAAACCTGGCCCACCACCAGGAGTCCCTGAACAAAAGAAGCTGCCCTTTCTCTTGGAAGGTGCTTTGGAAATGTTCTCCATTGCCCATCCACCGATGTGGTGCAAGAAACTCGGAACCAGGAACACTATAGATCACTATAGATCCATTCCAGGTGGGGAGGGCCATCGCTAAGTAAGTGGGGAGGGCCATCGCTAAGTAGGTGGGGAGGGCCCAGTTTCAGGCTTTCCGAGGGTGAACCATGGTGCTCTACCTCTCGCTGGGGCGACTTCATGGTTCCGACCCCACGAACCCACGAGACCACGTGCGTCCGACCCCACGTGCGTCCAGGCTTGAAGCCAAAACCCAAATCTTCAGGGCCAAGGCAGCATTGGAACTAACATGGAAGTTACAAACCAACTGTTTGTAGTGGATTTCATGGTCTTCCTTTCGGGGCCAGGCCATCCACTTCCATGTTAGTTCCAGGGAGTGTAGAAGTCATCTGCCACGAACCCAACAACAGAAGTAAAGAAAGGAGGCACGCGACCCTTTTCCCCAACCGGCCTGCTTCCGGCACGTAAGCGTTCAAGCCCTTCGTCTCATCCAGCGGTCCCGGTCGATAGTCATTCCTGGGGGATCTGATGGGGAGGAAGCGGGGACATACATGGTGGTCTTCACGTACGTGGAAGAGTAGAACTGAGAATGGCTCCCAGTACATAGAGACCTGGACTGACTGGGTCTGGGTAAATCCACACACACCTGATTCCAGAAGCATGGAAGCGAGGAGTGTGAATAGCAAACCTGCATGCGTTTCCCTCAAAACATGTTTGAAAATGGGTGCAGTGGATTGAGAGAAGATGACAGGGTGGGATCCTGTCAAGTTGGAAAGAAAGGGATCTTCATCAAAAGCACAGCGCTTCAGAGCCATCGGCTTCAGCGCCCTGCCAGGTGTTTGCTGCCTCAAATTCATCACTACCCCCTTGGGTAGCTTGTGATTCTATTTTGGGGGGAGGATGACCCAAAGTATACCTCAAAACATACATCACATTTTCCTCACACGAAACAAGTTGTAGGAACGATGTACACTCTGGGTCTCATTTGATCTTTTCTCAAGATTGCTGGAGTTTAGGGTGAGCCAGGAATGCCCGGTCGCGGAAGAGATTTTTCCTTGGTGGGAGCAAGTAGTCTCAACAGGACCAACTTGTATGGCAAGAGTGGATTCCTTCCGCAGGAAGGCACCAGTGGCAGGGATTGAAACTTCTCAGCAATGAATGGCAATCGGTGCCTGCGTTTCTTTGAGGAGCCTGGAGAAGAAGTTTCCAGTCAGTCCAAAAGTACCTCCAATTGAGAAACACTCACCAGGCGGTATTCACCAGATCAGAAATCCCAGATCGCTGCAGGAGTGGAAAAATGAGCTTTCATGCGATGATGGTGTTGGTGCTCCGTGGCTTCCGGTGTTCTGCATCGAAGGAGTTTGAACCAGTTCCACCCAAAGCCATGTTTGAGGGGATGCGATCAAAGTGACGGGCAAAGATTCCTTTCACCCGCTTCATGTTCTGTCAGCTACTTCAAACGGATCCTAGGAAAGGAATCGTGTGCCAGGTCCAAAAAGCGTTCTTTGTAAGTCCATGTTACCCGCACACCTCGCCAAGACGTTGCCATATTGATGCTTCTCACCGATCAGGACTTCGAAAACCGTCCCAACTCGGAACTTGTTCTGCGCGTGTGAAAAAAACAGGCAAGTTCCACGCAACGCATGCAACGCGCAACAAAATGCCGGCACTGCGGCGCCAGCCTTGTGGGGGGGCCGACGGGGGGGTTGGGGGGGCCCTGCGAGGTGATCCTCACAGCAAAGGTCCAAGTGTCCATACCAAGACCTTTGAGGTGATGGTCACAGATTGCGCCGCAGCCTCACCTGGATGCCGAAGCCGATCGAGACGTTGATTTTCGTGTGTCCAACACAAGTTCGGCCAGGTCTTTCCACACAAGCCAATCTGGTGATCTGGTCGAAAGTGCCCTGGAATTGGTGCTTGCTGTGGACGCAGATGCCCCAACATCAGGCGGAAAGAGCGATTCACGTGTCTCGCCTCCAAATGAGAATGGTGAAAGTTTGAAAGGTCTTTGATGAGAACGATTTACCATGGTCGAAGTCGAAGGAAAACGAAGTCGCAACGGGCATGGTGTTTTTTGGGAGGTTCCAAAACCGCCAAATGGGTTGTCCACCACCCTGGTGCAGGGTTTGACCCAAGAGACCGGAGACCGTCAGACCAGATGCACTTTCGGCACTTCATAGTCATGAAACAAGTTCTTCTGAACCTCCATGCCCAGGATGTGACGTTTGCTGTAGATCAGCTTATCCAACCAAATGCCCCTTTTCTTCCCCATCAACGCCCTTCTTCACTCATGCGCGATCCCTGGCAGGGCCCTCACCAGCGATCCCTAACCACCGGGCGGTGGCCGTCCACTCGACCCGCCTGGAAGATCGAGCTCCAGCTCCAAGCGGCCCTTCTTGAACTGCTCCGCGGACTTGGACGTCAGCGTCCTTTGGGTTTTGCTCACCTGGACAAACACCCGCCAAAGGCGTCGCTCGGCGTCCGGGAGCTCCGATCCGGTCCATCGCTTCGGGACGGTTCCTCGGAGCTCCGATCGTGGTACATTGCCAGAAACCACCCATCGTCTTCCAGCAGGGGCGACTTTGGCAGCATGGGGTGTTCGCTGTCGGTGGATCCGCAGCGATGCCGGTCCCATGGTCCCTTCACCACCACTCCATCCCAGTCTTCGCTTCCCAACATCTGTGAACCTCACAGTCGAGGGCCCAGGGAGCACGTTTTCTGAAGGAGGCACCCGTTTTCGGCCAAATCAGCTCCCTTCCAATCCACCCAGACCATCTGTTCAGCCAGAAGGTCTTTTGGGCACATGTCAGCCAGCCAAGTCGACCGCGACCCACCGAGCCGTCCCCAAAAGACGTCCGTCCGAAGGCCCTCACGAGGCCTCAAGCTCCATGCGCTGGTTGGTCAAGGTGGCAAAACTCTCCTCACGAGTTGGCTTGCACTTCAGGAGCCTCGGAGACCTGCCTTCAACTTTCGAGACCAGCTCCATCAGCCCAGTCAGGCCCCTCTGACTGGAATGGGGAGTGATGGTACGCTGTCCGGAAAATGCTGTGATGGTCAGAACGATCTTGATTCCAGCCAGATAACTGGATGCCATCTTGATTAAGATATATAAAGGCACATCAAGATCTTGATGCCTGGATTGAAGAGATCTTGCATATCTGATGTGCCTTTTGGTGGCGTGGACCTACCCCGAAGGAGTGTCAAGGATCCACCTCAGGTTCCATCAGAGCGTGGGGTTCCATTTTCCCGACACTTCTGTTGATCATCCCATGTAAGGCGTCCGGAAGAGCTCATGGTTGCGGCATTCACTTGGAGAAATGTACTACTCCTAAATAACCTGGAGCTTTTGTGCACCCGCCCTGCTGGTGAGAATGGTTGGGTTGAAAGAAAGAAAAACCATGGTAAACATCAGACATCAGACATCCTAAGAGAAGATTCTGTTCGTTTGGGTGTGTCCGACTTCAACAGGGAAGCATGTTTCAATGAAGAAAGTGCTCCCCATGAGAGTCCCCCATGAGTCGCATAAGTGCCACTTCCCGAATCCGAATCAAAGCGCTGACCCTTCCGCTTGACAGAGGCTGCTCCTCCTCCATGTGGCTCACCATGGCCTCTCCCAGCGACATGGCCAAATCCTCCAGCTCGGACTGGGAGCCCTCAACACCTGCCCGAGAGACGATCCTGCCTGACCGGGACGACGTGTGGAGCAGAAACACCAGATGTAGCCGTAGTGTCACCGTTTTCGCCGCTTTCGGAAGGGTCTGCTGTCCGGAGAAGGAGGAGAAGAAGAAGAAAAAGATAGCAATAAATTCCTGTCGAAGAGCTCTGCCATGCCGGGCTGTTCAACCTTGGAAGAATCCTCAAATCACTATGAAGTGGAGAAAACCGACACGAACAAATCAAGACCCAGATTTGTTTTCAATAAGAGATCCAATTTGTGGGTAACCTGCTGAAACCCGTCCAATTGGGTGCCACTCATTCGACATCCTCCTCAAGACTTCCCACCCACTGCCTTGGGAAGCTTCAGTCACCAAGCCTCGGTGTGCGCAGGTGAACCGGCTTGGCAAGCCTGGTATGCCTGTGCCACCGATCTGAGTCTTGAAAGAAACACCTGAACTGAATCTGGATATGGCAAACGCAGATCTGGATCTTGAAACAAACACGTCAACACCTAGCAAGCCATGGCAAAGGAACATCCCCAGAGTTGATCGAAGCCATCAACTGAGTGCCCCCAGGCACCATGCGCTCAGCAGACATGTTTCATGCACCATGCAATGCCATGGAATAGTTGAAGAGAATTCGGAATACCTGTAGTCGCATGTGGCTATGTCATGAGAGAAATCGTCATACTTGGGCTGATCTCCCATCAACTTTCCTAGAGACTTGTTGGAGTCTGAAGTCTAGGAAATTCAACGTTTCCTCGGTATCATGACCCCTGACCATTTCTCAAAAATCTGCCAGCCGCGGCCGGACGTGGGCGGCCGTCTCTGACCTCCACGATTCACACGTCTGGCCTTTGTCCTTTGGTGGATGTCATGCCTTGCTTAAGTCTTTGAGGTCTAGGTGACTTGGGTCCGAGAAGTGCAACAAGTCTTGCCTTGACTTGGTGGCTGAAATCATGCTCCCCAACGGCTTGAGTGTATTTAATATAGCTAGAGCATAAGTTTCACAGCAACGATGACAAGAACAGCAGGCCCTTATTTGATATAGTATATATATATATATATTGTTTTGATTACTATTGTTATATATCCGCCGACCCCTGCCGAAGCAGGGGGGAGCGCGTCAGAGGAGGTATGCTTGTGCTATGCTTGTGCTACAACCTCAAACCCTGCGCCAGGTCAGGATAGCAGCCAGAGCCCACGGGCTAATTAGCAGCAGGAACCATGTCAGGATAGCACCCCGGAACTAGGGGCAGCACCCAATCCCTAGCAGCTTTTTATTGGTTCCGAAAGTGCGTTAGGACTGGCCGCACCTCAAACACTGCGCCACCCCCAAAACCTTGCGCCAGGTCAGGATAGCAGCCAGAGCCCATGTCACGGCCAGGGGACCACGTCAGGGCTGGGGCCAGCAGGAGCCATGTCACAGGATAGCAGCCAGCCCCAGGTCAGGGCCAGGGGCCACGTCCCAACCTCAAGCCCTGCACCAGGTCAGGATAGCAGCACCCAATCCCTGGCAGCTGTTTTCTTGATTGATAGTTTTTTATTCTGCGCCACCCCCAAAACCCTGCGCCAGGTCAGGATAGCAGCCAGAGCCCACGTCACGGCCAGGGGGCCACGTCAGGGCTAGGGCCAGCAGGAGCCATGTCACAGGATAGCAGCCAGCCCCAGGTCAGGGCCAGGGGCCACGTCCCAACCTCAAACCCTGCGCCAGGTCAGGATAGCAGCCAGAGCCCACGGGCTAGCAGCAGGAGCCATGTCAGGATAGCACCCCGGAGCTAGGGGCAGCACCCAATCCCTGGCAGCTGTTTTCTTGATTGATAGTTTTTTATTGGTTCCGAAAGTGACGTTAGGACTGGCCGCACCCCAAACCCTGCGCCACCCCCAAAACCCTGCGCCAGGTCAGGATAGCAACCAGAGCCCACGTCACGGCCAGGGGGCCACGGCCAGGGGGCCAGGCCAGCAGGAGCCATGTCACAGGATAGCAGCCAGAGCCCAGGTCAGGGCCAGGGGCCACGTCCCACCTCAAACCCTGCGCCAGGTCAGGATAGCAGCCAGAGCCCACGGGCTAGCAGCAGGAGCCATGTCAGGATAGCACCCCGGAGCTAGGGACATGTTCTTTTTGGGAGCTGTTTTCTTGATTGGTAATTTTTTATTGGTTCCGAAAGTGACGTTAGGACTGGCCGGGGCCGCACCCCAAACCCTGCGCCACTGTTGGACATTCCGAGCATGGGGACTGTGGTCTTCCCAGGTAGTCACTCTTTGGCTTGCACGAGGCTCGTGGCTGCCAGCCGTCAAGCAGGCTATCTGACTTAAAACGAGTCCAAGATGAAATCTTGTGGACCATGCATGTAAGCGCACATTGATGTCGGTCATGGGACTCTTTCGTGCACAAAGACATGCACTGAATATCCGAATAGAACATTGAGAGTTTCCTTTTGAGCCAACCCTACCATAAGTCTGATGGCATGAAATCGCAAATGGTTCCAAGACTGCACAACTTTGCAAACCAAACTTCAACCCATCCCTCGACCCATCCCTGCGTCCCTGCACCTGCGGCCAAAGTTGTTTTGGGTTCGTGGATCATGCTCAGGTATAATGCATCGATCGAAAAGGCTATATAACTATCCGGCTGTTACACACTCTGAGAAAGAGGTCAATGGATTGCAATCATGAAGTTGGTTCAATGATTCACCTATCATGGCAGTTGCAAAACTTGCTTCTCGTTCACTAACGAGTCGACTTGCAACCGCGCACCACTTTCTCATGGCAGTCCTCTTTGGGTCCATGTTCTACAGCGACTTCAGTTTGCAACTGCTTGTGTTATTCTATTGCTTCCCTTACTACCAACCCTGATAGTTTTTCTTCTATGACGACTGTAGCTCGTCAACCTTGATTGCTGGCTAGGTTACTTGTCGTTGACTT
>CAXAMN010021807.1:248446-324660 GCA_963970005.1 Durusdinium trenchii | reverse complement strand
CTTTAGTACGCGGAGTATGTGGCGAGCTGGAAGCTGAGAACTGGCGACTTTGTAGTACAAGTTTAGTATACGGATGAGGCATCTCTCGCTGCTGAGTCATCTCTCGCTCCTGAGTCCTGTCACACTGCGGAGTCATGTCTCACTGCAGAGTCATGTCTCGCTGCTGAGCCATCTCTCGCTGCAGGGTCATCTCTTGCGGCTGGGTCGTCTCTCACTGCTGACGTATCTCTCGCTGGGGAGTCATCTCTTGCTGCTGAGTCATCTCTCGCCGCTGAGTCATCTCTCACTGCTGAGTCGTCTCTGAAGAGATCACCGCTGATTTCGACGACGACGAAGGTTACAGGCGTGGAGTACGCAAGTTGTGGGCTGGGACGCTGCGCTGTAGATGCGTGTTGCGCTGTAGGCATGGAATGAAGGCATGAGACGAAAGGCAAGCTTTCCGCAGCCGTGTCCATGTACTGTACACTGAATGCAGAGCGTGAGTTTAGAGACACAGCAAACACGCAGAATCAGACGAATCACAAGCAGACTGTCAGAGTTGGTGCGCGAGTGTTGAAGCACTCATGCTTTTCTGCGTGGCGTGTGGTGTTGTGACCTGCGTTGCGGTGGAAATTGTAAATTCGAAATCCTCTGTAACTAAATTCATTCCGACGCGCGGTGGTGTGACCAACGTCATGTCACCACCCTCGTAGCTAGAGAACCACCCCCGCCGCCCGTTGTTCCACCTTGTCCAGCCCTGCCAGAGGCGCTGGGTGAACCATTCCTGGCTCTTGTCGGGAGGCATCGATCTGCGTGCGTCACTGTGGACCGCGCAGACAGCCGGAAAATGCGTTGCCCGACGAGGAACAGTTTCGCTGTTTTTGCACGGAGGAGCACACCAAATGTTGGAAGAAATGGTTTTGACTTTGAAAACACCACCCACTTCGCGTGCCCGCAGCAGCTGCATTTAACTTTCAATTGCAGATGCCCAGTTGCTTCAGCACGCCGGTGTGGGCTGCTGATCTTGCCTTGGTATAGCACAGACCTTGCACAGGTGGCACTGTGGTGGTCAAAAAGTCCGGAGGGCGTGCGACTGACCAGGGACACGCATGTTGTTTTTGTTTTGGAACCCGTCCAGTCGGATTGGGTTGCCTGGGTATGATTTGTTTTGTTTTGGATTCTGTACGTATAGCTGACCATGACTAGGGACACTGTTTGGAAAGAACCAGCGGTTGGACTGGGTTGACTGGGTGTGACTTGCTTTTGTTTTGGGATCCGTACATGTAGCTGACCATGGTTTGAAGGCGCTAGCTAGCAAGCCAGAGAGCAACTGGTGACTTTGTACTACAACTTGAGTACGCGGAGCAATCTGTGCAGCTAGAAGCTGAGAACTGGCGACTTTGTAGTACAACTTTCGTACGCGGATGAGTCATCTCTCGCTGGTGAGTCATCTCTTGCTCCTGAGTCATCTCTCGCTGCTGAGTATCTGGGGAGCTGGAAAATGAGAACTGGCGACTTTGTAGTACAACTGTAAAGTACGCGGAGTATTTGGCAAGCTGGACAATGAAGACATGATTTTGACTTTGAAAACACCACCCACTTCGCGTGCCCGCACCAGCTGCACTTAACTTTCGCTTGCAGATGCCCAGTTGCTTCAGCACGCCGGTGTGGGCTGGTGATCTTGCTTTGGCATAGACACAACCCAGTGCGCTGATCCTGCAGGGAGCACAGACCTTGCACAGGTGGCGCTGTGTGTGTGTGTGTGTGTCAACAGTCCGGAGCGCATGTGTTTGGCTCAGTGAGTGACACGAGGGACACGCATGGTGGAGAGAACGTGGACAC
Organism: Durusdinium trenchii; assembly: GCA_963970005.1. Classification (NCBI taxonomy): domain Eukaryota; class Dinophyceae; order Suessiales; family Symbiodiniaceae; genus Durusdinium; species Durusdinium trenchii. The sequence goes on along the minus strand of CAXAMN010021807.1, from coordinate 322,839 downwards.
TCCTATAGGTCAATGTGTTCTTATAGGAAACTTCCGCCGCCGGCTTGCCCGGGAACTACTTGTACGTAGGTGTTACTTTTCGGTTTCCTGGCAAGTGATGGTTTCTACTAACTCAACGAAGGTCTCGTTCGGCAAGGGACGTTGAAAGAGAAAGGGCAGAAGAGAGAAAAACAAAACGCTCTACGGCTTCACCTTCTATGACCTCTACGGTCTTCGAGTTCTCGCCCCTTCCAACGAACGCCGCCTACCAATTTGACCTTGTTTCGCACGCTTCTGCGTACGGACTTGCGTAGGATGTGTACAAGAGATGTTTTCCACCCTTTTGCTGGTAGTTCTGGTGAACGGAATCTTTTCTGTCCACTATAACCTCCGTTGCAACCTTGTGCCTGGCTGTGGTTGTGTTCGACGGCTCACCCGACCTTCGGTGCACTTACTGTGCACCCGGGCGGTCAGCCCCCTTCTTGCGAAGGATGCTGCCGGCCCCGTCGTACACGAGGGTGGGAGAGCGATGCTCCCCCACAACCTTATAGCAGGGATAGGGAAAGAGACAGACACAGATACCGACATACCGACACATTCCACGACGGAGACAGAGACGAAGATGAAGACAAACAGAGACGGGAGAGGGAGAGGAAGAGAGAGAGAGAGAGAGGGAGAGACAGCAAAAGATACCTAGAATACCTAGATCGTTTATCGCGCCGCCTCCATTCTACGGTTTACAGACCCTAGTGGGCCGGCGCCCGGCTGTCAGGCGTAAGCCTCATAAATATATATATATATAAACTCATTCCAAACACATTCCAAACACATCCATGCAAAACTACTTGGAAGAAAAAAAAACGTAAAGTGGTCTTCGAGGCTGCCATCTGCTATCGAAACTGTGGGAATAAGGGCAAATGCTGAAATCAGCTTCTCTCGGCTTTTCCAACAACTTTGGCTCGGTCATCCAACGCCCATTCATGAACGTGGTGCATCGTCAAAAGCTGGCACCATCAAGAAGTTCACGGTAAAGTCCGCCGACCCCTTGCGACTGCAAGAGGAGCAGAAGAAAGAAGTCCCCGTGTCCACCATGTATTATCTTCCACAGGTTGATGACCACATGGTGGAGGGCCTTCTTGAAGCTGTTATTAAAGCGGCCTGTCAAGGTAACATCTTTTTGATGTACTTCGGTGTCCACACGCAAGTCCAGCACAATGCGATAGATCCATATCATTTTCATTTTCGGGCTCCACGAAAGATTGAGCTGATCGAACTCGATAAATTCGATAAGAGGGAGAGCAACTGTCGCAACTGTCAGTGCTTTGAAGATCTCCAAGGCCTTGGCCAGTGCCGGAAAAAGCCGTTACTTTACTACCTTTTAAACCCAACAATCGTGGATGTGGAGAAATGGGGTGGAAGAAATCCGTGCTCTCCAAAATAGCGCGGTTGCCTGGGTTGTCCACTTCCATGATGCGAAGGGAATAAAGGAAACCTTCTGGATCCCTTTTGGATGCATTGTTCCTTGTGGGTCCCTTACAAAATGCATGCTGCTGTGGCCGTCCAAGGAGCTGACAGTTCCTCGGAATAAGGTGAGCTTTGAACAAGACGCCGGGCTAAATTGCTCAAAATAAAGCCCGGCAGGACTGGCTTGCCGTTTTCAGAAGCAAGTCTTTTCATGGCCCTCACAGCAAGCTTGGCCGGCTCATTCCCACACATAAAACTATTTACAGCCGTGCGCGCCTCGGCGCGGGTGTCACACTGGGTGAAGTCAAACAAGTAATGATCGTCAAATCCGACATCTTTGCTGATGTTCACCAGAACAATATCCAATGGAACCACATCACCATCATCCAGCACAAGATCAACTTTGATAGCTTTTCGTCCAATTAGCTGCTTGCGCCGCCTGATTTCAAAAACTCCATGCAGCTTTAGCTCCTTCTCACTCATACTGAGGAGTCTATGTGCCAGCTTGCTTCTATCGCGCGGACTTGTGTCTTGATCCGTATAAATCCAAATATCCATGTCAGAGCCACAAACAGCAGTGCCTTCCAAATATGATCCGGCCAGTTTCATCTTGGCGCCTGGCAAATTCACCAGTTGGGGTTCTAGAAGATTTGTCACCTTCTCCCAAAGCGGAGCGCTTGGACGCTCCCATCCCTTAACCATACGTTCAAACTTCAAAGGGTCTGTCAGTACTGGAGCCCCAAGCAGCCAACGGAGGACCTCAGATTGGGAGCAGCTTGGAAATGCCCAAAAAAGTGTATCGATCTCGAACAGGATTCATACTAAGGCAAACCGCAACACACTCATGTGTTTTGAGGGATTGCACAAAGTTCCCACCTTGCAAGGACTGGAAAACGCAAAAAGAGTTCTGTGTAGTGCCAAGCCTCTGGCAGCCTTATTTGACGAAGTGGCAGTCCGACCATCGCCAACCACATTCTGTGGGCCAGCAGCACCACGACCCACACTCGGCATCTCCGCATGGCTTCGTCGATCACAGGCTGAGTGTAAAGCCGGACCCATCAGGCTGCCAACATCGTTTAAAAAATATCCGAATGACTAGATTCCACTGGATGCTGATGGCTGAGGCTTCTACTGATTTCGTAGCGAGTGATATCCTTTGACCGACTGTTGATGGTGAATAGGACGAAAGTCTGGGCCTCAATTGTTCTGACTCAGCCAAGTCGAGTCCGGCTAGGAAAGGATAGGCCAATGTGTGGCGGCCCCAATCCCTCAAATTTTGTGGGAAGAACGGACAGAGACAGAGGCATAAACACAGACAGAGACAGAGACAGAGACAGAGACAGACAGAGAAAGACACAAAAAGAAATCAAAAAAAGACCAGTGGCAAAGCAAAATGCAGGTAACAACCCATTCCAAAAGACTATAATATAACCCAACACTTCATCACCTGCTCCAGCTTCCTCTTCTCATACCCAGGCGCCGATGCTGTCGAAGACCGCCATGGCCACCCGTCGGTCAGAGCCCGAGGCGTTGACCACCTTCGAGAGCATCTCGCTGGCGAAGCGCGTGGCGTTGGGGCTCATCGGCCCGCTGCCTGAGCGAGAGGCGACGGTGCGCTGCAAGAGCCTGAGGCGACGGTCAGCTCTCCGAGGGTCCAGGTTCCACGTCATGTGGGACACCCGCACGTGTGGTTTATTTATGTCCCACGCTTCAAGAAAATCACCTTCGCCCCCAGGCTGAGGCTCCTTTTATGCGTCTATAGAGGCTCCTTCTCCATCTCAACTCGCATCCCCGAACCTCCCAACCCCTCCGTCCAACGCGCGGAACTGGCGCGCGCGCGCGCCTGCCGCCACCGTGCCGATCATCGAGGAGAACTGTTCCAAGGACTCGGGGCTTCGGTCCATGGCGTGGTAGGCCACCTGGTCGGCAGGTCCGGGACGGGCTGCCATCGGATACATCGTGAACCAGATGAACCAGGGGAGATGAGCTGCCATAAGTCCTACCATGTGACCGAGTGATATTCACATGGTAAATCCTGTTCATCGTGTTCACTCGAAAGGGGGGATTGATTACGGTTGACAGGAACCTCTTACAACTATGTTGGTGAGGTGGCCGTCGCCGGTCGTGGCTGGCGGCGGCTGGCTGGTCTTCACTTAGCGGTGTTTGATCTGGTCATGAACGTCTCTGGCGTTTCTGGGTGGAGGTCGGCCAAGTCTACAATTGGTTCCACGTGTGGAGGTCGGGCTTATCACCCTTCGTCAGACGACGAAAGAATGTGAAAAGTTTGGAAGCAACCGTTGGCCCTTGCGTAGGTTTCAAGAAAGGACGGAATCATGTATAGTCCCTACAAACGTCTGCAAATGTGTTACAAGCAAAAGGGATTGCTGACTCTTGAGAACCATCTATACAGTCAGGAGTGTCTTTGGTTTTGGGAGGAACAGTCTTCCAAAAACGAAATCTGCCTTCAGCTTCTATCTGATACTGTTTCTATATCTGTTTCTATGATCGTTTTCTCGTGTTTTTCGGGGAGGGGGGAGCTCCGCATCGTGGAGCTCGCACCCTCCAGGCATCCCCGGTGTTCCTCGGCCTCCAAGGCATCCAGCAAATCCATCTGCGACATCGCACCGCTGCTCAGCACAGCCTCCAAAGCAGAAAATGTTTCTCCACCAACGTCGGCTTCTGCGCTGCACAGTGATGGGAACGTCGGCAAGTCCTTTCTTGGGTGAAGGAAGTATAGGAAGCAAGAAAAAAGGACCACAAACCGTGGCCTTTCAGGGTTCCACCGTCCAATTTATATATGCTCGAAATCTCAAGATCGCGGGTCTTCCGAAAACAAAAAAGGAACACCAACCTGTGGGAAATCGGTTGAAACAAGACCCGCCCGGAAATGGAAAGCCGTGTTGGCCTCTAAAGCCTCTCGAGAGGAAGGAAGGCTTCAAATGGCAAAGAGCTGCTGTGTGATGTAGAAAGATCCAAAAACATGGCTGGCTGACTTCCAGCAGTTACCACCAATGGCTCAAAGCCAGATAGATAGGGCACATCAAATTAACCCTGGTTTGCCCAAATCCTTGGATACCACCTCCAAATAGGATGGGTCGTCCTTCTTTCAATACCAAGATAAAGGAACCCTTCCATACAACTCATCGTCCGACCCCTCCTGAAACCCTACAAAAATCCCCAAGCTCCGAAACTCCCCAAGCTGTGGAACAAAGACCGGCCTCCGCAACCTCACACCGCCCATGGTGACCCATCACCCCTCCCCACCTCCACCGAGGTCAAGATCTGCCCCGCATCCCCGGTGGCCACCGAGGCCTCGTATTGCTTCGGCCCAACATCGACCGACGGAAAGGCCGAACATCGATCATGAGAAGAGAGAAGGAAAAAACACATGGAAATCAACACCTACCAGGACCCTCCAAGGGGTGCCCAATGGAAGCCTATAGGTATAGTGTGGGGTAGTCCATTGGACAATTGTTGGAGGGTCCTGGTACCTACCTGTGCTTTTTCGAAACACCTGCTGGATGGAACAAACACCTGCAAAATCCAGCAATTCCAACAACGGCTGTGGCCAAAGACCGGTGGCCAGGCGCTTTCTCCTGGGCCTTCGGGTGCCCCATCATTCCGACCCTGTGCGAACCCTCAAAAAGCCTATGAACGGACCTCACAGGCCTTGGACTTCGGAAATCACACAAAAACAACGGATCCGGAGGGCGGACCGCCTGCAGGAGTGAGGTCATGGTGCTGGCATTCATGGGCATGGCCATGACCGCAAGCCGTTCCATCGCGCTGGCCGCCTCACGAGCACTCGTGACTTCCAGAGACACAGCATCAGAGGTCCGAAAGCACATCTCAAACACGAAACACGTGTTTTGTTCAGAGGTTCGTTATGCAGTAAATGTCATGTCCCTTTCCGATTCCTGAGAACGTGAAAAACCAACATAGATGAACCTTTTCGTGGTTTCAGGATGCTTTCGGACATCCGCCCAGTCGTCCCGCGTCTCTTTTTCCCGACGCGGCACCGCGCCACCCGTTCCCTCGCCTGGCCGCCCACGGAGTCCCGCGCGCGCGCCAGGACGTGAAAGCGGCCCATGGGGAGGAAGCCGGTGAGCGACGGCGAGGGCGCCTGGGGCCCAGGTCCGGTCGGGAGCCCGCCAAGTCTGGTCGGGATGGGTGGATTCGCCAGGTTTGGAGATTCTGAATGAGACTTGATGGAAAGAAAGAAAAAGGGATGAGGCTTGAGGTTGGGAGATGAAGAGCAGTGTTCATGGCCATCTCACTGAGTTCTTGAAGAAAGGTGCTGAGTTGTTGCTGAGTGTTTGGAACAAATGGGGAACCTTGTATTCAGGTTCATCTTCCACAGTAGGTAGCAGATGGCCGAAAAGCACGTGCTTTCGACGCCAATCGTCGCGGGTGCATCCAAGGATGAAAGTGGACAAGAGACCTGAATTGCAGAACCTCAAATACAGCAGAGTCTCCAAAATCTGGAGTTCCCCTGGTTTTGGATAGTTCCTCTATGTCACTATGTGTGAAATTTGGCCCCGGGGTGTCCAAAATTCAGATGCCATTCCCACCTGCGAATAAAAAAGACCGGTCATGGCCGCCGCGGGAAAGTGGGAACGTGCCAAACCTCCCGTGGAAGAACTACCATCTCCAGTCTCTGGCAGCTGTCGGCCGTCGTGGTTTTCTGGCCATCCCTGTAGATGGCTGGGCCATCCAGGCACCCTGAAAAGCATCGTTGTCATTTAAATAGGGGTTGGATGGGGGCTGGGTCAATTGCTTGGCAAACGGAAGTCTTAGAAAGCTCCATGAACTCGAACGTCGTTCTGCGGCCACCTGAATAAACAAAGGATGGTGTGGAGGATGGCGTGTTTCACGGCCCTTTGGCAGAATTCCATGGATCTCTTCCTCGCCCCAAACAAAACTGTGTTAAACCCAATCCGTCTGAAAATCACACTTTTGCCGCACTTTTGCTCCAAAAAGAAACAACGACTCAACGACATTTCTACCAGAAATCACCCAATTCCTGGCCCAATCGCTTCCGTGAGTGGCCTAAAAAATGGCTCAATAGGGTTCCCGGCCCATCCCCGGAGCAGCACTCCGCCCAAGGTCTTGAAATAGCTGGGAGAGGCCACCTGGGCCCGCATCTCGCGCGATATCCCGATGGCGCAGTCAACCAAAGACGAGCCGCAAACCGCCAAACCGCTGGTTCTACCGTTAGACCACCTTCCTCACCGGTTTCCTCAGGTGTGCTGTGGCTGTGTTTTGGAGTGTCCTCCCGTCCGGCCGATCGTCGCTCTTCAGGGCCACTTGGGGTGCCCCAGGTTCCACACCTTCCACTGACTTCGCAGTTGGCTAGATTGCCAGGCCACATCCTCCCACTCAATCTCCAAGCTGGGCAAGGTCTCGCACTCGTCCGTGCCGTTTGGGACGATGGGCCCAGGGAAACGGTAGAAGGCATACCTGAGGCCAAGGCCCAACACCCAACACACAAGCTGAGCCGATGTTGACCAAAAGAGGCCGGGCCGGTGTCCCGAGGGTGGCGTGGAAGAGGTGAAAATGTCTCCTCGAAGAGCTGAGGGTGGGGTCGGTCGGTTGGATCCATAGAGACTCGAAAGAAGTCACTGACCAAATTTGGATGAGGTTCTTGTCACTAGTAGTAAGGCCAGGAGCCCCTAGTAGCATCCTTGCTCCTAGTAGCGATGCCAGGAGCCCCTGGTAGCGTTCTTGTTACTAGGGGCTGATGGATCTGAAGAAGATCAAACAAATGACCAAGCATCAAAAGAAACAGTCCCGGAGTGGGGGCAGTCCTGCTAGACTTCGCCCAGAAGGAATCCCTTCGCTCCCATCGATTTGAAAGGAGTCGATCTTGATAGAACACTTCGTTCGGCCATGTGCAAGCTCCAACGAGCACCAAGGCCAAAGAAGTTGAAAAAAATGGTTTAAATACAGTATATAGGGTCTTATTTGGTCTACCTTTTTGCTTTAGCCAATGGAGCACCCACTTTTTCCATGTAGGCACTTCACATGCAGATCTTTTTTCTTGGCCATTCAGATCTGCAAATGTACGAGCTTCATGGTTGCATGAGGGCGGACGAGATTGAGAAGAGAACGAGCGCAGAGATCTACGTGGACTTCCTGAAAAGGCATGGGTGGGGGATCGTGAGGTGTTTGGCGAAACGAAGGCCAGGATGCTGCAACTTCTCCGGATCTTCATCATCCCAGCCATAAGTCCTCCAGAATCGCATCAGTGTCCAGAAGGAGGGGGAGGGCCAACAGCATTCCCAGATCCAGGTGCAAAATATGTAATCACTAATACAGTGGTTTCAGAGTAGATGGCACAAACTCCTACGTGTCCTTTAGATGGGGGTTCATATAAACCACCAAACTGGGGATTGTACCATCTACTCTGAACCCACTAATAACTGATACCTACGGTAGGTCACCAGTGCTCAAGACTCTAGACTTCCAAAGTCGAGTTCCCAAAAGCGGCGTTTGGCACAGGTGGCCCAACGTCAGCGTCCCAAGACCGAAAACGCGAAACGCATCCACCGCGTTTCACGCGGCGGGGAAGGTCTGACGAAAGCTGACGAAGCAATCTCAAACCTCACGAAGCGATGCCAAGAAATGACACCTGTAGGGCCCCTACACGATAAATGACTCGACACCTGTTCACTTCATCCATCCACCAACCCCGAAGCCCGGTTCTTCCACCTACATCACCTCTTTCCCTTCCTCCTCCCTTCTTCCGCCCTTCCCTCTCTCCCTTCAAGCCGCAACGCTCACCACGCCCCTCTTCCCCACGTGCTTCACTCCCACGCGAGCGGTCCGGTCTGCACTGGTCGTCGGAGACCCGCACCTCACGGTGATCGGCGTGGCGATGGAGGGCGCCACGCAGGGCGCCACGAGGACGCGCCCGAGGCCTCTGCCGGTGTGGGCGTCATCGGCGCCACGTCTCCGGTGGTTCAAACAACGGAGGTTGCTGGCTGGCTGAGAGGGGGAGGTGGTGCGTTCAGAATAGAAAGTACTCCTTGGCTTTCAGGACCCAACCTATTAGAGGTCGGAGGTCGGATGAGGTCGGTCTGTTGTCTAAGCTGAGTGCAATGAGGGACCACAAACGCTTCCCGTCCGACACTTCCCTCAACGGAGGCCTGGCGGCAGGTCGGCAATGAAGCTATGGGATTTGCCAAGGCTCAGCCCTAAGCTATACAACTCCGAAAAGCTGTAGCCTCAGCATCTGCGCCGCTTTTGAGCCGTTCACCGTTTCCCAAAAGCTCTCAATGCCGTTGGCCGACGAGAACAAGCGGGTGCGGTTTGGCATTTGACAAAAAGAGACACGAGTGAAGTTGGGATGCAAGAATGGAGGATCCCACTAAAGAGGGCATCACAACCGTGGGACAATGGAGGAATCGAAAACACAAGGCCAACTGAAGAGGCTGGCCTTGCTAAACCCACAGGTTGAAGAGTTCTCCACTGACACGTTGACACGAGCTTTTCTTGGCTGGTTGTTGTTATCCTACAGATCTGTTGCTGAACTTCACACCTTTAAAAAAGATTGAAACACCCCACAAATTCCGGGCGACCTGTCCTCCTCGCAGCTTGCTTTGACAATCGGCCCCCACACCGGAAAATCCCCCCCAACGCAACGAGCCTTCCAAGTCACCGAGCAGTGAGCCTGGTACTCCGGCCAGCGCGTAGGCGTAGCTATGGCCCGAGCGAACGGACACCGTCCGGAAGCTGGAGCTGCTCATCGCCAAGGTCTGCCTCAGCACGCAGGCTTGGGCGGCGGCAGGGCGTCCGGGCCAGCGAGCGAAAAGAACTCCTCCGTTCTTCAGCTGGGATGGTCCAAATGATCCCACATTGCGTTGGGATTCGCTGAAGCAAACGCATGTCGCAGAAAAGACATCAAGGAAGTTGTAATTACTGGTGGAAGGATACAATCCTCAATAGAACCTGAAATCCTCAACTTGTTGTTGTAAGTGTCTTTCCAGGTCCCCGCCGATGCTGCACCATCCAGTTTTGCGCCAAAGGTCTTGGCATGGACAGGTCCACACCCTGGAAGGATCATGAGCCTTGGTGAGCTATAAAGTATTTGTTCATGTAGTTTAGACAAGAAAGGGACCGTCTTTGAGCCCGCAGAATCTTGCAGACTTCCAGGATGGTGTCACCTAGCCGTAGGTCTAAACAAATGATGTCAATTGTTGATTATTGATGTAGAGAATGGTCCTCCGAATCGGCCTGGTCTTCCTGCTCCCTAAAGAGCTCCATCCAAACTCAACATTTCCATTTCACCCCATGGCGTTGCAATTTGGCCTTTGCTCCCACCCTTCACCCTCTCTGATGGACCCAAGCTGCGCGCCCGTCATGTGTGCGGCCACATCCGCGAGGACGCGCTCGCCGCCCTCAAGCAAGAGCCAACGCCAGGACCAGGCCGCCAAATTGTCGATCGGGCCTCATCGATCGTCGGGACTGGACCTGTTGGTCGTGGATTTGCTCAATAAATCACCCCTGGGAAGGTGCGGGGAAAACAAAAGCTGGGAATGGTTCTGAGAGCGGATGAATCATTTTTTGACCTGGACCCTCCCACACTGATCTTCTAATGAGTTTCGTGTACAGGACTTATTTTGGTCCCACTACCATCTCCGAAATCGAGGGACGGGTCTCAACCCGATGTGGCAGGCAAGCTCGTTCAAGATCCCACTGCCCCTAATCAGTCCCACCAATGGAGGGAAGCGAAAAACTAACATTGAGTCCGAGGCTGACCCTTCTCAGGAACAGTTCACTGCAGCAGTCTCGAACACCCTTCGGCTGGTCCGGTGACGAGAGCCATGTAGAAGAGCAGAGAGCCATGTAGATCGCCCTGGAAAATGACCATGAATGTCCCTAGGGAGCCTTACCAGAAATACAGAACTCTTGCAAGGCTTTGACAGCAAATCTTTGTTCCTAGGAGGACAACTCAACTGCCAACTCACCTTTTTGACAAGGTGGTACCTCCGAGTGGGATGGTTTTTTAGAAGTGATGTTTAAATGTCAGTTGGGAACTCCTTTTTAGGTTGATCACCCCACCCCATCTCTTCCAGCTTTCGTCCTACCTCACCTTCGTGTCACCAAAAGGCACCAAGCGACACTCTCTGGCGCTGCTGGTCACTGTGGCGGTGAGATTCCTAGAGCCGCACGGCGGCGCCCGCGCGGACAAAGAGTGGAGCACTTGACATGGGTTCTGTTCTGGGAACTCGCCTTTGGGGGAACTTCCTTGACTTCGCTGCAGTAAGGAAATGAACATGCTCTTTGGACTGTAGTGGGTCAGGAGTGTGGAAAACCCGCTACGCGGGGATCTGCGGGGAGCGGGTGAGACAATTGGGCTCAGTGGGGAATGGCTTCCAGGATCGAAATCCGGACGCATCGGAAAGGAATATGTTTCGAATGAACTGTTGATTCTTATCATTCTTCATCTGGCCAATGCATGTGCACTACTACTACTACTACTACTACTACTCCTACTACTCCTACTACTCCTACTACTCCTACTACTCCTACTACTCCTACTACTCCTACTACTCCTACTACTCCTACTCCTGCTACTACTCCTACTACTGCTACCACTACTACTCCACCTACTACTCCTACTACTACTGCTACTACTGCTGCTACTACTGCTACTGCTACTACTGCTACTACTGCTACTACTGCTACTACTACTCCTACTACTACTCCTGCTCCTGCTCCGCTCCTGCTCCTGCTCCTACTCCTACTACTACTCCTGCTCCTGCTCCTGCTCCTGCTCCTGCTCCTGCTGCTGCTCCTGCTCCTGCTGCTGCTCCTGCTGCTGCTGCTCCTGCTGCTCCTGCTCCTGCTGCTGCTCCTGCTGCTGCTGCTGCTCCTGCTGCTCCTCCTCCTGCTGCTGCTGCTGCAATTAGGTACTATGTTTCCAGAGGCACCCAAAATCAAAGCCATACAAGAAAACGACACCCTTGTTCCCCCCCTTTTGGTGCAGAACCCGGACCTGATCCAAGGCTCAGGTCGGCGGTGATCGACACGCGCTCACCCGGCATCCAGGAGGAATCGATGCTGATCACCGGCATAGGCCTGGTGCCCACGGACCTCAGGGACCCGGTCCGGTCATGGCACCGATCGGGTCAAGACCCGATAAGAAGCACCGAAAGAAACCCTGACGGAAGCACCACGGATTCCTCTAGAAGGGATGTCTTCCTCGAAACCCAATGGGTTTTGTAGGGTGAGGTTTGGACCCACTGCCATGTCGGAATGGGCTTGGTTCGTCCCATCTGAGTGGATGTGACAGGGATGTGACAGGCACCCACGGGGCATCCTCCGGTGGCAGGGCCTTGGGTGATGGGGAACTCCAGGCGGTTGTGGGGCCCAGGAAAAGCGATGGTGGTGCGCAAGGAGCTGGTGGAGCTGGTGGATATAGGGCTTGTGAAAGAAGAGGCCAATGGGAAAAAGGACAGTGGATCTTTTTGGATCCTCAACTTTGGCATCCATTTTAGTGCTGCAAGGTTGGTCCTTCTGGTGATTTCACACATTGTGCTCCACAGCGTGATGATCGATTTCCTGAACCTCTGCCAGATTGAGGTAGAAAATCTGAGAGAAAGAACACCAACATCTCAAGATGTGAGATATGCGAGGTAACCTTCCCCAAGCTGTGCCTCCTTCTGAGTCATCTCAACCAGCTTTGCAGCTTCCCCCCCCCCCACCTTTGTTTTTCTCCGGTCGTCGACCGGAACCAGTTGTTGGGACCGGGACCAGGTCGACTCCGCCGAAAGGCAACCGGCACTGCGCCGTTCCACCGTTCGCAGGGCTTTCTCCTCGTCGCCAGACATGAAGAGTGACAGTGTACATACCTCGTTCGTCGTCGGCGTGACGGCCGCGGTGTCGGCTGCGTCTTCTCTTGGGCGTCTTTTTCATTCGTTCGTCTCCGTCAGGTTGATGGCGTGCGTTTCGATGAGACGCTCGGCAGAAGGACGGTCCATGCTGTTCTTCGTCATTTCAGCAAGTTCATCCCCTCTCCACTCAATCCAACTCAAACTCTTGAGACGAACCGTCTGCACTCTTCCCCCTCCTTTCGCCCGAGCGACCCACTGGAAAGGCCCCTGGTAAGACCTCCAGCACGCTGGCATTCCTTTGGGGCAGCAGCTGCGTCACATCCGTCCCGTTGCCATCATCGACCATTGACCAAGCATAGACGAAGGCCACATCACCAGGCACCGCGGAAGTCACCTCAAGACGGAACCGAAGACATGGGTCGCGCTGCGACGCGACACGTGTGTGTGTGTGTGTGTGTGTACTACCAAGAGTCATGGGTGTCTGGGGACTCTAATTGTCAGATTCAGTGCGGGGGACAGAGCTCTCTGATGCTACTTTGGATCAGAGAAGGAAGCATTCACTGGCTATGGATGTGTGACCTGCGTCACAGGTGTGGTGTTCACAAGCTGTTCCAATGATATGTTGTTTCCCGTCAGCAGCTTCGAGTCAAGTGCCCTACTGACCTCCAGTACTGGGAATTCAAGTGCCCTTCGGGATCTACAGATTCAGTGCATCCCGTGACGGTAACGACATGTGTTCACAGCGGACGATAGGACCTTTACGTAAACTTTACAGCCGCTTTGTTTTCATACCAACTCTGGAGCACTCTGCAGGACAAGAGTAGCCCGCAGTGGGCAAGAGCAGCCAGCCATTAGTCATACAACGGGACCATAGCGGGTCAAGCTTTTTTGGAGATCCGAGTGGATCTCGTGCCGATCTTAGCTTTTTGAGTGTCTCTCTCTCTCTCTCTCTCTCTCTTCCTTGTTCTTTCCTTCTTTTAGGGGGTGTCACTGGATGTTCGGGACAGAGCTGGGACCCCCCTTTCACCCTCCTCTCTCTTTTTCCCGCCGGGGGGTGTCCCTCAATGATTGCGTCATAGCTGGGAGCATCCTGTTCCCTTTTTTCTCCTTCGTTCTCTTTCTTCGTTTCTTATTTCCTCTTTCTTTTCTCTTTCCGAGCCTCCTTCTCCGTTTGTGCGCGGCTGACTTACGCTGGGACCCTTTCCTCGAGACAAGCATTCGAGTCGAAGAATTCAACTCAATTCTATATAAATTTACATAAGAGATTAGATTCTTAGATGACAAAAAGTTCTGGGCAAAGCGAGTGGGACGCATATACCTTCGCCTGGTTCGCCATCCGTTTTTACAGGGATTAAGGGTGTTTTCCAGGTCTTAAGGGTTTGCAGGAGGTATAGAGTTTGGAGGCAAAACATGAGTCCTTGGCGCCTGGTCTTCTGACCAACCACACGAAAGCGACTGCCTTGCTTCACACGAACTCTCACCAGCTTAGCCAGCGACTGTATTGGAGGAAACTCAAGAAGACAGAGGGGTAGAATGCCATGTAGAGATCGCTGTTACCCAAACACACTCAGGGCCATTCCACGTTGAGTGCCATAGAACAGCCGAATCCCATAGCAACGACATACTGCACCCAGGTCGGAAAATAATGAGGCAGAAACTCCCACTAAACTCATGAATCTCGACACCGCAACTGAGAAAGTCAGAATCTCAACTACCCTCATCAACTGCCTGTCACTTCATTCACTCATCCATCCATTCCATCCAGTCCATTCATCCTCTCCCTCCACAGAACCCACCGAACCCAGGCGCGTCATTGGACTCCAGCGCACTCAAGCGGAAGCTGCAGGACTGGGAGACCACATTGGGCCCCTCAATCACCGCCATCGGCCTGGGCCCGCGGCCCGCGGAGGTTCCGTGTGCGGAGCGCACCATGGGTTTGTGGGTGTGGACGTTCAGTTTCGAAGGAAGTCACATGATGTTACATGATGTTACCCGAAGAAGATTGTGGGCATCACCCTTCTTGGCATTGCAGTATGGTGTTTTGGGGGAAGTTCACTGCTGGGTTGGCTCAAAGGGAAAACGGAAGAGCCTCCAAAGGTGTAAGAAGAAGTCCAGAGATGATCCATCAACTCTGACTAGCACATTAAATGCAGATTGACCCGCTTGTCTGCCTGAGTCTACCCGCCACTACTAGACCTCCCCGAACAGCCGCCTGCCGACCCCCCTCTAGATCACCGCCTCCGCCGAGGAAGGACCTGCATGGTGAAGACCAAAAACGCCGTGGAAGAGACCGAGTCCTCCAGAGCGGCCACCGCGTCGGTCGTGCGGAAAGAGACCGGCGAGACCGGCGAGGTAGAGACGGACGCGGCAGCTGGCGTGAATTCATGGAGGCTCTCGATGAATATCTCCCCCTCGTTTGAATTGAACGTCCTCTTCATATGGGGGGTTTATGAATCAAGAGTCTATATACATTTCAGGTCATCTAAAGAAGCTTTGCCTGCTGATGTCCCATTCTCTCCTCAAAAGTATGCTGATGTCGCACCAAATTCCATGTATACCCAACTGGTCCCGGTAAAAGTATCCTCGGATCCAGCCACCGGAGCTTTCTCCACGCACAGAGCGTACCGCGCGCAGCATGAGCACCGTCCACCGCTCCTCGTAGCGTGCCACGGCCCGCAACTGGTGCTCCGTCTCGGCCTAGACGGGCCGCCGAGTCCCCAGTGACCGTGACGGGCCGTGCGGCCCGGGGGAGTTGCGCGGCCTCCAAGTACATGTGAACCCAAAAAAAATGCCTTTCAAGATAGACTGAACACATATGGTCCTCCAAGAACGCGGAGTGGGGTTTCACCCCAGGGTGCTTGGTATCGGTCCACACAAAAACGGAGTGCCCAACGAAAAAAGCCCGTCGCTGCCAGGGCCGGCATTCCCAACAAAAAGAGTGGTGGGGAGAGGTTCGGAAGTCAGACCAGTTGCACTCTTCTTCAAAAGCCCACCCGGCTTTTAGAGACGAAGAAAAACCGCCCTCCCAAGCCTTTTTTGAGTCTTGGGCAAGGTGCTCAAAAACCGGCTCATATCAGATCCAAGAAATCGCACCAAGAAACATCGAAAACCACATCCAAATATATCAAAATGTTGCATCCTTTCGCAATGTTCAAGGCTAAATCAAGGTGCTGAACCGCTGCCCCTGAACCTTCCGATCGTCACCGATGAGAACATCGAAAGAGCCCGGTGAGACCCACCACAAGCCACAGGTCGAGGCGCGGGAGGCTCAGAATTTCACCCACCAAAACAACAGATGGACCATCTCAAAAAGAAAGTCACGTAAGCCACCAACACCTGGCCTTTTTGGACCACCTCCTTCAGGAAATTCACCCAAAACCACACAAATTTACTTCACCACCCCCCAAAAAAAAGTACCGCCCCGCCCGTTGATGGCTGCCAGGCACACAGACCACGTAGACAAACAGACCAATTTCCGCACCTGGAAGCTGAAGGCCTCCAGCTTCACCGCCTGCGGTCGCAGATTCTGGTCCTGGAAGACAGACTCCAGCGGACGCCAGGCACACACCTCGGGCGGTGGCTGGTGGCTGGGGCTGCGTGGTGGCTGCAACGCGCCAGGCGAAGAGGCCAGTGGGGGGGGTGGTCGAAAGACTGGTAAGGGATTGGAGAGACTGGGACTTCGGATGGACCGACTTCTGAAGTTCAGATGGCTGGTGAAAAGCTTTGGTATTTAGACTTTTGGGGAAGGATTCCATCATTAGATGGGTGGCGAAACTCAGATGAGCCGTTTTTCTCCAGGAGTTCACAGTTTGCGAGGCTTTTGGGATACCGTACTGGTGTCCCATATAGCTTGACCTCGTTCTCGTGAGGTCCCTTTGCCACAGCTTTCGGATCAGGTGACCACTCTGTTTCAACAAAGAGGACCCGTCTACCACCACCTTGGTCACTAGTCGTTGATGGTAAAGAGCCTTAGGATCTACAATGATAATCTTAGAAGAGAGTCCAACTCTCGTTCACTCCCTACCAATCACGTCTTGGTGGAAACCCTTCTTGTCTGGGCCCTGGCAAGGTGTTCTCTTCCTTTTCGATCACAAATCCCGGCCGGAACCAAAAGGGGTCGCCATCGACGCCCCAAATCTATCACCCACTTCTAACTTCTAACCTCCAAACATGTCTGAAGTTGTAACTTTGCTCATAGGCATCCTCCCATTCAAAATATGTGGTCACCTGGTCAAAGCAGGTGGGGATAGGCAAACACCACCCCACGACCAAAGCGACCGAAGTAGTGCAAAGCCACTGAAGTGGTGCAGTTCCGGTACTCCCAGTGGAGCAACACAGGCTGGGCATCCATGCCTGGGAGAACTGCGAAGGGTTCTGCACGGTCAAAACACGAGTCTCTCAGGGCCTGATTCAACATTTATCTTGAAAAAAGGTAAAAAACGTGAGTGGCATACCCCGGAGATGGTGCGGGGAAGATTGGAAATCGTCCCACGTGTTGAGACTTGGGTTGTATTCCACTAACATTCCGCCACTCTCGGTCTATAACCTAGTCCAATGAAACTGGCTTTAGCATCACTTCTCAAGCACCATGTGTAATTGCCATGCTTTTAAAAACCCGTATTAGAACAGGACTGATTCTCTTTTACTTGTTAGTATTGAGTTCCATCAATTTTACCACTGGCGTACCTGGATGGTGCCCGTTCTGCCCCACACCAACGCCGCGGAGACGCAGGTCTCTCTCCGTTTGGGTCGAGGGACAGGGCAAGACCTCCACCTCCAGTTCCAACTCCTCCATGACCTCCGAACTCGAGGACTTGGAGGACTTCCATATTAAAAAATATAGCTGATTGTAGCTGAGAACTAAAAAGATTCTAGGTCGTAGGCATGAACCCACCTGGGTGAAGCGCAAATGGGATCGGTTCTACTGGAACTGATGCCAAAAAAAACGAAAAAAGAACTGAAGAAACACTGCTGGGCAGCAAGGTCCAACAGATCCCCACCTCCATCGTTCTGGGCTCCTCCACGGTCGATCGCTGGGAGCTCCAAAGCATGGGTGAGGAGCCACAAGCCTGGAGATGGTGGCGGAACTAAAATCCAAAGACCCCTTCGCCATCCCATGCCATAGCTGGCCATGGATGATGTTGCGCCCCATGTTGCACCCCATGAAGGTCCCACATATCCAACATGTGATTCTGCGAATTGGTTCGCACCATCTGCGAACCATGCTTTTTCAAGCGTCCCAGCCCTCTCGTTGCAACGGGTCCAGTTAGCCGTACGAACGCAGCGCTTGTAGACGTCTTCGTGCCAGCAGGCATCGGTGATGCCAACATGTGGAAATGAAGAATTGGCAGTGTGGAAGGTTGGTCCAAACAAGATAAACACACATTTAAAAAAGAAAAATTGTCCTTTTCTTGCAGGCGTCGCAAACGTCAGTCAGTCTAGCTGAGCTACGATCTTGCGCTGAACAAACAACTGGCAACGGCCGAAGACAACTAGGACAGCCAGAGACACCGCATACCAGGTGACCCAAGACCCGAGCGCAGCCAGAGACAACTAGAGATAACGCAAAAGAGGCGACCCAAGCAATTCAGCCCAACGGGGCCAATTTGAGACAAGCGGAAAAACCCTACGACCAGCAGAAGCACCCGCTCAAAACAGTAAAAGCCCCTCACAGGTAAACAACATTATGTTCGTCTTTATGGGATATGTGCTATGACGCAGAAGGAACCCATGCTGAAAGGAGGGCAAACTGGAGTTCATGCTTGCACCCTGCCTGGCTACAAGTCTCCGTAGTGGTCCGGGGCAAGGTATTGAACTGACTTTCTTTGATTGGATCATGCTTTGTAGTTGTCCAAGGTAGGTTTTGGACTGATTTCCTTTGATTGAATCATGATATGCCAACTCCAAAATGGAAAGGCCCACCTTCAGAAAATGCCCAGGACGGATGGCGCGAAAGTTTGTAAGAAGGCGTGTGGAAAGAGAGAATGGTCAGATGTGATGATGGCACCTAAAACAAAATGTCAAAGCGGGGAACACACACAGGGCCAGTGCAAGTGGAGCTTCCTAGTCAGGCAACCAAGCTAAAAGCCACCAAAGGCTCTCGATCACTCCAAATGCCCTGCTCCCCAAAAACCAGAGTTGCACGGCATTCGGACGGCACGGTGATGCCGAATCGGATGAGTTGGATCTCCGACGAGTTCCATGCAGTTGAAACCAGTGCCCACGCGAGTTCAATGCGGCTGAGAAGGGCACTCCGACAGTCCCGACTCGCACGGGGCTTCGGGCTTCGGCCCAGAAATGGAAAGAGGCGGCGGGCTCGGGCCAAAGTGTTGTGGTGCTCACCCAAGTGTTGTGGGCTCCTTTTGGAGCGCTTTTTGTCCACATCTGGAAAAGAATCCAACATGTGATGTTGCTTCGTTCATCAAACTTGCTTCAGCATGTGTAGCAAACTGGGGAGGGCTGGGGTGGTTGCGACCCTCCTTGCGATGAGTCGAACACAAAAATGTGACGTACCAGCGAGGGGAATTGCGCAGAGTTTTCCTGGCATTACAACAATGTGCTGTGACATGTGCCATGACACCCGTTCTGACATGTCATCTTGGTAGTCCGATGAGATATGGAGAAGAGGAGGAGCAGACCAAGAAGAACAAAATACGCATTGCTTGTGTTTGTTCAAGTCTTTGCATGTACTATCAAGCTTGTTAGGAATTGCAGTCCATGTCCATGAGTCCATGAGCACTCTTTCTGTACTGTAATGATCCCATATGTCTTGGAAGACTGAGTGGATGATGGTCACGCTTGCCGCAGTTCTACAAGCAGCACGCTGCTAGAACGACATGTCCAATCGGATTATTGTCAGAGTCACAAAGACAACTGGGAACTGGAGAGACCCAACCCCCGTTTTGAAGAGTCAGCATGCAGCAGTCACTGCTGCTTCGCATTAAAATCCTGTGCAGGGGGCTGCTGAAGAGGGTTCTGGTCGTGCAGTGCATCCAAGGCACCATCAACTCATCCATCACTTGCCGGACATCCATGACCTGTGTGGCTCGTCGACGTCAACCAGGTTGCACCGGTGGAAAGAGGGAACGGGCACAAAGCGGAAAACCTATGGACCCACAAAACTTTGGTGTCTTCACCATCCAAAAGCCGAGTAGGGAGCCATGGGCACCACCCGGGCAAAAACAAAAACCAGCAAGAACGTCCCACCCACAACCTCTGTTGGTGTTGTTAACTGGAGCTCTACTCCACCAAGGAGGAATTCAAAAAAAGTGAACCCTGTGGGCTCGCTGCAAGAAGAAGGACCAGCCCCTGAGATTGGAAGGACCTCTTGCTCGGGCTTGGGGATCTCTACCCAGAAACGACTGCGAAAGCACGCAAAGACAGGAAAGAACCCCAAAAAGAACGCATCCAGGTGTCGACCCAAACAGACACCAACCATGGAAAGGTAGGCGGTAGGCCTGGTCACTGCCAGTTTCCTTCCTGCCAGGATCTTCCTGGGTCTTGTTCCTGAAGCAACACTCAGTCCGGTGGTGCAGGTCCACTTGACCACCACCCGCCACACCGTTTCTTCTGCTCGTTCTTCGGCCCGGCCACCGTGGTGCTAGGCACATGGCTGGTGGTGGTGACACTGACGAGAGTCACACCTATGGTGACGGCGGCCGTTGCGCGGCCACGGGGCATCGGACCAAGTAGGGTTTGGTTCACTCCACGCCAAGCAGGGTGACAGGGAGAGGGATGGAGGGATGGTGAAATCTCTCCCAATCTGCAATGTAGGACTGTTGATGGTGTTTCAAGCCACCAGGCCTGAAGAAGTTTTGGAATCCATGTGGTGGATGGGTGGATGGGGTTCTGAAAAACGGTCTACATTGGGATTCAGTCTTAAGGATGGACATGTGGACGTCTGGATCCAATCCCAGACGTGACATGATCACATGTGGGGCGGCACTAATGGATCCGACCCTCCCTTTGGGTCCGTCACCTCCCTGCACAGGACTGGACCTGCACAGGACGAAGATTCTTTCCCTACAGGTCAAAGGCATCGCTTTACTGAAGTTCATCACTACTCAAGGAGATCACTACTCCCGGGTTTCACCTGGGTCTTCTCCTGGACCTGTAGGGTGAGAACTCCTCGAATTTCTTCGGCGCAAGGGAGTCAGTTCCCAAGAGGACCGAGTCTCGTTCCCAAGAGGATGGAAATGGGTCGCCAGACAGGTAGAGTTCACCTACCTGCTCACTAGTCGATTGCAATTCTGTCGCGAAAAGAGGCCTGACTGTCTTCCGGTTCTTTTTGTACCAGCTGGAGTACAGCTGGCAGTCCCACAAGTTGTTAAGAAATAGAAACCAACACCCCAAACACGGATACCATGAAGGACCATGTGGAGAAAGAAAAGAACTGAAAGAGGCTGAAAGAGGGGATGCTCCAGTTCTTTGGGGCTCTGCAAGGCTTCTTCTCAACAAAAACAAGTGTCTTCTTCTCAGTGGACGGCGAGTTCCTTGCCCCACCCCAAATATTCGGGCAAAATGATGCCCAAGAAATGCCCTTGCTTTATCGAAAAGACAGCACTGAATTCGGCAGCAGTCCCCTCGCTTGAGGCCAGGGAACTACTCCAGGTGGTGCTACCTGTGCTGCTGGAACTGGTGCTCGAAGTGGTGCTCGAACTACTCGAGCTGCTCGTGCTGGTCGAGCTCGACAGCGTGGACGTCGGGGTCGAACTCGTCGAAGTCATCGAGGTCTGGCCTCAACATCTCACAGGTCTGGAGCTCTTGCAATGTCGAGTCTTGATGTATCAACCATCCCCATTGGAATTAAAAGGCCAAGGCTCTGAATGGGGCGGTGACTCGGGCCATGGCCCGAGTCTGAACCCGTGGAAACCGGTCTATTGCGGCTGAAGATTTCTGCAGCTCTCATCAGCTGGGTGTGTATTTGAATAGGCATTGTAGTGTGCCCAAACCCCTGGTGCCCAGAAACCCAATGCTCTAAGAGCGTGGAGGACGAAAAGCAAGAACACCGGCGGGATCAGCCCTGTCCTGAAAACCCATGTATACATCTACTCTACAGGCTTTTGTCTTCATCCCTTCGAATCCGAAGCCGAAGCCGTCAACAAGGGTTTTCACCCCCACCAAACCGTCCTGCAGGTCTTCATCCGTTCGTGGCTTTGAGATGCCACACCCCAACTGGGTGTATATTGAATTAGGGAGACCCCCCTGAAAGAAGGAGACCAAAACCCATTGGCTGAGGGTCTGTTCCTGCTTCTTCGACTTTCAGTAGATTTTGAGGCTTGTCCCGCCATGTCCCGCCACCAACGGCCCCCCCCTCCACAGCTTCTTTGCTCCCAGAAGCTTACGGTGGTAGGCGTCGCAGTCTGGCAGTTGCTTGGCGTCTAGACCCGGCGTCTTGGCGTCTTCCCAGCAAAAAGTTGACGTCCTTCGAGTCTTTGCTCAATTATTCCATACATGAAACGTGGTGTTCAACCATAGTGTGTGGGGGGGCAATTGGGCATGTTCCAATATTCACATTCGATGTCAGAACCTCAGGATGTCAGTCCAAAAAGCACCAAGAAGTGGTCTCCAAATAGATAGTGGCACAGTTTCCAATACATTTTCTATGTGGGGATTTACTTGTCTATCTATTTGGGGGTACGGAAAGGTCAACGGAGCTGCTCAAAACACACACTGACTCTTGTCGCGATCTCGCGCGGTAAAAGCCCCCCCCCTTCGCGTGCCGCGCCACACGAGAAGGCCGTGAGCCTTGAGCTCCAGGTAGTACCAGTCGTTGTCGAAGCCTTGCTGAACTTGGATCAGAAACAGTGTTCTGAGTGTTCTGTGCCATGGGATTGGGTTGAAAAGCGCAGAAGTGGCGACGGATTTAGTCCCAGAAGTCCAGCGCCATGCGACCAAGGGTAGGACCACCAAGCGACCAGCGGAAAAACCAGCCCGTTGGCTTGACTCAGTGATTTGGACTGCCCGATGACCGAATGCCGAGCCTTTCACTCCAAAACCTTCGATCCTTTCACCGACCCATCTCCTGAGATGTCAACGACCCACCCACCTCCGTAGCGTTGTTCGGAAGGTTTGGCCACCCGAGTCGGACCGGGGCTCGCACCGAGCAAGCCCTACAAAGCCCTTCCAGAAGCGAACCGGTGCACCAGAAGGGTCCCAATCATTTCACCTTGCTGGTTTTCTCCTGAAAAATCCAGGTCCAGGAATCACCACCTCTAGGACTCTAGGAGACTCTATAGGGACCACCTACTGTAACCATCTCTTTCGCGTCTCTCTATCGCACCGTCGGGCCTCCGAAGATCCACAAACGCTCCAGAGAGTCCACCACCGCGCCATGCGAGGCGCCTGAGGGAATGGTGCTCGTTGCGCTCGAAAGTACCCGGGGAGAAGGACCCGGGCCGGCTCGAAAGGGGGGAGTCCGGACACCGGGTGTTTTGGGTGGGAAAAGACCACTCCATGGAAAGGAGGACAATGCGGGAGGTTCCGGGAACAGATGGGACATGGGTTGTGTGGCACATAATCAAGGCTCGTTCGCCTCTGCTCCCGGCAGACCGTCAGAGTGAGCCATGCTTCCAGTTGCAGGAATCCAGTCTGATTTCTTGTTCGTCCTTCAAGAGTTCTCAGAACCCCACAAGGACGAACAAGAACCCCAGAACCTGAAAACCCAGCTTCCTTCCACTCTCACCTCCCTTTTCACTCTCACCACACCACTTTCTCACCTCATCTCCATCTCCCGTATTTCACGCTCACCGAGAGACGACCGGAAGGCTCCGACCCTCCGGAGCCATCGGAGATCTCCGTCCAGGTCTCCGCCTGCCACGCGCGGCGCGTGCGTCGGCCCCGCCCCCGTCCGAACCGGCACGAGAACGCCAAGTCCGACGACGAGAACGCCAAGGCCGATGATTTGAACAACAAAACGCAAATACAAAAGGCATTTCGTTGGGAGACTTGAAAAACGAAGGACATTGGTCACTGAGGCATGCTAAGGCATGCTAAGATAGCTTCTGCGTTGAAGTGGCTCACTTGTTCAGCTAACATTCATGGGCTTGGTGGGTGCAAACGACGGAGCTGCTTTCGACACCAAGGTCAAGACCACTTCACTCTGCCCAATGGAATCCAAATGCCCAACTGAAAACATCTGAACAAAGTGATCGTGAACGAAGTCATGTTCAGGGATTGATGCAGCTGGTGCCACCCGAAAGAAGGCAAGGGTCCCCTGACAGCAAGGCTCCAGACCTTCTCAAGGCTCCGGACCTGCCATGCACCCCCCTGAAGCTATGCTTTCTGGACCTTCTCAAGGCTCAAGGAGCTGTGAAACCATGAGCTTTTTTGGGGGGTTCAGCTTTATGTCGCTATAGTATCTCCATATCGCTAGGGACCACAGGTGAAGCTCCCCCCGAAACATCGTCCTTGCTTCTCAGGATTTGGGAATGAGAACGTGCAGGGCGTGCCGCCCACCCCGATCCCACTCCCCTCCATAGAACGGAGGGGTTTCCATGTTATTTTTTAGAAAATAAGTTTATGATTATATAAATATACATACTGTACCTTGAGCAGTATGCTCCTACTCTTCGTACTTGAGTCAATACCTGCATGAGCACTTGAGTCAGAAAACAGAAATCCTGCCTGGACATCCAAGTAGTAGAGGTCATTCCTGAAACCTCCCGTTCGGACGGCGAGGGCTTTTAACAGCCCCGAATGGATCGCATTCGGGTTTCCAGCTGGCGGCAGTGGTCATGGGCTGTTTTCCCCCTAAAGCCTGTTTAAAGGCTGAACCAGAAGAGGCTGACCCAGATTTTGGTCCAATCCTCAACCTCGCAAGAAAGGGGAAGTTAGTCTGGAAATGTCCTCCAAGATTCTTCGGACGCTCCGCAAGGTCTACGATGTCGATCGTGGATAGACTGCAAAGTCAGGCGATCGGTCTTGCTTTCGCTCACGTCCACTCGAACGACCCTACACATTGCTTGGACGAATGACCTCGACTCTACTACTTGGATGAATGGCCGCGTCTAGTTCAGCCAGTGTGTCATCCAAAAGGTGTGTATCTTTCTTGGAGGGGAGGGGTTCCTCCCAGCAGATCTCCGCCCTGCTCTGCCCAGCTGCCTCCGCCATATCCACCAAAGACCCACATGCCCTGGCGACCAGACACTCATTAACGAAGACAAACAACGAAGACAGTTGAGGACTCGTTGTCTTACCCGGTCCAACACGCGAATTTAAGCAGCGCAGTAGCAGGGGGCTGATATGATTAAAGATTTGTCTGTGAAAACTCGGTGGACTTTGCAGCTCAAGTTATACAAACACAAGCTACCCCAAAAAATGTTGTTTGTCAAATGTTGTTTGTGGATAAGTGAATGTACATGTACGTATAAGAAGCTGTGTTCATAGGAATTGCCTCTCTGGATGGCTTTTATACTGCAGAAACCTGGAGCAAGTCTGTACATCCCTCCTGATAATTGCATATACGCTCTTGGTAAAGGCTTCTTTCCACAAGATTATCCTGCGAAAGGTCATCGTTCCTTCACGACTTGTACCTCCCTTAAGACATCCTCCTCTTTCCGGAAGTCTTCTCGGTTTTCTCCCCGAATCAGAGCCAACCCCAAACCACCAAAGAATCAGATCCCACTTGCACCCAACGCACGCACGCACCGCACCGAACCCTGTCCGGTAGATTGGGCACTCTCCAGTGCTGTCGGACCTCCGTCCGTCCGTCCCTGTCCGTCGGTGCTCCCGTCTGCCTGGTGAAAATCCATCACCGCGCTGTGCCCGCGACGGGCACTGGGCACCATACCCGTGGCCGTCACGGCGGTCCAGGCTTCCATCTGGGCGAAACACCGATGGCCGGAGCACCGTGAGGCCGGACCACCGTGGGTTTGATCACTGTAGATACTACCTCTGGGATGTATCTTTGGTCATTTTTGGACAGAACATGAAGGAAAGAACGACGAAACCCATGGTTGAAAGTGGAGATGGATTACTTTCGGGGGAAACAGTTTCTTCAGACCTGGCGCCACGGTCAAACCCAAGCACAAACCATGTTCCGATTCAAGCAACGAGTCGTGGCACAGCGACTGGCCTGAAAGTCTAAATAGTGCAGGTCATTCAAGTAGCCTTGGCAGCTGATTCAGTCAGATGACCCCAACAAAACGCTTTTGGAGATTGGGGGTCGAAATATGTTGAAGTCATCATGCGACTTGGGAAGGCCATATGAAGAGGGCTTTCTGGGATTGAGCCAACACAATCGAATGGCATACATCTCCCAAAACTCGCTCGGTCCGGTGAGCGCGGAGGTCCCAGTTCACGGCATCGTTCCTCTGAAAAGGCCATTCACCTCCCTTTTTTTTGCAAATCGGCTGTGCCGCCCTCTTCCCACTGAAAACCCTCTTCGATCGGTGAACGTCGGCGATCGAACGACGGGCGCCCTTTTCGATGGAAGAGCGGACGTCCACAGCCCCGGTGTGCGGACAACCGAGGCCCCCGATTCGCGGGCGGAATCGAGTCGGAAGGGGGGGGTCGGATGGTCTGAACAGGTTTAGTTCCTGCCATGTATGAAATGAATTGAAGGGAATATTGAATCACTTCATTGCTTTTCTTGGTAAAGGCTAGGCCCCAAAGACGCAACCGGACCAGGTTTGGACCGGTGCGAAAGGATCAAACGTTGGAGCCCAGCAAGCCCAGTACCAGCTGGATTTCCTATCTGCTCCAAGCTTGCCAATTAGAATGTCTCAGCTTGGCTGAAGAACGCCAAGCTGGAGCCACCAAGAAAATGATGCAAATCCCCCTCTTTCCCAGAAATTGGTGGCACGTCACCCTCTTCTTCAGAGTTCCATCACCTGTCCTCCATCACCTCCATCACCCGCCCTCCTCGACACCCCACACCCCACCTGAAGAGCCAGTGCCATCGTAGCCCCCAAAGACCCACATGCGCTGCCCCTCCACCGCCGCGCTGTGCAGCATCCGCGCCGCCGGGACAGCACCACTGGCGGCCACTGCCGTCCACTCCAGCGTCTGGCCGCGGTCGGGCCAGACGAAGTGCCGATGGGCGTCGGGGGCGACGACATGAAGCGGGTTCCAAAGCTGTGTTCTCTTGACCAAGGCTGACGGAGGGACCTCTATTTTGGACCACCCACTCAAAGTATGGTATTGGTCCTGTCAAAACAACCGTCAAATGGGATCGAGGTGAAAAAGTATGTGTGTAGAACATGTTGGGAATCTGAGACATGAGACAAGTGCCAAGGAAGTTGCTAACTTATTATCTGTCTCTGAATGGCATGGGCCATGTCCACTGTATATATACACTATTACTATCGGTTCATTGAGTTCAGACAGAGCTTTACTCAAAAGATGTCAATAAAGTAAAAGGGTAGATAGTTTGATGTAATGTATTGCCTTCAATTCACATACCCCCCAAACAAAAACTACGCAAAATCAGAGCGTATCTGCAGTTACCTGGCTCCTGCGACGTCCTTTTGTTGTTGGTCAGTGGCCAGAAACCCTATGAAGCGCAAGCTTTCCTCGCACCACGATTCAGAGGCTTCCTACCCAAAAGTATAGAGAGCAAAAATGATGCACAATCCGCAGATGCAACAAGAACTCCCTTTCTTTTACTTTCTCTCAGCTCACACACTGTCACACTCAGAGATGAAGACCACAAAACCTTTTCAAAAAAATAAACAGCACCGAAGCTCGGCACCACCGCTTCAAAGATCACCCACCCCACGCGCGAGCACGAGCGCTGTTGCGCGAGCGCTGTTGCGCGACCGCTGTTGGCTCAGCCGTCGCCGATGAAAAGCACCTCCAGGTCCAAGTAGTACAAGTCATTGAAGATCACATAGCCTGAGGCCCCCACACCCTCAATCCTCCTTCGTTGGTTGACTGGATTCATCCGGGATCCCGCACGGCACCCCCTTTTTTTGGCCATAGTGGTTCAGTTGGTTCGATGCAGAAAAGCCAGATGCCTTGGGAGTAGATCTACAGATTTATTCGACCGCCTCTTGTTTGAGTCACCTCAAAGCAAGCATGATTTCAGGGCAGTGAAATGATGACAACGGTCTGACTGATTATGATGATATGATGACTTGTAAAGACTGACAACTTGTTGTTCGATGCCAGCATTTATAGCATACTGTGAATAAGTGAAACTTGGTTCAATGCTTGACAACACGTATAACAATGCAGCCCCCACTCCCTCTCACTATATATCTGCCGCAACGCAACAAAAACATCACCGACTTGTTCTCAGAACCGATGGGCCATGTCATGGGGACAAACCACAGTGCTGCAGAGACAGAGTCAGAGCAACAAACAGCACCGGTTTAGAAACATGCTTTCTTTTCATGCAAAAACCAGATTTCAACAGCGAGAAAGCCAGTTTGATTTTGTCGCTGGATGATAGAAAAGAACACACACCAAAAGAATGGGAATAAGCCCAACAAACTCAAACCCCAATGTGCGTGCCCTGAGAGAGGATGAGCAAGCATGCATGAGGATGTTCAGAATCTCCAAGATCCTCATGCTTGGCTTTGGGGAATGAGACAGTGGGATCTCAACTTTGCAAAATGCCGAGAATTTGTGCTTTTCCCGCAATTGAAAGCAGCCAGAGAGACTTGCTTCTCTTCGGACTGGACTTACTGGGAGAGGTCAAGAGGTCTCTGGCTGCCAGGTTGTTTAGCTGTATGTCATTCCCATGTCCATCTGATTTGTGGATCCAAACTCCCAGATCAGGCGAGCCACTAGCACCTTCTCCGGCGAAGACCCACATGCGTGTGCCACTCTCCATCACCGCGCTGTGCCCTGCACGTGCAGATGGGGCAGTGCCAGTAGCACTCAGGGCAGTCCAGGACGGCGACACCTTAGTGACAAGCAGAAAAAGCCAGATCTGAGGATTGGAGGCCTTGGATCCGATTGAAGGCCTTAGATCGGCCTTCAGGTTCCGATCTACTCTCAGGATTGCAGGGCTTCGAGAATGCAAAAAGGTTATATCAGAGACCCATAGGCCTATATCTAGGAGTTCAATGGGTCGTTCTCAAGGGCACCTTTGGTCGGACCTCATTTTCCTTGTTGCAACCTATGTCCTCTGGCTGTTCGACCCAAAACCGTAACACTCACCAAGAAAAAAGGATCAAAGCTGATGGCTCTTTTGTCCGCTAACAACCTGACACAGGCACTCCAGGCACTCTTTCCTGAAGATGTTCTGCTGATTTGAGATCTTCACGAAAAAAGGATGCCCTTTTACCCGCCTGTATATCCATGATGTACAGGTCGTCGAAATGACCTGCCATGCAACAGTGGTGGGCAAATCTGGACCGACCGGGCTGATGGGTAGTTGGAAAGTCTTGATCTGGAAGTGGACAACTGCTTGTTGGGTTCTTGGGAAGGGTTCTTCTTTTGGGGGGCGACCTCAGTGGGTGGCCTTTCTAAACAGTAAGGGGTGGTATAAGTATAGTTGGAGGGGCATGTGCTTCCTAAAACTCCATCATAAGCCCTGTTTCGTGCCGATTTCTTGCAAACCCTCTCCAACAACATCTCCACAATCGAGGTGTACGGTGTTGAGCTACTTTTGTATGGAAAAAACAACTGCTGCACGCGGTCAAAACCACTGCGTTTTACAATGTTTCGGGGAAAGGCAAAACGGTCCAAAGCTCATATTGCTCGGACTGGAGGAATGCAAAACCACAAAACCTTTAAACAAAGTATACCAAAACAAATGCGTGAGACAAAACCAAGCCTCAACCTCTGAACCTTGTTGTTTGCGTTCTAAGTCTTGTGTCTTCTTTATGAGACAGGGTTTTTCTCATAATTTGAGACTCATTTGTTCAACCCTCATCCTCTGTCAAGGCCTTCTTGACAAGGATCTCCTGTGCAGAGTATCTATTCCTCATCCTAGCCTTCTCCTAATAAACAGGTGAGGTCCTTGGTTGAACCCCCTCCTCAATGCAACTTTCTCCCCCCATACAAAATCGTTGCCTTTTGCAGAAGTCAAGTATCCTTCTGCATAAGAGCTTTCCTCTAAGAAGTATTGTCATGGAAATGTTGTTGGGTCTCCAGTACGATTCTGCTGAAGGTCCATGCATAACTTGCCGAGGTCTCAGACAAAATGCTCAAACATGTGTTGAATTGTGCTTAGCTTTTATGCACACACTTCACAAAACAGAGACACACTGCTGGCCTACTTGTGCACATTGGTCAGGCGTTGGTTCCTACTGCCTACATGGGATGAGCAGGTGAGCGGGTGAGCTGCCTCTCTTCTTTGAATGAAACACCTGGGTCCCCCGGCTGCTACTGTCATCCACGCCACCAAAGACCCACATGCCTCAGTGGTCGGTGAAGCAATCCACGGAAAACCCGGACGAGTTGGATTGGTTTGGGATGAAGGCACCGGTTTTGAGGGCCCCACCACGGACCTACCCATTCGCGGACCAGGTGCAACCAATCCAAGGTACCAAGCCAAGCAATTGAGTCACCGACGAAGCAAGCCATGAAAAACGGCAAAAAGCAACTCAATCCAATCCAAGTGGCCCAACTCACAAGTCCAACCAAGTCCTACATGGATCTTACCTAAAAGACATCTGGGGGTGCCAGCGCCATCAAACCTGTGAAACCAGTGTACCACCCACCACCCCAACTGCATTCAAGGCGCTGTGGTTCAAGTCCATGACCGCCGTGTGCAACGATCGCGCGGGCGGCGCGTTCGGGGCTGGCACCAGGCCCCACATTTGGACCTTGCGGTAAGGGGCGAAGTGGATCTCAAAGATGGTCACAGAATGAGAGGAGAATGTGGTGGCCTGCGTCTTTTTTCAAGTGGATCTGGCGAGGTGGAATCCACAATCAAGTCAAGAGGTTGCAATCAAGTCGGAGGCTAATCAAGGATATATGGATGGAAGTCCGAAAACTTGAGTGACCATTCTTTCTTTTGAAAGAAGAAGCAGGACCAGTTGCCTAAAGAGTCAGGCGTTGTGATCGTCTCATCATGACGACTGGAGATCCCAAATCGGTGGTTCAACTCCACCAAAAAGTCCGTGACGAGCCAGCTCTCATGCCTGACTCCCAAAGTCAACACCCTGGCTGGTCCACCATGTTTTACAAGAGAACTACATTCCCTGGAATTCACATGGTTACGTGGATGGCCTGGCCCCGTAAGGAAGACCATGAAATCCACTACAAACAGGTGGTTTTCCACTTCCATGTTAGTTCCAGGGAGAATTACCCTTCCACGAACCACAACAAAAGGATGTCCCAAATCCACCGACCCGACCGTCTGGCTGAACGGCGCATTGACACCTCAGTCTCGATGACACCGCATGCGCAGGTTCTCGGTTCAAGGCCTGCGTATCCCAAAAGTACAAGTCATCGAAGCGAGAACCTCAGAGCACAGAAATTCCACCACTCGGAGCTGGCCACGCAACACTCAAGACACGGATGTCTCACTCCAGACGTGTCCTTTGTTTTCAAAATTCCACAGGTTCGGGTGGTAGATGCGTTCATCGTCATTCATGCATTCCCAGATTCATGGATCAAGAAAGAAAGATTCAAAGGGCATCCCTGTTCTTGATGGAATGAATATCCTGCACCATCTGAGATGAACCGATGAACCCAATTAAGAGAACACCCCGCAAATCCTACAAATGAACACCCTGCAAATTCAGGCAGGAACCGACTGCTCTCTGCAGGTGTTTCTTTCTTCAAAGAAATGTCTCCAAAATTAATCCGATTCCTCGTCCAACGGGCGGATGGTGGTGGCTTTCAGGCAAGGCATGCCCTGCCCGTGCATTCCAAACCCATCCATCACTAGGGTCACTAGGGCTCTACTCTTTTCAATCTGGAACAATTGGCCATTCCACCAAATCAAATGCTCAAATTTGGGCACGGAAGACGCTCGAGAATTGTGGGCGGAAAAGCCTGTAGTTCCGCCGATTCCGTAGCTACAGAAACAGCTTGGATTCTGGCTTATGCTAGAAAGGATGTCGATAGGTTGATACCCACTCTTTCGTCTTTGGAGTACATGTTCCATTTGTTTTGGAGCATGTCCACAGTCACCACTTCCGAAGCCGCGTCGCCAGGCGTGATGTAGTAACCTTCGTCACGAACAGAGCGGGCCACAGTGGGGCGAGGGCTACATGGCATGGTGTGTCTTGCACGAACGATAAGAAACCACAAACCAGGCTTCTGGTGAACGCTGAACTTAAATGTGCTTAAAAAGGGAGGGGCCTTTACTAAACGAAATTGTGGGAAATAAGTGATTTATGTTCACCTCGGTGTGCCCCACCAGTTGGGTAAGTTCTCATCTTTAAAGCCACCAGTCAAACTAAAAAGATATGTCCAACTCAGAACTCTCAAAGCACCTCCAAAGACCAGCACGGTGTCGTTGAAGATCACCGCCGAGTGCTCGTAGCGATTCGAGGGAGGTGGGTCACTGAGTGGGTTCACCACGGCCTTGATCCAGGTCGCCTGCACAGGTCGCTGCGAGACGCACTAAGGCGCTGGAAGACGCTTGCCATCGAGACGCATGGAAAAGACCCATCACGGAGATGGGAAGCCTACACCTACAAAGCTTAAAGGAAAAATCTATCAAAAAATGTTGTTGGGGCCTTGACCATGGACGTGTCTCTTAGCTTTTCAACCGTCCGGGTCGTGCTTTTTTGGCCCGAACACGATCGGTCTCAGTTCGGGTCAGTTTGGGCGTTGCAACGTTGCTCCAAAAAGATCAAAAAAATTAATTATATTCGGAATTCGGAAGTCGCCGCGTGGTTTTCGTTCAGAACTGCCACAACTCTAGACGTTGCTCCAAAAAGCCTACAGCAGCTACACCAACTCCAATTTTCCGGCGATCCAAAACAGGAAAATGCCGGAAACGTCACTCCAAACAGAGGCGGGTCTTCGGGCCAGGCTTTGAAGGGAAGGAGAAAGAGACAGATTCATAGAAATCCTGTGGCAAAAGAACTGTCAGAGGTGGAGCACAAGTGACGTGGGAGTTCTTCCTTCAAGAGCCGAGAATGGCAAAGTAGATGCCAGAGATCTGTCAGTCGCATAGCACTGAAACATAGCTTGGTAGCTGCCGAAAGCTCTTCCAGCGATCAAAACCGCAGCACACGTGCCTGCGCGGCCAGCGTACAAGCTAGCCACAGCCTCACTGGGTTTGGCTTGAAGGTGGCTATATTAATCTATGCTGTATACATGTATGTATATGTAATATATGTATATGTATGGTATATGCATATATAGTACAGTATGCGTATGAAAATTGAAAGGGGCTGGGACCCAGCCATCCCCCGACAGGAACCCATGACACTACCTGTCTTGAGCGGCCGGTTTCAACGAATGAAACGCCCCTCTGAAGCAACAAATCTTCCAGGAGCTGCAGAGCCGGCAACATTCACGCATCGGACCTCTGATTGCCAAGAAGCAGGTGGAAAATGCCGGCACTCATGACGGCACCATGGCCATGAACCCCAGACCCCGGTCTTCAGGATCGCCAGCTCAAACAGGAACTGATACGGTTCCCAAAACAGGAAAAAGTGACGTGGAAGCACTTGCCAATCTTCTGACTGTCGAATTGCAGTCTGTGCACAACTTGCTCTGACCTGCTTCGACCTGGGCGCAACTCCATATGAGAAGCCATGAGAAGCCCAGCCATGCTGCAAATGTCTTTGGATTCTTTAGACCGTCTCAGACTGCCAGCCTTCTGATGTGTTTTCTTTTCCTTTCTGCATCAATCTTGTCAAGCACACGCCTCTTATGGCTGCAAACATGCACACCCAGCAAGATTGAAAAGCTGTTTTGCTTCATTGACAACTTGCAGGCAAAGAGTGTACACCAACTAAGGGATGGTTAGAGATCCGCTTCTTCTCATCCCTGCAGGACCCTCCACTTGGCGAGGTGTTCATCCCCTTTTCGAGACTTCAGAAAGACAAGAAGGAGCACAGAAGCCCATCTGGATCTCTGGGGGGAAAATACATGCAATTTCTTCAAAAGTCGAGAACTCTTCGGACCAAACGCTCAAAAACCCCTGGATTCCATCACATGGACGTGCGACCGAGCCCAACATGCTTCGTGAAACGGGGCGGTCTGTGCTATCTACTGGGTGTTCCTACCACCTGTCGCCTTGGCAGCCGTGCTTTCCTCGCTGCGACGAGTCTTTCCCCCGCCCCACCCTCGAGCCGAGGGTCGGGGAGGCAAAAACGCGCGAAAAGGCAGCGGGGACCTCGTGCGTCAGCTATCTTCTTCACCCAATTCTTTGAACAGAGTGGCCTCCAGCCACTGAAGGCCCACCATCGGGTCCT
This sequence comes from Durusdinium trenchii, assembly GCA_963970005.1. NCBI lineage: Eukaryota > Dinophyceae > Suessiales > Symbiodiniaceae > Durusdinium > Durusdinium trenchii. The sequence goes on along the minus strand of CAXAMN010021807.1, from coordinate 289,280 downwards.
AGTCACTCACTCGAATGAGGTTTGTTCACCGAGGTTGGAAAGCACCAGTGTCACTGGACCCGAAAGTGGTGCCCATACATTGAGTGGCTGAAAGCCACGCTATTGTAGGTTGAAGTGTGCTGAGCACGGAAAGCAACCAACAGCGAGCTATCAGCAATGGCCCTGTGAGGCCAAGTGCTTCGGAACCACTGCGAGGCGTGCAGAATTCAAATGGTGCAAACTCCGCGAACAGCAAGAAGGATATCATGAAAATCTGACTGAAAACTGAACGCTGCCCCCTTTCGTTGGGTCAGACAGTGCTCCGAGGGCCCTTTCAAAGGGACAGGCCGTGTCGGCATGTCTAAGGCTAAGGATCCCCATGTCGCCTATCACTGGTCTTTGATCTCAAGATCTAGTGGCTTCAGATTCTCCAACTGGACGTGAGTAAGACAATTAAACCCTAGAGCCTAGGGTTTCCTCAAACCATGCCAGGTTCTTTGTTGTTGGGGGCGATCAACGAGTTCTACAGGATGCTCTGTGCCGATCTTTACCCAGATGTCTGGTGTGGACTGGGAACCTCAGACAGGCCACGGCACAGTCCGGCACCAGCATTTCTTCGGCGGATGCGCGGAACCGAAAGGAGGACGTTCAAAACCCCTAGATGGGTCACGTTCCCAGCCAGCCCTCAAGATTGGTGGTTCTCAGGTTGATTGAAACTGATGATTGAAATAACAAGGGAGGAGCTGCTCCTAGGCCCCATTTCGGTTGATCTGCGAAAACCCATTGAGGCTTTGCTGTTTTCCTCCAGCCAGTTGATCTGCAGGAACTTGAAGTTTGCTTGGCCTTGAAGTGTCCGTCAATCTGATACGTCATTTTTTGGGGGGGGGATCTCCGAAATGAGCAGTAGGTCAAACCCTTGGGACCAAAAGAAGACCTTTGACAAGCTCCACCTGCGACCCTGTGGAAGAGGGGCTGACATGGTGTTTTCGGTGACATGAGAGGAACCCAAGCTGCTCCACCAAACCATGGGTTTGGGTTGACATCCCTCATAAAGGGATCGGTTCAGTTGACTTGGGGTCAACCAGGGTCCCGCGGTTTGGACCCACATGGACTTCCCAGGGCACCAAGAGATGCGCCAGGCACTTCGGAAAGGAGTGGAGTCTTCATGGCCAAAGCACCAGGACCGTTCGATCCAACGAAGAAGTTCACCATGGCGATGGGAAGCTCACGTGACAGGCCAAAAGTCCCCAAACAACTCTGATCCAAACCACCAATCTAGGGGAAGATGGCTGGATGACAAAGGAAAGATCCCTCTGCCACTTGCAGGGTGAGCTCAGTCTTTCGAGCGCTCAAAAACACACCCCGCTCGCCTCTCGGTTCGTTCGAACGGTCGCCCTCCCTGACGTCATGAGAGACGTCCTCCCACGTAGATCGCCAGGAGGTCGCCCTCCCGGACAAATCCACTCAAGATCCTCAACGCGAAAAGCACGGCATGAAAGAGTCGAGTGATGAAAAAGCACACGGATTCATCAGGCGAAAGCGTCGCAGCTATGTTTGTTTTTGCAAAAGCACCAAGTGATCTGGAACTTTTGCAAAAAGGCAAAAGTTCAATGTTTTTTCACCCACTTGTGGAATGGCAGCTTTGTGTAATGTTGCTGAGTCATGGCAGCCGCTTGGTCACGGTCACCTGATTCCAGAGACACAAAAGCGTCACCGGAAGCATAGCCAGCATATGAGAGGCTATGACTGACTCAGTGATTTTGCAATTGGCTCCATACCCCTCTAAAACATAGTAGGGTATATATCTCGCAGTGTGTTGACTGGTCATATTCACAGCTCTCATGTCGCCTAGGCCAAGGTTCAATCAGAGGAACCCCAACATGAATTGAAAAGGTACCTTCTTTTCAGCAAGGATCCTTCGCTCTTGGCCCATCTATCACTCCCATCCCCATCCCCATCCACTCCTGCCATCCGTGCCAATGACCACCTGCCGCGGGCAATGCCTTCGATCCCATTCACGGCGCGTGGACAGGGACCCCATGTCGCCTCAAGCAAGACTGGGGCGGGCGGGCAGGGTGGGTCTGAGCCACTCCCCCAACCGAGTCCAGGGTCTGGCAGCTGGATGGGGCGACCGCACCATCCCCAACAACCCTTGCTTCCTGGCGGAAGTGAGTCCCACAGGATCCCACAGGTCTCATGTTGAAATGCCTGCTAGGCCAGTGGCACAAATGCTCTTGAAGCTCCCTTACATCCTGATGGACAAGCTCGGTCCTGTGACACCCCACCGGCCTCCTGCGCTCGCGTGGCCCTGAGACCAACACCCCTAGATCCCAGCGCTCGGGCACAGGGCGATTCGCGGTGCAGACCAGGACGAGTCACAATAACGGCCACTGGGCAAGCCCACTTCCAAGCCTCGCAGCTTCCAGTTGCCTCAAAACACCAAGACAAGTGAGACAATGACGGATTCCGTGACGCGAGCGCTGCTCACGCTGAATGTGGGGATCTATAGATGAAAGTCCTCACTTTCATGCCCTTTTGATATCAAGAAGATCATGGCCCTTATGCGACGTCCATCTTTCAAGCTCTTTCAAGAGCAAAGCTATCTTCACGATGTACACTCCGACTCACTCAGATGGTTCCACAGACACCACCCTGTTTGCAACGGAAAACCGTCATCAAAGTGTCCATGCCATTCACTTCCATGGAACGTGAGTCGGAGGGTTAGATACGAGAACCCTGTTCTCCACCCTGAAATCCACGGGCCCTTGTTTACGCACGACACGCGCTGGCTACGGAGAAGTGATCAGAGTGGCGAAGGATCCTGAAATTGAGAGGGGGCAAAGTGATGGGACAAATAAAAATCAGAATTCAAGATTGAAGATCTGGAATTTCAGGATCTGGAGAGTCAAGATCTGACTGGAGGAAATCCATAGGAACACAAGGACTTGCCAGACAAATGCTCACGGATCTACAATGTTTGGGAACAGAGCAACCCGTGGCTTGTCTGGTCTCTTCCGGTCTTCAACGGCAAGGGACCCAGGTGCCCCCAAGGCGATCGCAACTTCTCATTGTAGCCCCGCACCAGTGCTCCAAAACACTCCTGCCAGGGCGTGGAAGAATGGAGAGACGGAATGCCATGGTCTTTGGGCTCCAAAAACGAACAGCAAATCACAGGGCCTGAGGTCCTGGTCTTTTCGTGTCTTTAAGCAGGGGAGTTTCGATGTTCTGTTTAGCCACAGCCCCATGGAATCCGCTTCGCCAACCTTAGGCCCTGAGTCTTCCTCAATCAGAACTGGACCGTCCAAGATTCGGTGTTTCCTAGTACGACGACCATGTTTGTTTGGAGAGAAGCTTACGTAGCGAAACCACCTTTTTTTGGCCTCGGACTGTGGCCATTTGTGGGATTGTTTTGCCTCTTGACCCGACCTGACCATTGAAAAGCATGTGTAAAACCTTCAGTTCCCCTCATCCCAGCAAGTCGAAAGGACAAGTCAAGCAGGTGTGTTAGGGTGAAGGACGCATTTCACCTCCCAACTTCCAAGACCGAATTTTGATAGGTTGTGAAACGGCCTTTCACCCTGTTTTCACGGGCAGCCACGGGCGATTTTCCACGGCCTTTTCAACCTTCCAGTCCCCCGTTTTGCCAAAGCATCAGTCAAACTTCGCTACCGAACGCGTTCAGCCTGGGTCACAGACCCCAGGCTGGGGCTCCTTCCCAACTTGAAGCTCCCGACTCCCGCCCTGCCCAGATCCCAACTCCTCCCCAGCTCGAAAGGCCAGTTGCCCGTCGCTCAGCTCCGGTGCCTCCGGACTCGACGGGTGCCGAGACGGAGCGCGCCGGCGTGCGCGCGAAACGGGACGTGGCCATTGGCCAGACTGGGCACAGCTGACCCAGAAGTGTCACATGGCACTTCATGGCATATGGGATTCCCTCGAAAGGCAATGCGACAGCATGGGATTCCAAACTGAGGCAGGTTCGTTTGTTGAAGAGGTGGAGAAATGAAAGAAGTATATGAAAAGAACATGAGGAAGTAGAGAGCTTCGATCAGGTGGGAAAGAAATTTAAGGAAAAACTGGTTTTGAGAGGTCTAAGACTGGCCAATCAGCTTCATGTCTCGGAGGACCCGTTGAACACGGCAGGGATGTCTTTCCAAGGAGGATCTAAGGGTGGACCTTCCCTTCGCAAAGATCCTCTTACATCTTCATCCTTCTTGAAGGCTCTCCAAGACAAGCCACACCCTGGAAAGAGAAGACTTGTCACAGCCTTAACACTTGGTCAATGCTTTTTGTTTGTTCTCAGGATTTATTCATCCAAGCCTGATTCACTTGGTATATATAATCACAATCTCTACGGTGATATGTCTTTGTAGAAAGAGAGCGCACTCAAAACGCTTCGCTGTCATTCTGGCTTTACCCAGCTAGAACAGAACCCCTTGCGATCCGTTGCTATCGAAAAGTTCTGTTGGGGAAGTTAATTCCAAAACAAGTTTGGGTATCATGAAGCATTCGTCTACCACCTCCACTGCAAGTCTTTCACGACACCACTCAAAAAGAACGACTAAAAGGAGACAGGGAGTCTCTTCTTCAAGTCATCTGCTCTCCGCTCTGCTCTCCGCTCTGCTCTCCGCTCTGCTTCGCCCCGTCTTTCCACCAGGCCCCAAGGGCGCCTGCCAGGTTCGGGTGATGGGCAAGCCACGGCAAGCCTTGCGAAACTCCTCAGCCGGGGTGAAGAGGAGCAGAATCTGGGAGGAACAGCTGAAGGTTAGCCTGTTAGGCTGCCTTGCTTCAGGTGTAGCAAAGAAAGGGTCAGAAAAAAGCGGATGGCTCGCCGCTCGCCTCTTGGCTGACCTCCTCCAGGATTAGGAAATCATGGAAAAAACAGCTCCAACAACAAGAACAACATCATCATCCTCATCATCATCAGCCAATTTAAGCATCAATCTAATCTGCAGTAGTCTTGTTCAAAACTGTTGCATGTCTGATCCTTAAAACACCCAGCACTGCCCAGCACTCCCTTCACACCTTTCACACCTCTCCCACCTCACCTTCAAGGTCCCCTGTACTGTTCTGGGGCCCCAGGCAATGAGGCCAGCCACCCCCTGCCAGCGATGCTCACAGATCCATCTGCGCTCCATGTGTAGCTCCTTCGGCAAAGGTGACTCTGTGGGAGTTGGCAGGCAGCGCGCCTCAATCGAGTGAGATCCCAAGATCGATCGACACAAGTTGATGGAATCCAGTTTGAGATCTGACACTTTTCCATTTGTGCTCTAAACAGGACCTTTGAAAGTTTGTGTTCAATCAGTTGAACCACCAAACAATATATAAATGTTTCGCAGCCCACTTGATTTGAAGACCAAAAACAACACCATGGAATAAAAAGGTGTCATCGTGGATCAAAGGATATAGAAAGAGACCCATTAAAAGGACCATCTCGTTCAGCAATGGCAAGACCTGATAGGTTGCCTTTTTGATACACATCAAGGGGCAGACTTCCATAGACCTTGTCTTCGCCGTGGCATGGATGGGACACAAACCACACAATCCATGGCGGCCAAAAGTTGCTGAAATTATAAGATTCCTGCAAAAGAATCACCCATGCCGGAATACCCCGTTCTTGACTATTCCTCTACTTTTCATGTGATCTGCACAACCTGGAACCAACGTGTCACACCAATATGTTTCATGGCGACCCTGTCCATCAACAAAGATACCCGATCCCCTCTTCAAACAAAACGTTCGTCGTCGAGCTTCCTTCGCAACATGCTTCCCATCCAAGGAAGTCATACAACCACGCTGTGAATGACAAACCCTTCGTCGTCTGTTCTCATGAAACCGCCGCTGGTCTTCCCTTCGTCGTCAGTTCAGCAAGGCGCCCGGCCGTTGACATAGACGGACTCCGGCTGACAATAGGGACTGCCCGTGCGGTCATCACACCCTGGCGGCCCATCGCTCATCCTGGACCAACCAAAGCCGCCCCAGAGCCTCAGAGAGTTGAGCTGATCCAAACACAGAGTAGAAAGCCCCTACTGCTGGTTGCTTCATAGCTGAACAGCCCATGTTACACCATAATTGCTTGCTTTTACCGGGTCCTCGGCCCCTGGAACAGAGTGGCCATGCCCTCCAGGTGTTTCGTGGTGCGAGCAAGGTTGCCCTGTGAAACGCAAAAAGGGACTTGCCGGGTCTTGGTACCTGGTAGAGGAACAGTCTTGAAAGGCAAGATCTGGTCTTGGCCATCAAGTCAAAGTGAGCACTTGTCTTTGAACAACCCTTCTGCACCTCAGTCTGTGTTTCCATGGCGAAGACCTGTCTCATCCTCAGATCTTCGTCGGCCAAACCCCCCCGATCTCAACGTCTCACTGATTGCAGCTCTGAGACATCACAATGTTTCCTTTTGGCCAAGCCAAAAGAAACTTTTGCTGCTGATGATACTCCAAGCCATTCCTGAGTCATGGCGAGAACAGGCCTTTGCCCAGCAAAAACAAATCAATTCACCAGGAATTATAAGCTGACTTGTACGAAACATCACAACCTCCACCCTGAAGAAAAGGAAATTCCTATCTTGACTGACTGATGAGCTAATCCAGCAGGCTTTGCAAGCAGATTTAAAAGTTATCATCTCTTCTTGGCTCTGCAACTCTCTTCTTCCCATCTTCCTTAGGCCCCGTCAAAGAAAAAATCACGTACACCATGTTTTACTGGTCACAGGTGTGCATACAGGCTAGGGAGACCCCAACCATTCAGGCAACGTGTCTTTTTTCTTTTTCAGACAGGTCCCACACTTGGGCAACTCCTCTCAATACCTGCATTTAACTCACTCTCTCTCACTCTCTCTCTCTCTCTCCCTCCCTCCCTCCCTCCCTCTCTCTCTCTCTCTCTCTCTCCTCACCTCTCCTCGAGGCCATAGCGACTAGGGTGGAGGCCATCACTATTAGGTTGGAGGCCATTGCTTCTAGGTTGGAGGCCATCGCTAGGTTGGAGCATCCTCTTAGACCCAATCTCCCTGACTCCTCCTTCTAATCCCTGCACAAGCCCAGGCGCTTGTAGGTGGCGTTCCCGGGTTTGGCCTTCCAGGAGCGTCCATCATGGAAGGCGATGGGATAAATGGCCGTCTCCGGGGCAATCTCATCGTGGCCGCGCTCCAGGGTGAAGAGATCCGGCAGCTTCGCAAGGCTCGAGTTGCCCAAGTAGTGGGTGAGCTTGTACCTGGAGCACAGCATCCAGTTTGCCAGAAACTGTGAACTGGACAGGTCCTGATCCTCAAGCCAAAGTCCCAAACCCAAGGTGGCAACTCATGGTGTAGCAATGCAAATACTACATTTAACATCTCCAATGGCAGGCAGCCACTGGAAACATTGGAATAATTATTTGTGTGACTACATGATGCGACTTCTTCCTACGTTTTGGGGCCGTTTTCACCTGTTCATCAGCTGAGTGTGTTACACTCACACCCTCCCAACTGAAACCTCACCCTGCGAGCACCTGTAGGTGATGTCCCGAAAGTGGCCAATGTAACGATGCCGCTGGGCATCTGGACGTTCCCACCACCACTCCTCACGGTCCGTGCAGCGCTTCGCTGCGGCCCACCGTGTAACACCACACGGTGTTTGGGTTTCCACCGCCGGTGTTTGGTCGCTGGGGAAGGGGAAAAAGGAGGGGAAAAAGGCCAATCAAGCTTTTACAGGTGATGGTCATGGTTGCCGACCGGAGACTTTTCGGCCACCGATCCTGGGGACAGAGGGTTGGGATCCGGGAATGTCGTGACACCGAACGAAACAAACCAGACTACTGTTGAACAGCAAATATAGACCTGGACAATGAACCCTTTCAATACCAGCTCTATGTTAGAACAATGAGCTGGAAAGAACATACATACATATACACTGTGTCTATATGTATATATATATATATCCTTAAAATTGCGTCCCAGGGACTTGGTACACAAAGTCCCATGGCACAGTATTCAGGACGTGGCTCAGATCCTCAATGGACTCGAACAAAGACAGATCCACCCGCAGCATCGTGACGCCAATGTCATGCAGCTCTTGTACATGACGTGTATGCATCTGGCGGACTTCATCCAAACCCGTATGCCAATCGGGCATCTTCAGGAAGTCACAGGAGCAGCAGCTGCAATCAGTGACATCAATGCCTCCACCGCCACAACTCCAGCCTGGAGGTCCCACATAGCAGTTTTCCATCATCTGACCCTCCACATGATGAAAGTGTTCCGGGCCTGCTTGGTCCCAGCCCCTGGCACCTCCCAATCGGCGGTTTCCAAAGAGGCTACCATTCCAACCCACGCATGGGGTCAAATTCTTGACCTCCGCATTCTTGGCCGCTCGGCAGGGAGCGGCGATATGATTGATGATGAGATCGACAATCACCTGGTGCAAACGTCAAAACAAATGACGTATGGCCACATCAAAACGTTGCTTTGACTACTCAGCTTCTGTGTTGGTGTCTCCATTGCTGGATTTGGTTCTCTTCCCTCCAATTAAAGCAAGGAAAGGAAGTATTGAGGAGATTTTACACACTTTTGATACACGTTCCTTGGTGTATGTTCAATACATGGTGAGTTGCCTCTCTCCTCTCCTCCCCAGGTCCACCCCAACCTCCACACCGGCGGCACGGCAGTCTCGGACCATCGTGCGGAAGTCTTCAGCCGAGCCGGACCGGGAGCTCAAGGAAAAGGAGACCTCAGGCGGTCATAGCCTTGAGGCCTGAAAAGGTTTTACCATCCATGTCTGGCAGGAATGTTGTTAACATTATAGACAGGAACTGTTCCTTTTTTTAGCAGGTTTGACGCTGGAAACACGATTGCAAGATGAAGCAAGATGAAACATCTCGGCACCCGACTGGTTGATATTTGGTCCACCATTCAGGCCCCAGAATATGTTCCGTGACCGGCGAGACTTGCACAGCATCAAAGCCATTGGGGCCCAGATATTCTTCACATTCCTCAGCGACGCCACCCCCAGCGCTTTTGGCACAACAAGACCACGTCGGTCTGAAGGACAACAGGAGATTCCGATGTCGGAAGGGTCCTGGGAAATGCCTTTGGGAACTTAGAAAAACAGTTTGCTTAAACAAGGTTCCTTGGCAATGTCCACATAATTCCATTCCCAAAGCTTCACAAAGACCGGACTGCGAGACGTCTTCAGCGATTCCTGGTACTCGCACAGCTCACTGAAGACTTTGCGAGTTCCGACCTCCATCTTCTCGGACGACGCTGCAGCGGTCAACGCTTCTTTGGAGCAAGTCCAAAGTTCACAGAAACCCACGGAGAACACGAAGGTGTTGCCGCCCGCCTCAGATGGGGCCCAATGCAGAGCTCTGGAAGAAAGTGCGCACCAAACACAAACACAACCAGTACCTCAACAACGGCGACGGTGACGACAACAGCAGCAACAACAACAACAGCAGCAGCAGCACAGCAGCAACAGCAGCAAATACCACCAATGACACTTGATGCCTGACGAGGTGCCTTCCGCAAAGACTGCAAGCAGCGCCGATGGGCAGTGGTCTCCTGACCGTAGGAGTTGAATCCAAACTCATCACGTCCCGTGAGGTTCTCCAAGAGGGCACACCCGAAATTGGCCCGTGGCGGTGGAATGTAACAGCGTCGGATGGCTGTGAGGGGCTTGGTGAAGGCCGTGGTCAGAAGTGGAAGCAAAGGGCATAGGCGCAAAGCAAAGGTCGCCATGAAAAGAAAAGGCTATTGGTAAGAAACCAAATTGGCAGTGAGCAATGCAGAAAATTGTTGAAAGAAATTGTTGAAAGAGCTAGGTTTGCCTTATGCGCAATGTCGGGGCCCAAATCACTATTTACAGTTTCTTTGTTTCAACAGCATTTGACTTGATGTTTGGTAGCACGTTTGTTTTGATCCACGCGCTTCGGTAGCGGAGTAGTTTTCAACTAGCAAACAGTGTGTCAACTATGCTATACACATCTAGACATCCATCTAGGTGAAAAAAGTTAACACCCAGCCTTGATGGCCAACGAAGTAAGTTGGTCCATCACACCATTTTCCAACGTACATTTCTCAATTTTGCGAGATCCACCATCATCTAAGTAGCACTGACACCGGTCTCTCGCATGTACATGCTTTCACTATTCATGTATCTTTGATACATCCCGTTCCGGCACTAAATGCTATTTCTATGACACTCACTCACCAATTCTGTTGCTTTGATACGTGTTTCAGATGGTTTCACGTACCAACGCTGCTCCCAAAATGGCCTTGCCATCAATGCAAAATAGATTCTATCATTGTAGCACATTGTCGTATTGTACCGCGGCTCAGACGGTTTCACGGCACACACCACCATAGTGTCTGTGGTTCAGCTGGTTTCACAGAACACTCCAACAAAAGACACGCATTCCACATTAAATTGAAATCAATGATTTGCTTCGTTGCTCCCATCCGATTCTGCTTCACTGTCAAAGTGTGTAACTCTGGCCAGTATTCAGGATTTTTCTTCATCCAAACCAGATTGTACATGTCGTTGTCTGATTTTTGATGCAGCTTCACCATATTCACTTCTGTCCGGCCTTGTCATTGGTGCATCCCAAGGTAAGCTTCTTCCTGGCAAATTGTTTGGGGTGAAACATCAATCTTGCTCGTCCAACCCTTCCGTCATTGCTGGGCGTCTGTACCACTTCAATGCGGCTCGAGCCCTTCACTACAATGCGCGGTGCCGCCTTGGCACTGCTCTGCCGCTCGGGTCCCTCCGCAATGCGCGGTGCCGACACCCCGTTTGCGTTTACAAGCTTTCAATTGGTGAGTAACTTCCAAGAAACACAAAAACCAACACAAACCCACGAAATGCAACCCAACATTGTGGTTCCGGCGCTTCTTCAACAGGGCGCTTCTTTTTTGCACGAGTCGAGCCGCTGTACATGCAGAAAATGCAAAGGTCAGCTTGTGTTATTTTTGTAGAGAGTCTCATCGAAAAAGGAAAACAGGAGGCAGAAGAACCAAAACAAAACCACGAAACCAAACACAGAACAGAAAAACAAACGAACAAACACCCGAAAACAAGCACCAAACAACACGCGACGAGACTCTCAGGTGTTCATGCAAAGGTGAAACATGGTGAGACTGGGCAATGAATTATGGCGAAATGCTTAGAGATGCTCTTCGGCATCTGAACGTTTTGCACCATTGTCTCACGACATGGACCTGAACAAATTGGAGTGCAGACAACCGGGCAAGCATTCTGTGAAATTGTTGCACCACCCGTGCAAGGTTTCCTCGGAGGCATGCTGCACATGGAAAAATCACCGATGGGAGGTGAAGATGCTACGGTAAATGAAGGAGTAACCAATGAACTTGCTCCAGGAGCCCAGATCTCTCGCTACGCCTTTGAAAATCTGCTTGGCTCTGTCGCAAGTTCACTTTGTCAGCAACACAAGCGACGCATCAGCCTCATCTTTAACCCGCGGAAACCTGAAGGAAGCCTCTGTGGGTCTGGCATCGAGCATTTGAAACTCCCGTCAGACATCAACTTCCTAGGACCGATAGCCTGTGAAAACTGCAAACAGCTCATTTTCGTTGATCTGTCCAGTACTGAGATCAGTGCCATACGGGGATCTACCTTTTCACACTGTGTGAACCTGGCACATATTTGGTTTCCGCCCAAGTTGAGGCGCATTGGTAAAGAAGCTTTCATGTTCTGCAATTCCCTTCGAGAAGTGCATACTCCGCCGGCACTGCAGTACATAGCGCATAGGGCCTTTTTCGACTGTGGACAACTCACTCAATTCAGAAAGATGAGTAAACCAACCACGTGGCGAGGGCCTTATGCAGAAAGCAATACCTTTGCCTTGTGCGCCAATTTTAAGCGTCCTAAGTGGATTCACATACTCCCTTCTGACGGAGAAGACTCGGATGTCTTTGATGACGAACGGAAACCTTGCTTCTGAGAATCAACAAAGCAATCACCATTACAGCTTTCGACTTGTACAAAAGGTACACTAACTAGCCAGTTCCCAGGCGGGTACCTCAGTGCCTGTCCTGGATGAGTACATAGTGTACAGCTTTTTCGGTGTAGTTCGGCGAAGTCTCACTCTGTTTCACGGTAGAACGGGGGCTGTGCATGTTTTTTTCGTGCCCGTCTCTTGGCAAAGTTGTTTTGAGGCGCACCGCCGCAAGGTCGCTTTGTTGCCCTTGGGGGGAGGGGAGCTGCACCATGCATCCTGCTCGCTCGCATTGCGAAGATCGAGTGGTCCTTGGCAGTTCGACAGTTCAGTAAGCTGCAAACAATGTACAACCAGTGTGCAAACACCTTCCTCAGCAGGCAGCACTCATGGAAGCTAGGAGCCTCCTTGTTTGGAACAACTTGGCTCCTCTCCGCAGTGGTTTTCCGATGCATACCTGCCTGTCATCCGCACGCGCAAGCGATGATCCTGCACTTCGGTTGTCCAAGCCTCTCCAGCAACTACGCATACACGAAGATGGAGCCTGGAAAACCAGGCACAGTGCCGGGTGCTAAGGGAACTGCAAAGGCATTACGGCCCTTCGCAAATTTGATGCCTGGCCTTTTGAATTTCGAGACATGCGCAAAGTGGATTGAGAGGCCATTTTGCTTAATTTGACACCCCTTTGTTTCACCTTTCTCGTCTTGTTTCACCCTTGCATGACCCGATGAGTCGCGACATGGCCAGTTTTTGTTGCCTGGTTTGTTGTGGTTGTGTTTTGTTGTTTGTGGTTTGTTCTGTATTCTCTCCTATCCTGGCCGACGATTCACCTTCAAGTAGCGCAAGATGACCTGTGCATTCTCTGCACACATGGCGTCTCCACCCGTGCAAAAAATAAACACTATCAGGTTTCACAATTTGCATGTACAAATTAGAGTCTCTTCTTTTGCTGCCTTTTGGTTTTGTTGGTTGTGTTTTTGGGCCGCTGGTTTGGTTCGGTTGGTTCCACTTGGCCCTTGGAGACTCTACCTAGAAAAAATTGCGCAAGCTGACCTGTGCAGTTTCTGCATGAATGGCGACTCCACCCGTGCAAAAAAAAGGAGTTTGACGATCTGGAGTTGGTGGCAGTTCTGCCATGCAGATGCACCAACAGTGTGTAGACCAGATTCTACTAAGATATGTCTCAAACGTGGGATTGAATAGAACGCATTGACGCATTGTTTGGGATGACGCCCCATGCTTCTGTCAACATTTGGCGGCGAGGTTAGAGGCCCTGTAGGATGGGCCATGGCTTGTTGAGCGCGAATCTTTTTTGCACGGGTGGAGACGCCATGTGTGCAGAGGTTGCACAGGTCATTTTGTGGTAGTGAAGAGAGAGTTACAATCCAGGTTGCAGTAAAGAAAACAACCAGAAGACCAACAAAACAACCACAAAACCCAAAACCAAAACCAAGCCCCCAAAGGCAACCTGCAACCTGGGGAGTAACTCGAAAGGCCATGTAAGCCAAAAAGAGAGGAGGTGAAACAGGGGCGATGAATTCGGTTGACACTCAGTGTATCTTCGCCACCATGAAGCACTGCGTTTCATTGCGACAGCATGCGACATCCTGTTTCTTTTCTTGTGTTGACTTGACGTGCTTGTCAATTAGCATACCTCTGAAGCAGGACACAAGGCGAATTTGCTTTGCACGAGCATGTTGGAGGGCATCGAAATGCCATGCAGGCAGCTGTTGAGTCTTGCATCTTGGTTCCCTGAGGACGCATGGATGTGGCTCAGGGGAAAACCACTGCAAGTGGCTTACAACGCTTCAGGCTGTTGCAGGCAAGGCTGCAGTGTAGCCACTTTCATGCTGGCTCAAAATTGAGACCTCCTTACAAGTGGGGGAAACTCCTCCTCGAGGGGAGGAGGAGGAGAGCGATGCGTCACAAGCTTGCTGCGGTGACTCCAAAACAGCTTTGCCACGGGAGTCACGGAAAGACAAGCACCCCAACGGGATCGAAGGGGACAGACAAGCAGCTCATGGGGAGCCGCTTAGCACGCATCTCAGTGTGCAAGGCATGAGCTAGGCACATGCAAGGCATGTGCACTTTTTTTTCCACGAGTGCGGACGCGGTGTGGGCGGAGTGCCCAGGTCATCATTGAAAGGGAAGGAAACACTACTTGATGAGGGGGAAAAGAACACAAGCGACCCAAAACAGCAAAACCCCACCAAACCAAAACAAGAACCACAAACCAAAAAACCACCACAGCCAGAGGCCGATTCCCCCTCATCAAAGCGCGTTTCCTCTGTACGAGGGTGAGACATGTGAAAACGACAAAAGCTGACTGTTAACTAACTAAGGGCCTGAATTCACTACGAAAGTCGGTCGGCATGGTCAGCGCAAGAGCGGAGTGCAGCGGAGCCTATCAAAGGGGGCCTCGCCCCACCCACCAAGCTGTGACCAAGAGGGCCACTGCATCGAGTGGCAAGAGCGATGTTCAGGTGCTTTATTGTCAGCCAGTCTGATCCTTGCCCAGGGGAGTCAGTTGCTGCTCTGCCTGGCAAGCCATGGAAAAAGCTCATCTCGTTGCACAACCCTTTCAACTGATTGCACGACAGAGACGAGAGGCATGTCGATTGTGGGGCAGTGGAGGCAAAGACAACGAAAGAGGTTTGCTGACGATGGTGATTCCATCCCCCTTGAAGGGAGGTCACCTTTGCACCCCTTAGCATTCAAGGAGTGCCATTGTGGTGCCCTCTGTTTCAAAAAGAGAGAGCGGCACTGAGACGCAAAAAGTCTCCTGTTGCGTGCAAGGCCCGGGTGAAACCAGTGAAACGTGGACCTATCCTAGCATGGTACTTGTGCCTCTTTGTACAGCAATGGTCATGGCGTGGCCGCTGCAAGGAGAACACTAAGGTTCCCCCTGGCAACCTTCCATTACCATTCTCTACCACCCGCCTCTTAGGAGCGAAAGCTAAGGCTCTCATTCCTACAGGCTCACTGTAACGTAGTTACTGGGGCCGAAATGATGGCTTAGCCTGAGCTTTCTTGAAACTGGCTCACAGAAATGAGACAGCAGAATAGCAGTCCCTTCCCACTGTCATTCGAGCTTTGCCAGTTTAGCGTGTGGCTGCTTGGAAGTCGTCTCTCCATTGGTCATCGGCATTTGGCGGCAGGAATCGGAGCCATTGGGGGGCTTGTCCAATTGCTCGCATTTGTCAAAGGCATTGAGCCGGGCATATGTACCTCGCCGTGTCTTGCTTTTCCTTTGTTTACGAACTGCTCGAAGCTGCGTACAGCCTGCAAAAGCACGCCGAGCAATGTAAAGCAGGGATGGTGGGATGTAGACTTCTTGCAGCGAGGTGCACTTGTGAAAGGCTTCTTGCTCAATGATGCGTAAGTTTCGGGAAAGGCTGAGTTGCTGCAGCTGTGAGCAGTGTGCAAAGGTTGAACCCAAGATTTCAATGACGTCCGTTTGGGACAAATCAACAGTTTGCAGCTGCTGGCAGCTCACGCACGCGGCCGTCCCTATCCTGTTAAAGTCTGACGGCAGATAGAGTGCGACGATACCTGCTTCCAAGAAGCAGCAGTCGGGCAGACTCCGGCTCAGATTAGTGGAGCCTCGCCCTTTCTTACCTAGGTCGAGGTGCTGGAGGGCCATGCGTCCTTGAAACACACGGGGCCGCAGCTGTGCTTGGGGGGCAAGTATATTGTCAGGGCACTGCGTCACTCCTATTTGTGTTAGGGAGCAACACTCCTCGAAGACCTTAGGGCCGAAATATTGGCAGCCAGGGGCAATCACTACGCGCAAGGCTCGGCAGCGGCTGAAAGCACCATGCAGCAGGCTGACTACCGTGTCTGGTAGGTGGACCACTTGCAGCTGTCGACAGCTTCTCCACGCCGCTTCTCCTATACAATCCTCATACCGGGTTCAACTAGGACATGTCGGACTTCCGTGTGAAAGGAGAAGGCTTGTGGTGGGATTTTTTCGTTCCTACCTCGCGGCACTCTGATTGCCTTGGCTTCCCCTTTGATTTGCCCTTTGTGTGCTGCCTCTACAAAACATGGCCGAGCAATCACATAGTAGCAGTGGTTGGCTCTGAGTTTGCTCTGTATGGGGTCTGTTAGGACTTGGTGGGCGTCTATTTGCACAAATTGCAATTCACACCCCAGGGTGCTACTACATCCTAAGTAGGGGAGCTCTGCTAGTACGGCATTTTCAAAACTCCGAATGCCGGTATGTGCATTCAAGTCTACCTCAATGGACAGCTTCTCTCCTGCCAGCGTGAGGAAGGTGCAGGTCTGTGCCACCATCCCTTCTTCACAGCAGTGAGGACTGGGCCTAGGCGTATCAGCTGGCACATCCCTAGCTTGAAGACACTAGCTTGAGCCATTAGAGCTGCAGGGTAGGTATGTGTAGTTTCGTCACGCCCTAGTACAGAGCGTTAGTGGCCAGCTACTCCCTTGGCTTAGTGACTGCATGCTCGAATGGCTTGTGCCTTGCACAAGGGCGCCAGTTGACCTGGCCGGACTCGAGCTAAGGCTCGCGCCCAGCCTGGATGGATTGTGGGAAAACCACAGGCTGTTACATTTAGACAGGGGCAGTTCAGGCTAAACCAGAGACATACCCTGTGTCCGGAATCATGTGTAGCCATGGCGGCCATCGCATGTCTGGGCAAATGGCAAAGGCATTTTCCTCAGCATAGACCCCTCGCCATTTATGCCGGCCGGGCAACTTGACTAGCCTCTTGAAAGCAGTGCAGTCCAAGAAAGCTCTACTCGCTATGTATTTAAGTGAGGGTGGTATAGCAAGTTCTGGCAGGGCCGCACAATTCATAAAGGCCTTAACTCGAATCGTATGGAGTGTCTTCGGGAGACGAACTTCTTTGAGGCTCGTGCAGTGCACAAAGGTAAATTCTTGTATTTCCTCAATTTGTGTGTTCGAAAGGTCAACATTCTTGAGCAGGTGGCAGTTGTCACAGGCATGCGCTCCGATGGCTTTAAAGCCCTGCGGTAGCGTTAGTGTAGCTATCCCTGTTGAGCTGAGGCAACCTAGGGCCAATTCCCTGGCAGTGGGTTGCGACGGCAGCTCGCTTGGGGAGGGACTCTCTTGCAGGGTAAATTCGGCAAGGTTGATGCAGCCTCTAAAGAGGTAATGCCCAAACTTGGTGCAGCTGCTAAACCGATTGGCAATTCCTTCAGTGGTATGGACCCACTGGAGTGAGCAGCACTCATCAAAAGCTTTGTAGCCAAACTCTCGGCAACCAGGAGCAGTGACACTATTGAGCAGTTTACAGCTTCGAAATGCGTTGTCAGAAATGCTAACGACTGTGGACGGCAGCTTGACAATTCGGAGCTGACGGCATGAGTGCCATGCTTCTGGGCCAATAAGGCGAATACCTGACTCTACGCTGACATGACGTAGGCGTGGCACTCCTGCGAAAGCCCCTTCAGGGACAGCGCTTTCTGGATTCATGGGGACATGGACAGCAAGCGGAACTTTATCAATAGGATCCCTTCTAGGAGTTCCTGCGAGGGCAGGAATTCACTGCAATCCTTGAAAATGATGCAGTATTCCATACTCTGTTGCAGTCTGTCCCAAATCGGGTCCTCCAAGTAGGTCTGTGTGCCAAGTGCAAAAATTCGATCGAGCGCCCGAACACTTTGAGGTCAGTCACGGAGATTAGGTAATCCATCACATGATCCTCCAAGTCCGCAAAGCGGTCGAATTTGGCAATGCTGAGAGAGACATTAAGCGTCACTCCGGACAGGGTTGTTAGCACTAAGCAGCAGTCCATCACCGGCTCTCTTTCCGGGGGGGTGCTGGCTCCGGAAGATTCGGCAGGCTCCATGGAGGATGTCATAGCGGCAGAATTTGAACCACTGTCTACCAACTGTGTGTGAGTAGGTTGCTTTTACTTCACTGGACAGCTGCTTCGAGATGGGTCCTAACTCTCTGAGCAGCACAATGGACGGATGTCTACCAGGACTGGTGCTAAGGCACCCGCCATGGTTACTTGAGGAAACTCCTACAGGTCAGGGAAATTCCGTATATAGCTCCTCATCAAATGCGTCCGAATCCGGTCCTTCAGTGGGTAGCAGCTCCACCCATAAGGGTTGCTCAAAATTGTCACACAGCAAAAAGGCATTGTGTTCTGCTTGTACGTGTTGGTCATTCTCCCCCAGGTCAAGGAGAGTAAAAACTCTTAACTGCTCGCACCCACAAAAGGCGCGGATGCCGATTTCCTGGAGCTCGGTCGGAATGACCACCTCCTGGAGCGCAATGCAGCTGAGGAAAGCTTCCTTACCAATTTGCGTTAAGCGTGGCGGCAGCCAAATGTGAGTCATGGCCACGCAGTGAGCGAAGGTAGATTTGAGAAGGGCTGTGATATCTGTGCTCGTGAGATTGACTTCTACCAGTCGCTTACAGTTTTCACAAGCCCGAAGGCCAATGTTGTGAAAGTCGCTTGGGAGGCAGAGTGTTTCGAGACCCGACCCGCAGAATGCTCCCTCTGGCAGCGCTCTTGCCTTGTTGGTTTGGTCCATTGCAAAGGTGATGGATGTAAGCGTGAGGCAGCTTTCGAAAGCATATCTGCCCAGCTGCGCTCCTGGCGCCAGGACATTGCTGTCATTTGCCGCTTGGCTAACACCGATTCTGCTGAGAGAGCAGCACTCCGCAAACACTCTTCGACTGAACTGGACACAGCCTGGGGCCACCACTTCTCGAAGAGCATAGCAGCCTTGAAAAGCTCCATCTTCCAAGCTTAAGACTGAGGAGGGGAGCTTGACGATCTGCAATTGCTGACACCCCTGCCAGGCCGCAAATCCTACATGCTGGATTCCTTCAGCAATTTCCACATGCCGGAGCATAGGTGCTGCATAGAAAGCCCTGTCAGCAATTTCTCTACGTGAATTGATAGGGACTCGAACTGCTTTGGGGTAGTTCTCATTATCACCTTCTTGGAATTGCCAGATTGAGTGGCCTTCTACCATACATGGCCGAACCACAATCTGCAGTTTCCTTTGTTGCATTAGTGCTGTGTGGAAGGCTGCTGGCAAGGGTAGCTGGGTAGCAAAGTCGATAAGATCAAGCTCGCAGCCAAAAACATCAATGTCAGACACGGTTGGCAGGAAGCAAAGTATGTCATCTTCCAGTTGCATCATGTCTTCATAATGAGTGATGTTGGTTTGCATAGTATACTCCGTTCCTGCCATCGTCACAAGATCGATGCAGACTTCATATTGATCTTGCTCCGTCGGCATCTTCTCTGTGGGCGGCAGTTCTAGCTTGTATACTTAACTGCTGTGAGCCAGAAAATTGTGGCAGCAAACGGATGGTGGTTGCAAACATTGCTTGGAGTAACAGAAAAAGGATGGCTAAGGCTACCCCTTTCAGGAGGAAAATCACCCTATGCAGGCGCTGCATCTGCGGGTTTGGGCAGCTACGACGGGTTCCTTACTGCCACCGCCAATGCGGGGGGGGCGGTGGGGGAGGCTGACTGCGGTTAGGCGGGCGGGCAGCCGATGAGGAGCTGCTACTACCTGCAAAAGGGCTGTGCGCCGGGCTTTACTGCGAGCCACAGAATCGTCTCGGCTCACTCCCTGTTGGTCTCTTGGCTCCTGCTTATGGCGTTCTAGCTTCTTTCGGAGCGTGGGGTCACCTGACAGCCATTGAAGAAGCTCGTCCCACCGGTCCGTATATACTATCGGACCATATTGGTCGCTTGAGGACCTTGCTGACCCAGCTGACCAAATCCAAGCGTCCCCAATCAGTAAGGACCCAGTTTCGCCATCCGAGCAGCCGGAAGAGGCACAGAAACACCCCCAGGCCATGACAGAAATTGACCTAGACAATGACCAAAAGAATGTAGAAAGGGGAAGCACTGCTGCCACCGTTAGAAGCAGAACAGGGAGCCATGCAGGCGCTACATGCACTCCAATTAGCCTTCCATGCAGCTGCCGACACTGACACGAAAGGAATGGCACCACCCTCGCTACAGCTACCTACCTGATGGGGATGCTCCTCCATGTCATCACTCTCCAAATCAACGGTTTTCGCATCCGGGCCCGCTCGGACACCTCCGAACCTCCCGGAAACCCTTCCTGGTTCCTCCAGAACGCAAGCAAAGAAGCAAAATCCGTCTCAGATCTCCCAAAAACCTCCGACAAAGCCTCCGGATCCTCGTCCGGACCTTCGGAAAAGAAGTCAAAATCCAAAAAACTGGCTTTCAAAGCTCACAAAAGAGGAGTTCGACTCAACCTCCCAGGTGTCAAACTCTGAAGTGAAAGAGGCAAAATCTCCCTGATCCTCCTCCTTCCCCTTCTCAAACGCATCGGGCGTCAAAAGACAAAGTTGGAAAAGAAACAAGCTCATCACCACAAAAACGAAACATACGACACACATATGAAAACGACTGCAAAGAACCAGGCTGAGTGCACATCACTTCTCGACCCTTAGCTCTCGACTTCCCTGCCTTAGAAACTGGTCGTGCCTGTTCAGTCACTGCATCGTTTTGCGTTTCACTGTCGTTTCTGTCGTTTCTGTACTGCGTGTGTGGTGTGACCGTACTCTCAGTGCTTCGTGCTTCAGGTGTCTGGGTCTCTCTGATCTCTTCTTCTGGGTTCGATGGGGGACCTTTCACCTCATCAACCTCCATTGGAGCAGGACCTTTGGTCGCTTTGCCTCCGCGTCTGGCCGGACTAGGCTTTGGAATCAGATCAACCTTCAACCACCAAGCACGCTCACATATCCTCAGTGGAAAAATGGTCCCCTGACCATTTTCCAAGATGCTTTCGCGGGCTCCTCCTAACTTGGTCCACCAACCAGTCTCAGACAGAGCATAACAGCTAATGACATTCAGCTTGATTCGAGCTACCACTACTTGCTGCATGACTACAGGGACTTTACCTACCTTGAACTCTAGGTCTACCATCCCTGCAGTGGGAAGAATATGATCCCCTGCACCTCTCAGGATTGGAGCTGAGCCTTGGTACCAATGCTTCACCTTGTAAAGCTTCAACCACTCCTCAGCAACAATGTGGCAAGTGGCACCTGAGTCTACAAGCCAAGTGGGTCTTGAGATCCTTTCCCAAGCCCTGAGTACTCAACAAGTACTCAAGAGGATGAGTGACGCTGTGCACTACAGGCTCGCTTGTGGAGGCTCCTACCCCTTCAGTACTCTCAGTACTTCTCGCAAGAACCATCATTGCGACTTGGTCTTGGTCTTCATCGACCTCGGGGTCTTCACCTTCCTCTTCAGCTTCCCACTCTTCACCGTCCTCCAGTTCTCGAAGCTTGTTTCTCTTTCCCTTGCCCTTGCCCTTGCTCTTTCCTTTTCCTTTTCCCTTGCCTTTGGTTGGAAAAGGCTTCTTCACAGGGTCTACTCCATCCTTTTTGCATGGTCGCTTGTCAGGATGCTTCTCCCAACAATCTGAGGCCACATGGCCGCTCTTCCCGCAGTGTTTGCAGCGCTTTGGTTTGGGGCACTCTGATTGCATATGGCCAGGGTCTCCGCAGTTGAAACAACCCTTGCTTCGAATGGGAGAACCCTGAACAGCATGTGCCCTTTCCATAGTTCCAGTGGCACGACTGCGAATGTAATACTCAGTCACTGCTCGCCAAAGCTGCTGGACAGTCCCTGCACCGCTGATGAGTTGGACATGTTCTGACACCTTTTCAGGCAAATTCCTCAAATACAGCAAAAACTGATCCCCCTCATTGATCCTCAAATCAACCAATGCTCTGGCCATCACACTTGCCTCAAGCATACTGTGAAATGATTCGATCTCGGTCTGGATCTCTCGAAGCACATCAATCAAACCATCAATCGAAGGTTTCTTGACAGTGAGCTTCAAACAAGCTCTCTGTAGTAAAGTGCCTCCTGCCTACTGTAAATGGAAAACTCACGTCGAATCAGCCTGAAAAGTTCATACCCATTCGCATCAGCTGCCCCACGGGCCATGATCTGATTTCGAATCATGTGTTCAATCTTTGGGTATCCAGTGAATGCCTGCTGGATCAGATGGAACAATCTCCTTGCTCTGAGCTCCTGGTCAGCTCCTTGCAAAATGATGGGTTGTTCCATGCGCAATGCCTCTCTCAATTCTGGTGCATACCTGTCGTGAATGAGACACAACCAACCTCCCAGCTTCTCTGCCCAATCTCTGAACCCTGAAAGCTCCCTAGACCTGCTCACCCACTGCTTGTAAGATGGCATGGGCATTGCAGGAATCCACTTGGTGTCCATGGTGAGTCGTTCACGGTCTTGAACACCAACTTGTGGTTGTTGTTGCTGGGCTTGTTGCTGAGGTTGGTGTGGTTGCTGTCGTCTCAAAACCTCCATCATTGCTTGTCCCAATTGCAGTTGTTGATTCATCAAACCAGTCAACAAAGGATCAACTGGGGGAGGAGACCTTGAAGGTCCAGAAAAAGGCATCTGCTCCTACTGTCGGCAAATTCTGATCCCATCCAGGTGGCAAACCAAAAGAAACACCATGTCCACTATCGTTCTGTCCAGAAAAACCTTGTCCAGGCACAAAACTCGGCTGCTGAGGTTGCTGCCCACCTTCTTGTTGAACAGGCGCTCCCAACTGATCCTGACCTCCTGTCAAGACACCTCCAGGTTGCAACCTATCACCTACATGCGAACATGACTGTGGCAAATTCAAAGTTCTCGGCATAGCTGCTAGCTGTGTAGTAGTAGGACCATAAGTTCCCCACAAAGCATCTCTCAAAGCTTGCTGACTACCAGGCCCTGAATAGAAAGACAACCAAGGATCACTAGTCTGCAAAGGATCAATCTGTTCACCACTTCGTTGACTTTTTTTCCACGAGTACGGACGCCGTGTGGGCATGGTGCCCAGGTCATCATTGAAGGAAGGGAAAAACAATCAGATGGTGGAGAAAAGAACAAAGAAAACGCAACAACAAACCAAACCAACCAACCAACCGCAAACCAGAGCCCACAGGCCGAGTCTCCACCATCTTGTAGTCTTTCCTCTGTGCTAAGGTGAAACGGGTGAAACTAAAACTCCTCTCTATCAATGGGCCTGAATTCTCGAACGAAGAGCATGGCAGCGCGGGTTTGTGCTCTAGCAAAGTTTCCAAAAAGTCTTCAAATGGACTTCACTTCTCAATTACCAGTGACCAGCGGCCACTGCACAGTGTGGCAAAAACCTGGTCACGATGCAGGTCAGGAGCATAGCTATGCTCATACGCCGGTTGTATCCATGTCAAATGGATTAGTGGTTGCTATGCATCATGCCGTGGAAAAAACCTTTCTTGTAGCACAACCCATTCAACTGATTGCACTTACAAGTCCAGAGGCATATTAGTTGGTGAAGTAGAAGGTGGCGGTCATAGCGAACGACGACAGCCTGCAGGTAAGGGTGCGAAAGGCATACCCCCCAGAAGGGAGGTCATCTCAGCACCCTTCGGCACCCGGAGGTGCCAAAACGGGGTGTCCCCAAACTCCGTGAAATGCTGCGTCATTGCAAAAAGTGGTCTGTCGCGTGCAGGGCCCGTGTGAAACAGGTGAAACATTGGACCTATCCTAGCATGGTATCTGTACCCCTTTGTACAAAATTGGAAATGTCGGACATCAACAGAGGGAACTAAGGTTCCCCCTGGGCATCCTCCATTGCCACACTCTACCACCCGCCTGTTGGGAACGAGAAGCTAAGGCTCTCATTCCTACTGGCTCACTGTATTGCGAATGGCGAAAAGGGGTTGACGGTCCTACTTGGTGTTTGCACATTTCCTTTGCCGTAGCTTGTTAGCGGTGTGTCTATCCACCATTCCCGCTGCGAAAACATTGCTGGTCTTGACAGGTCTAGAGAGTCCTCTCTCCATTGATCACTGGCATCTGCCGACCGCTCTCGGTGCTGCTTGGGCTAGACGAGTTACCCACCTTGGTCAAGGACATTTGTCCTTCGCCTTGTGTTGTTTGTTCTTTGCTTATACTTTGCTCGAAGGTGCGGACTGCCTGCAAGGGCGCATAGCGCCATGCAGAGCAGTAGCAGAAACTTCCTGTAGAGAGGTACGCTGCAGGAAGGCTTCTTTTGCTGTGATCCTCAGCTCTACTCATGGGATTTGGCCTGCTGTGGCTTCTGGCCTACTCTGGACTCGAGCTAAGGCGCGCGCCCATGATGGACATCAGTGAGCCTGCGATAGCTGTGATCCGAGAGGCTTGTTTTCATCCAAGACCAGGGGTATATCCCATGTCCGGGATCATATGGAGCCAGGGCGGCCATCGCATGTTGGGACAAATGGCGAAAGCATTTTCTTCTGCGTATACTCCTCGCCATTTGTGCTTGCCTGGCATTTTGGCTAGCCTCTTCAAGGCAGTGCAATCCAAGAAGGCCCTACTTCCAATGTATCTTAGCGAAGGCGGGATTGCAAGTTCAACTAGGGCTGCACAGTTCATAAAGGCTTTAACTCGGATTGTATGGAGAGTAGTCGGGAGGAGAACTTCTCTGAGGCTAGTGCAGTGCACAAAGGTGAATTCCGGAATTGCTTCAACAGTGGTGCTGCAAAGGTCTACACTCTTAAGCAGTCGGCAACTGTCACACGCATGCGCTCCAATAGCTGTAAAATGCTTTGTAAGAGCGAGTGCAGTGATTCCCGTAGAGCTAAGACAGCCCGGTGCCAGCTCACTGGTCCTAGCTTGCAGTGTTGACCCTCGGGGGGATGGAATCTCACACAAGGTAACCTCAGCAAGGTTAATGCACCCTTGAAAGAGGTATTGCCCGAACTTGGCTTCGTGACTGAATTTATTTGCAACCCCTTCAGATGCATACACCCATTGTAAGGAGCAGCATTCCGCAAAGGCCTTGTATCCAAAGTCTCGGCATCCAGGAGCCGATACACTGTTTAGTTGCTTGCAGTCACGAAAGACGTTATCGGAAATGCCTACAACTGTGGCCGGCAGTTTGACAATGCGAAGCTGTCGGCAATTTTGCCAGGCCTCTGCTCCAATGAGCCTGATGCCTGACTCAACACTGACATGCCGCAGACGCGGAACCCCTGCAAAAGCCCCTTCTGGGGCGGTTTCCTCTGGGTTCATAGGGACATGAACGGCAAGCGGAACATGATGAATAGGGCACCCTTCGAGTTCTTCCTGTGATGACAGGATGACACTGCTATCCTTGAAGACAACAGTGTATGCCATGCCTTGCTGTAGCCTGTCCCAGATTGGGTCCTCAAGGTATGTCTGTGTGGCAGTTTGCAGAAAGTCGATGGAGCACCCAAACACTTTGAGGTCAGTGACTGAGGCCAGATAGTCCATAACCTGGTCCTCTAGGTCCTCAAATCGATCAAACTTTGCCACACTGAGAGAGACCTTGATAGTCACCCCCGAGAGCGTGGTCAGTACCAAGGAGCAGGCCATGACCGGCTCCATTTCAGGGGGAGTACTAAGTCTGGGTGAGTCGTCGAGCTCCATGAATGGCTGTCTACTTGTATTTACTGTTTGAGCCAAAAGCTTCTGACTCTGCTCATGGACTGTTCCTAGGGTCAGGGATGCTTCCTGAAGACAGATGCTAAGGCACCCACCTTGAAACTCACATGGACTGACCTGATGTTAGGAGTACTCTTGGTATAGCTCCTCATCAAAGGCGTCCGAATCGGGCCCATCCGCGGAGAGGAGCTCCACCCATCGGGGTTTTTCAAATTTGTCACACATGAAGAAAGCATTGTGCTCTGCCTGCGCCCACTGTTCAATCTCTCCCCAATCCAGGGGAGTAAAACGTTGCAGTTGCTCACACCCGCAGAAAGCACGGTTGCCTATGTCACTGAGCTCTGTCGGGATGACTACTTCTTGGAGCGTAACACAATTAAGGAAAACTTCTTTACCAATTTGTGTGAGTCTTGGTGGTAGCCATATGCAATGCAAGGCTACACAGTGGGCAAAGGTGGAGTAAAGTAGGGCTGTGATTTCTGTGCCCATGAGGTTGACCTCCACTAGTCGTTTGCAGTTTTCGCAGGCCCTCGGCCCGATATTGTGAAAGTCACTTGGCAAACAGAGCTGTTCAATGCCTGCTCCACAGAATGCACCTTCAGGCAGCGCTCGAGGTTTATTGGTGTGGTCCACGTCAAAGGTGATGGTTGTAAGCGTGAGGCAACTCTCAAATGCATATTTGCCTAACTGTGCACCTGGTGCTAGGACGTTGCTGTCCTCAGTTTCGTGGCTGACACCAACTCGACCTAGGGAGCAGCACTCCGCAAAAACTCTTCGACTGTACTGGACACACCCAGGGGCGGCCACCTCTCTCAGTACATAGCACCCCTGGAAGGTCCCTTCTGCAAGACTTATGACCGAGGGTGGGAGCTTGACAATTTGCAGTAGCTGGCAACTCTGCCAGGCCGCAATTCCTACATGTTGGATGCCCATTGCCACTTCTACATGCCGGAGTGAAGGTGCAGCATAGAAGGCTCTGTCAGCAATTTCTCCACGTGGGTTAACCGGGACACGTACAGCTTTGGGGTAGCTTTCCTTTCCGTCCTCTTGGAACTGCCAGATGGAGTGTCCATCTACCATGCAGGGGCGAACTACAATTTGTAGTTGCGGCCGTTGCAGGAGCGCTGTGCGAAATGCTTCTGGTAGGGGTTGCTGTGTGTGAAGGTCGAGCAAATCTAACTCACAGCCGAAGACATCCAAATCAGAAACTGTCGGCAGAAAGCAAAGAATGTCGTCTTCCAGCTCTGCCACATCCTCGTACTGGGTGAGATTTGCTTGCATCGTATATTCCGTGCCTGCTATCGTGACCAAATCAAGACTGACCTCATAACGGTCTTGGCTAGGCGGCATTGTCGCGCAGGCGGCAGTCCGAGCGTTTATGCCCGTGTTGCTTGGGCCAAAAAACCGACGTAACGGATATGTTGTCGTTGCGAAAATCATGATGACATTTAGACAACAAGAATTAGGGTGGCTAAGGCTACCCATTTCATGGAGGAGGTCCAGTTACTAGGAAACGGTCACTGTGCGGGGAGACTCTTACTGGAGACCGCCCTACTGCCACCACCCATAAGGAGTAGGTGGTGGGGGAGGCCTGCTGTGAAAGGAGGACCCTGCTGCAGACGAGGAGCTTCCCGCTTCTGGAGGAGGGACAGTACGGCGAGCTTTGTTACTAGGGTCAGCGGCTTCCTGACTGTAGCCCATGTGGTCCCTAAGCGCCTGCTTGTGGCCTGCGAGCTGACTTCTAAACTTGGAATTCCCAGTGAGCCATGCGCAGAGCTGATCCCATCGACCTTCCGAGTAGAGGAGTGGGCCATATTGGTTATATGGGCGATCTTCCATTTTAGGAGTGAAGGGATATCCATGGCAATAGTAGGTACTGAGGATAGCAGTAGGAACCTTGGTCAACATAAAGCGGGGAGACAGCAGATGCCACCCTGTGCGGGACATGGCAACACGGAGCCCAGAGGTTAGCCACTGAGCTACTACTGTACTTTCTGCTTGGATATTCCCTTGCTCAAAATTGCCAAGGGCCGTTGCTAGTCTAGAATAGCCTATGCCGAAACGTCCGTATCCCTTGGCAAAAGCATAGTTGGGTTCTGCTGCCATGTCCTCATCCTCAGTAGCTTCCTCAGTGTCAGCTTCTGGCGGTTCTGCAAGCCCCACTGGCACCGGGAGCGCAAGTCTGGGCGATCGCTCAGCTGACCCGGTAGCATCAGAGGCAGAGTCTTCTTCTGCAGGCAAGTCTGGAACGGGGTGTCTGGCAGTCGCCAGGTCTCTCCACAAGGGGACTTCGATGCGTAGCCTCAGCTGTAGAAGGGAAGGAAACGAGAAGGCTTGTCCCAAAGACGGGTCAAGGGCACCACTAGAGTAAGCTCTTTCAGCCCAGGAAGTATCCGGCATTCGGGGGTATCGGTCGTAGGCAATTTCTTTTGTGTGCACTCCCACCACGAGCAGAGGGTTGTCTTCAGCTCCTTCTTCTTTGGGTCGGTAGCCGTAGCCCCCTTTCACCTCTGCGGGCGTGAAGCCCTGCCGCTCCATGGCTGCAATCAGGTCGGGCAGGATCTGTACTGGGAGATAGACAAAGAGATCATTGGTGGGTAGCGTCTGCTCGCCATGCTCCATTCCCCTAACAAAGGACATGATGACAGTTTGCATAAAGGTGAGGGCATCGACATCTTTTTCCTTTGTTTGCTGTGGTTTCCCTTCCACTGCTTGGGCTGTTCCTGTACCCTGGTGTCTGTGTTGATTATCAAAGGAACAGCACCTTGCGATGAAGGCAAGTAAGCCATACTGCCAGAAGCGGGGATTTGCGTAGAGGGCGAGCTGTTTGTGAGTAATGAAAGGGCATGCTGGGTGTCCACCCTTCACGAATGTGAAGAGGTTGGACAGGGGAGCAGCAAAGGCTTCACTGATACGGAGAAGGTCTCCTATGTAGGCATCAGGAATGTCCACAAAGGAGGAGCCATGGAGTGCTTGCTCTGTTGCCCGCCTCCAGAGGAATGTACGGACAAGGCGGTTAATTTGCTTGTTGGAAATTGCAAGCCTCGCCTCGGCCACTCTCTGGGCAGGTCACTGTAGGTCTGTAATGCGGGGAGCGGTACGCTTTGTCCGGCAGCTTCTCTGGCCGTTCGAGCTGCCTGTTGATAGTCGTATAGGGCCTGCGTGGCTCTCTGCTCAGATTCCAGTTGGAGATCAGTGGCAGCAGTGCCTCCACGCTCTGCTTGCTCTTGGTCACTGGCGAGGTCAATTTCTGTCATGGTGTGTGAGCGCTCTTGCGTCGCTCCGGGATGGTCGGGTGGTGTCTCAGGGTTCCTGCACACTGGAGTCTCCTGCCTTTGATCATTCCGACTGGCCAGGTCTGCCAGCGTGGCCGGTGGTTGCTCGTGCTCGGGGACGCTACCGAGCGGTTGCCTGGATGCTGGAGCAATTGATTTCCGTAACTTCTTGGACTGAGCCCTCCCTGCACCAGCCTTAGACCCCGGTCTTCGTTTGATAGGGGACTCAGAGGAGTACGACGTGGGACTGCTGCTTGGGGGTTCCCCGTTCTGTGGGGGTAGCATGCTCCTCGCTTCATCTTCTGCTTCCAGCCTTTCGTCGTGTGCTGGATATGCTTCAGGAGGGGCCGGACGATTGCTAAGGCAATCATCCTCATCGGCAGAGGAGGTGTTAGCACTATCGTCGTCTTCCATGCGCGCGCCATCTTGGATGGTGGGCGACTCTGAGGAGGAGCTGTGGACAGAGACTGCTTCATTTGCTTCTTCATCAGCCATTGTGGCATCTGTCGCCAGAGGAGAGGACAGCGGCTGTCCCTCTTGCACCTCATGTTCCTCCTTTTCTGTATCACGGTCAGAGACAGAGAGGACCTCAGGCGCTGCACTTGGCTGAGGCCAGTAACAGCCATGCACTAAAAGGCCTGGTTGCGGTGGCAGGACTAGTTCAGATCCGGGGGCATCGAGGACTGGCTGCACTCTCCATGCGTCATAAAAGTACACTCGGTGCAATGCTTCGAAGGTATAATCTTGTGCACTGCGTTGCTCACTCGTGCTTGGCGTTGGTTGATAGCGCAGGGAGCTTCCTACGCTGCACCTTTTTCCTGGGCCAAAGCTATTGTGGAGGAGTCGCCAATGTCCTGGCTGCTGTCCATCTGTTATGACCAACCACTCCGGCTCAAGCGAAGCATCAACTGCATAGCCATAGACAAGGTCATGCAAGACCGTGCCACCAGGCAGGTGGGGTCCTTCTCTCAGGCTAGCGATTTCCGCCTTGGTCAAGTGCGTTAGTGCAGCTAAGACGAGACGTAAGCGCCTCACCTTGCCTTGATGGTATTCTGCGAGACAGACCGGTAGAGGGCCTAACCACATTGGGTGGGGCTGAAGCGCCTGCTGGAAGAATATCGTGGCTTGCGCAACCTGTGCGGCTGTAAGGTCCAGCGAGCCTAACATAACGGGTTCTCTGTTGCCGTCATAGGTATATATCGTTTGGACACCATGCAAGAGGGCTGCTAGAACTTGCAGGGCCCCAGGCATTCCTTGCATGTTCAGCGGACAGGCTAGGATGGTGAGGTCGGTGGCTCGGCTGTACGCCACATTTGCTCGTGTGAAGCACTCCTGGTCATAATCCAGGTTGCGCCCTTCGCCAGTGAGGAAGGTTGATACTCCGTGGATGACGATGCAGTGTTTGGCCGTGGCACCTGCAACCTTGACTGCAGTCTCTGCATTGGCCTTTTTGTCGGCAATGGTGAAGTAATTGCGCAAATTCGTTGCCCCTTCTCGGGTGGTTGTAAGGGCCAAGATGTCATCAGTGTCAGCTCCTGCTTTGATAAGTTGGTCTTCGGGGTGTTGATACACTCGCACGGTAGGATCATTCTTTGGGTTATGCCGTGCATGCACATTGGGCGAAGCATGACTCCAATGGACAAATCGTAGGCCTGAGGCAATCCGGTGATCCTCTCGAATGGAGGTGGTACCGATTTGCCAAGTGTCTCCCTTTCGGCTGCACAGCATGGGATACTGAATTCCTATTAACGGCTCATACACTTCTTGGGCAACCCTTGCGCTCGTTGGCAACATTAGACTCCAGCGGTGCGGACTTGCTACTCCCGATCGCTCGGCGGCATTCTGTGCCTGTCGGAAGTCGAGTGGGCTGTCCGGGCTGGTGGCTGCATATCCTAGGCCCACTAGAAGTCCTTCCGGGAGATCCAGATCCACTCTGGAGAGGTCTTTATAGGTGGACTGTAGCTGACAGGCGAAAGAAGAGGTGGCTTTGACCTTCTCCGGGCGAAACCAGTTACTCCCCAATGGCCTGTGGCCCACAGCATTGGCCGTTTCTTCTAGATCACTAAGGCCAAAGCCTCGACCATGCCGAAGGAGCATGTGAAAGACACCTGGTATCTCATGTGGCATGTACCAGGTAGTGGGGGCTCGTAGCCCAATGGGAGCTTTGAGCAGGAGCGTGCGATGGGCTCTCTGTCCATCAGCTACTCCACCAGGGCTCTGTTTGGGATCACCAAGCAACAATCGAAAGAAGGGTTGCAGGGGGACTGTCGGCGCGAAGGCAGATTTGAGGTCCATATCCTGCTGTGCTGCCTCACTAATGAGCAAGTCCACATTCTCCATATGGGTGTTGAGTGTGGAGTGAGGCTGTCCTTTTTGGTCCCAGACCAGCCCCGTAGTGGCAATAACAACATGGCAGCCAGGGATATAGGAAGCCGCGTCGCTTGCACGCTGGTCATAGGCAGTGCATGCTGTGTTAGTTTCTGCCTCTTCTCTGCTAACTGGCCGTATGAAATATCGCTGATGGTCTGGCTCCAGGTCAAAAGCAGTTAGCAACTTGGTGATTGCCCGACCAGCTGGATTCTCTTTGTGCACGACTGCAATCTTGAGGTGAGTGGTAAGAGCCAGCCAGGCGAGAAGGAAGGTCAGGGCTCGAGTTTTGCCCGCACCAAAGACACCTGCAACTGCCAGGGTAGATCTGCCAGATCGGAGGGCCAGCGCGAGGCTGGAGGCCATCGAAACGATGTGGCCATTATCTTGCCGGGCGGCTGTGCCTAGGGCAACGGCAAAACCAGCCGCTTGAGGACAGTGCTGTAACGTATTGCCCGAGGTCAGCAGCTGGAAGAGGGCATGCAAACTCTGCAATAGGACTACTGTGCATTCAAGTTGATACGGAATGGGCACTAGGCCGGGGATACCCAGCACAGTGGGTTTGTGTTCTGCTGCTAAGCTGGCCATTTGCAGCAGGTGGTCAGCAGTGACCGTGTCTCCTGCTTCCGCCATGGCCAACGCCCGGAGTTTGTGTGCTCTAGATTCTAGCGCGCGTAGGCTAGGTGGGAAGGCCCATGGTGCTGGACACGCTAGTCCTGTTTCGGTTGGCGTGGGCAGCGGCACAAAATCTTCCGGGAACGGTACTAAGGCAACATCCCAGTGCCGAGGGCTGCTCAATCGCCTGAGCTTCTCACTTGGCGATTCCTCCCCTTTTCGTTTCCGAGAGGGAGACACAAAGGCAAGCAGGAGTGCTAGGACTGAATAGCACGTGCCGTGCTCCTCCAGAACCAGTCGATAGGCCTTCCCAGCCTGCGAGCCCATATGGACCGTACTTGAGGGGCTGCTCGCAAGTTGGTCAAAATTACAGCTCTGGAAGTGCGCTGGGCAGAAGATAGCCGTTTGTGACCACGAGGGAAAGGCTATGCGGTATTCATGCATGCCCTGCAACCCGGTAGCTGTTGGTGTGATATCCACGACGAGGCCAAACTTACGAACAGTGGGACTACTCCACAGTTCTTGTCTTGTGGTGGCTTCTTCGACGAAGGTAAGCTGTGGGAGAAATAGGGCTAGAATGACAAACACTTCTCGGAACGGGATCGGTGCCAAGAGGTCTCGAGCCATCTCCGTCAGCCATTGGGCACACGCACTTGGATTGCCCTTGCCAACCCGAAAGTTTTTGAGCAGGAGTGCCTGCGCTTCTTCCATGGAGGCAATTGGCTGCCCTGCCACGCAGCTTTGCAGCAGCGTGAGCAATTCTTGGTCAGGTCGGTGGAGGTTAGACACCAATAAGCTAATGGCTCCTTCCCAATCATCGCTTGTCATTACAGTTTCAAAGCGAATCCAGGAGGCCAAACGCATAGGGGCAGCAATTCGATCACGGCGAGGAACTACATCAGGGTGTGTGAGCTTCAGAGCAGTGAGACTGACTTTGCCTGGAGGGAGCTGGCACTGTAACCAGTGCCAGTAACAGTGTTTACTTGCCCATCCACCTTGCGGAGTCTTCTACATATGTGATGTGCAGGGATCGTTGCAACATTTCAAACTCGTGATCTGTCGGCTTCCAGTCGCACAAGCAATCTTCAGCAGCATGGACAAGATAGTAGTTGCGCCTGTCAGGCTCTGCAGTGGCAACAAGTGCCGCTGTTCACCACTTCGTTGACACTCATACGAAGAAGTCGACAAAACAGGATCGGGTGCAATTAAAGGAATCCTTGTTGCTCCAACATCGCTACTCGACACTCTAGGCTCTGCGCTCGCTGGCTGAGTTTCTTCAGCTGTTGGACTCATGGGAATAACAGTGGGTCCAAAAGTCACAATACTCATCGGAGTTGGCGACGTTTGGTCGGCCATGGCTCAAACAAGCTGCAGGTTTCTACAAACCCTTCCAAAAACAAAAACTCTTCTCGCAAGCGTCTGCCTCTCACCCTTAGGATCCTCGGGGCTCCGCTACCATGTGAAAACACGGAAGCGTGTGCGACCTTTTTGCGAATCCCGCTCTTGAGCCAAACGTAACAGTCGGTTGACTGTGCGTCTGTTCGTCCTTCTCTTCTCTGAAGAGGTCTGACTGGTCACAGTCGTCCAAAACATACTAAAAGTACAAGAAAGCATCTCCAAAACACTCTCAAGCAAAGCTAGGCATACACAGCTCATCTCAAGCTCTGCACTTAGGGCTTCTCTAGACATGCTCCTGGCCACTTCACAGAAAACGAAAAAGTTCCACTACAAAGAGGTACTGGGCAATCCACACACTGTACAGGCGTGCTACACTTTTCACACACACTGGAAGGCAGCCGGCTGCCCAGCCAAAGAAGTGCCAGGGCGCCCCCCAAGGCATGCTCCTGAAGTCGATCCAACCCATGAGAAACTCCTTGCAGTGCTTCGCAGGCCTTGAGTATGCTCCACACACGGCAGCAGTGTCGGCATGTCAATTGGCAGGTGTGTGGCTTGTTGAACAGCGAGACAGCAACCGCTCCACACATGAGCTAGGTGGGACCTGGGACATCTCGTGCACTGATGTCATAGCTTGGAGACAGTCAAATTGCCATTCTGCCTGCGCGCAGAGGTTTTCGTTGGTTGCAAAGTCCTGAACCTCACGCTCCCAGGCAGCATGGCCTTTGGCAACTTTCTCACTGGGTTGCACTGGGAACAAATTAGAGGATGGAGACATTCCTGTGCCGCGTTCAATGCCTTCGAGGAATGTGTCAAGCTGGCCCTCAAAGTGGCTCCACTGCATCCCGGGGAGGAAGTCGTGTGTGCGTCCTGCAAAGACAACACACAGCAGAGCTGGTGGAGCGCGCGCCTCGCGCAGCGACACGTAGCTCAAAAAGCCATCTCGGCAGTTTGTTGGAAGACTTGGCCAGTGCAAAGGTGGACGCCAAAAATCTTTCTGATTGCTGCTCGTGAGAGGTCAACTGCTTGCAGTCGTTTACAAAGTCGCACACCAGCAGGTTCTATCCAATTGAAGTCCGCTGTGCAACAAGGTGATCCCCGCCTCCAAATAACACTCAGAAAGGCAACGATGCAAGTTTGCAGGGTCATACTCTGTTTTTTTCTCAAAGCCAAGTTCTTGCAAGCGCTGCATTTCTCAAAGGCTCGCCGATGAAATTGCGCCTGCGGAGCCAGATTGTGGCGCCTTTGGACTTTCTTTGTGGGTTTTGTTTGCTTTTGGGGTTCTGGTTGTATTTGTGTTTCTTTTTTTTGTTTTGGCCCCTTTTTGTGCTGGAGACTCTACAATCGTTGTCCCTGCCCTCTCTGACTACAGCCACCTCCATCTCAATAACAGCCAAGCTTCTGGTTTTGCTTGGACAGGCCGCCACTGCTGACAATGGATTGCTCTTTCTTTTGGCGCGTCAGAGCCGGTTGGTCACCAGTGGACTTGTTGTGCAATAATTTTTTTTTCCGAGTACGGACGCCGTGTGGGCATGGTGCCTAGGTCATCATTGAGGAAGGGAAAAACCGTCAGATGGTGGAGAAAAAGAACAAAGACAACCCAACAACAAAAACCAACCGCCACAACCACAAAGGCCGAGTCTGTAGTCTTTCCTCTGTGCTAAGGTGAAACAAGTGAATCAATAGGCCTGAATTCTCGAACGAAGAGCATGGCAGCAAGGTTGTGCTCTAGCAAAGTCTCCAAGTCTCGAGCATTGATGTGCTCTAACGCAGGTTGTCTCCAGCAAAGTGGATCCGTGGAAAATACCTTTCTTGCAGCACAACCCATTCAACTGGTGCACTTACAAGTCAAGAGGCATGTAGTTGGTAGTGCTCAGACAGTGGCGGCCACAGCAAACGACGAAAGCCTGCAGGTAAGGGTGCGAAAGGCACTCCCCCCCAAAGAGAGGTCATCTCGGCACCCTTCGGCACACAGAGGTGCCAAACGGGGTGTCTCCTAACTTCGTAAAATGCTGCGTCATTGCAAAAATTGTTCTGTTGCGTGCAAGGCCCGTGTGAAACAGGTGAGACTTTGGACCTATCCTAGCATGGTATCTGTTCCTCTTTGTGCAAAATTGGAAATGTCGGACATCAACAGAGGAAACTAAGGTCCTATGGGCATCCTCCATTGCCACTCTCGACCACCCGCCTGTTGGGAACGAGGAGCTAAGACTCTCATTCCCATTGGCTCACTGCATTGCGAATGGCGAAAAGAGGTTGGCGATCCCACTTGGTGTTTGCACATTTCACTACGTCAGTGTAGAGTCAGGCATCAGGCTCATTGGAGCAGAGGCTTGGCCAAACTGCCGACAGCTCCGCATAGTCAAACTGCCGGCCACGGTTGTAGGCGTTTCCGATAACGTCTTCCGTGACTGCAAACTACTAAACAGCGTCTTGGCTCCGGGTTGTCGAGCTTTTGGGTATAAAGCCTTTGCGGAATGTTGTTCCTTGCAATGGGTGTATGCATCGGAAGGGGTTGCAAATATGTTCAATAGCGAAGCCAAGTTTGGGCAATACCTCTTTCAAGGGTGTATTAACCTTGCTGAGTTTACCTTAAGTGAGCTTCCATCCCCCCGAGGGTCAGCACTGCAAGCTAGGACCGGTGAGTTAACACCGGGCTGTCTTAGCTCTACGGGAATCACCGCACTTGCTCTCACAAAGCATTTTGTAGCTATCGGAGCGCATGCATGCGACAGTTGCCGACTGCTTAAGAGTGTGGACCTTTGCAACACCAATGTTGAGGAAATTCCGGAATTCGCCTTTGTGCACTGCACTAGTCTCAGAGAAGTCCTCCTTCTGACAACTCTCCATACAATCCGAGTCAAAGCCTTCATGAACTGTGCAGCCCTAGTTGAGCTTGCCATCCCGCCCTCACTGAGGTACATTGGAAGTGGGGCCTTCCTAGATTGCACTGTCTTTAGCAGGCTTGCCAAGATGCCAGGAAGGCATAAATGGCGAGGAGTCTATGCTGAAGAGAATGCTTTCGCCATTTGTCCTCCTATGCGATGGCCACCCTGGCTGCATATGATCCCGGACATGGGTAGACCCCTGGTTTTGGATGAAAACAAGCCTTTCTGGCCGCAGCAAGCGCGGTCTCGCAGTTGCTCGTTAAGAGTCTGGGCACGTCTTAGCGTGAGTCCAGAGTAGGCCAGAAGTCACACCAGGACAAATTCCACAGGGGAGGTGAGAAACATCGCAATTGTACCCTTCCATAGGAGGTTCCACCCATGTGTATCATGGCGATATGCCCGCACTTTGGAGCTAGGGGCAAGCAAAGGAAAAAACTGCACATCGCAAAGGACATGTCTCCCTGAATAAACTGGATAACCTGTCCAGTCCAGGCAGCGCTGAGAGCCGTCGACAGATGCAAGTGATCACAGGGAAGAAAACTGTTCAGACCTGCCAGAACCAGCAATTTCTTTGCGGCTGGAATGGAGGACAAGCAAACCGACAGCGGAGTACGGCAAGTAAGATGCGCAAGCACCAAGGAGGATCACCGACCTCTTCTCGCCATTCGCAACGCTGTGAGCCAATAGGAATGAGAGTCTTAGCTCCTCGTTTCTGACAGGCGGGTGGTGGAGAGTGGCAATGGAGGATGCCCAGGGAACCTTAGTTCCCTTTGTTGATGTGCAAAGAGGTGCAGATACCATGCTAGGATTGTCCAAAGTTTCACCTGTTTCACACGGGCCTTGCACGCAGCCGATCACCTTTTGCAATGGTGCAGCACTTCACAGATTTAGAAGACACCCCTTTTTGTTTGTTATTTGGCACTTTGAGTGCCAAAGGGTGCTGACTTGACCTCCCTTCGGGGGGTGTGCCCTTTCGCACCCTTACCTGCAGGCTTTCGTCGTTTGCTGTGGCCGCCACTGATTGATCACCGCTTGGTAACATGCCACGACTTGCAAGTGCAACCAGTTGTACGGGTTGTGCCACAAGAAAGGTCTTTTCGACGGCATGCTGCATAGCTACGCTACTCCATCTGACATGGATGCAACCGACGTTGGAGCATTGCGAAACTCCTGACCTGCATCGTGACCATGATTTTGCCGCACCGTGGTGTGGCCGCTGGTCACTTGCAATCGTGAAGTAAAGTCCCTTTGAAGCCTTTTTTTGTGACTTTGCTAGAGCACAGACCTGCGCCGATATGCTTTTCGTTCGTGAATTCAGGCCCATTTCCAGTCACTCGTTTTCGTTTCGCCCAGCACAGAGAAAAGACTACATGATGGTGGAGACTCGGCCTGTGGGCTTTGGGTTGTTTGGTTTGGGTTGCGTTGGGTGTCCTTGTTCTTTTCTCCACCATCAGACTGTTCTTCCCTCCCTTCAACGATGACCTGGACACCATGCCCACACGGCGTCCGTACTCGTGGAAAAAAATGGTGTTTGCACATTTCACTTGCCGTAGCTTACTGGCGGTGTGCTTATCCACGAAAGTATTGCCGGTCTTTGGTGCAGGTTCTGGAAAGTCTCCATAGATCACTGGCATCGGCCGGCAAAGCTCGGTGCCATTCGGACTGGTCGAGTAACCCACATTTGTCAAGGGCACACGTCCTTTGCCATCTTTTGCTTTTTCTTTGTTTGCACAGTGCTTGATGTTGGTACTGCCTGCAAATGCGCATGGCGCCATGTTCAGCAGGAGTGGAAACCTCTTGTAGAGAGGTACCCTTCCTGGCATCTTGGCGAGCCTCTTAAAGGCAGCGCAATCCAAGAAAGCTCTACTTCCAATGTATTTTAGTGAGGGCGAGATGGCAAGCTCAACAAGGGCTGCACAGTTCATGAAGGCTTTAACTCGAATTGTATGGAGAGTAGGCGGAAGCAGAACTTCTCTGAGGCCAGTGCAGTGCACAAAGGTGAATTCCGGAATTTCTTCTACGTTGGTGTTGCAAAGGTCTGCCCTCTTAAGCAGTCGGCAACTGTCACACGCATGCGCCCCAATGGCTGTAAAATACTTCGGAAGAGCAAGTGTGGTGATTCCCGTAGCGCTAAGACAGCCTGGTGCCAGCTCACTGGTCCCGGCCTGCAGTGTGGACCACTCAGGGCAAACTCAGCAAGGTTATGCACCCTTGAAAGAGGCAATGCCCGAGCTTGGCTTCGTTGCTGAACCTATTTGCAACCCCTTCCGATGCATCATGCATTGCAAGGAACAGCATTCCGCAAAGGCTTTGTATCCAAATTCTCGGCAACCAAGGAGCCGAGACACTGTTTGGTAGTTTGCAGTCACGGCAATTTGACAATACGGAGCTGCCGACAATTTTGCCACGCCTCTGCTCCAATGAGCCTGATACCCGACTCAACACTGACATGCCGCAGCACTGTGATTTGGCTCAAGCAAACATAGCAAGCACGTGCGAGCTACCGCCTACGCGACAATGCCGACTCCCCAAGACCGTTATGAGATCAACCTCGAGTTGGTTACCATAGCACGCTGATTGGCAAAGAAGTTTTTCTGAATTGTGTGGCACTGCAAGAAGTTTTCATCCCGACGGAGCTTAGGGATACAGGCAACCGTGCATTTTGTGGGTGTGAGCAGCTGCAACGTTTCACCCCCCTGGACTGGGGTGACATTGAACAGTGGGTACAAGCAGAGCACAATGCTTTTTTCATGTGTGACAAGTTTGAAAAACCCCAGTGGGTTGAGCTGCTCCCTGCAGAGGGAATCATGCCAGCCCATGGTAGACTCTAGGTGGGTGTCTTAGCATCTGTCTGCAGAATCGAAGGCCTTGGGAGTGGTCCACGCACAGACTCAGACACCTTTAGCTCAAAGAATCATTGCAAGTCAGGTATCAGGTTCATTGAGGCAGAGGCTTGGCAAAACTGCCGGCAGCTCCGCATAGTCAAACTGCCGGCCACGGTTGTAGGCATTTCCGATAACGTCTTCTGTGACTGCAAACTACTAAACAGCGTCTTGGCTCCGGGTTGCGAGCTTTTAGGTATAAAGCCTTTGCGGAATGTTGTTCCTTGCAATGGGTGTATGCATCGGAAGGGGTTGCAAATGTGTTCAATAGCGAAGCCAAGTTTGGATAATACCTCTTTTCAAGGGTATTAACCTTGCTGAGTTTACCTTAAGTGAGCTTCTATCTCCCCGAGAGTCAGTACTGCAAGCTAGAGTCAGTGAGTTGAAGCCGGGCTGCCTCAGCTCCACAGGAATCACTGCACTTGCTCTCCCAATGCATTTTGTAACTCTCGGAGCGCATGCATGCGACAGTTGCCGACTGCTTGAGAATACAGACCTTTGCAACACCCAGGTGAGGAAATTCCGGAATTTGCCTTTGTGCACTGCACTAGTCTCAGAGAAGTCCTCCTTCCGATAACTCTTCACACAATCCGAGTCAAAGCTTTCATGAACTGTGCAGCTCTCGTAGAGCTTGCCATTCCGCCCTCGCTGAGGTACACAGGAAGTGGAGTCTTCCTAGATCGCACTGTCTTCAGCAGGCTTGTCAAGATGCCAGAAAGGCATAAATGGCGAGGAGTCAACGCAGAAGAGAACGCTTTCGCCATTTGTCCTGCTATGCGATGGCCACCTTGGCTGCACATGATCCCGGACACGGGGCATGCGCCTTAGCGTGAGTCCAAGGTGGGTCAACGATCATGACATGGCAAATTCCATTGTACCCTTGCATAGGAAGTTCTACTCAAGAGTATCATGGCGATGCTAGAGGCAAGCAAAAGAAAATGCACTGCACATTGCTCAAGACTAGTGTTCCTGAAAAAACTAGATAACCCGTCTAGTCCAGGCAATGCTGAGAGCTGTCGACAGATGCCAGTCATCACAGGGAAGAAAACTGATCTTGGTCCTCAGTTTTCAGCCCATTTCAGAGTCCCACTCTTGCATCCAGCATTCCGCCACCTCCGGCCCATGGTTCCACCCGCCAGCAGCAAAACACGCTCTCGACGACGCAAAGTTGCCCAGTTCCCTGCCCCCAGTTCCCTGTCTCCAGTTCCAGTTCCCTGTCCCCAGTTCCCTGTCCCAAGTTCCCTGTCCCCAGTTTCCTGCCTCCAGGTCCCTGCCAGTTCCCTGTCCCAGTTCCCTGTCTCCAGTTCCCTGTCTCCACTTCCCTGTCCCAAGTTTCCTGTCTCCAGTTTGCTGCCTCCAGTTCCCTGCCCCCCAGTTTGCCCCAGTTTCCTCCCCCCGTTCCCCGCCCCCCACTTCCCTGTCCCCAGTTCCCTGTCCCAAGTTCCCTATCCCCTTTTTGCCGCCCCCACGAGTTGAGGCTCTGCCTACAGCAGTTGGAGATCAGCCTCGCCTGAGATCCACCTGTAGGCGTTGATCAGCGACTTGAGGTTCTACATAGTTGGAGATCAGCCTCGTCTGAGATCCACCTGTAGGCCTTGATCAGCGACTTGAGGGCTTACACAGTTGGAGAAATAGAATCAGGAAGCATGAAGTGAAAACGCCGCCCTCAAAGATACAACATTAAATCATTAGGGGTTAAGTGAAACGCCGCCCTCAATGATGGCCCCAAGTCAGCTGCTT
Source organism: Durusdinium trenchii (assembly GCA_963970005.1). NCBI lineage: Eukaryota > Dinophyceae > Suessiales > Symbiodiniaceae > Durusdinium > Durusdinium trenchii. The sequence continues at coordinate 248,781 of CAXAMN010021807.1, read as the reverse complement.
TGCAGGAGACGATGTTCTGGCAGTTCTGTAACCCAAGCTTTTGTTCATTCATCATTGAGGGCGGCGTTTTCACTTAACCACTAATGATTTAATGCTGCATCTTTGAGGGCGGCGTTTTCACTGCTTGCTTCCTGATTTGACTTGGCGTTTTTTCTTAATGCTTGGTCTGAGATCAGCTGTGTCTGACACCAGCAAGAACACCATTTTTGAGCACGGTGGTTGTTTTTTTTCAATGCTTGGTCTGAGATCAGCTGTGTCTGAGATCAGCGAGAACACAATTTTTGAGCACGGTGGTTGTTTTTTCTTCATGCTTGGTCTGAGATCAGCTGTGTGTG
>CAXAMN010021807.1:160206-243446 GCA_963970005.1 Durusdinium trenchii | reverse complement strand
AAAACGCAATTCATCTTTGGACACGTCAATGGCCAAGCCCACGCCCAAGCATTTGTCAAGAACGGTTTTGGGGAAAAATTTGGGGCGCCTTCGAATATTGAGGCTCAACAAACCCTTTGGACACAGACAGGCGTCGGTGTTTTGCTATCATTGCGTGTGAAAATGTGTGGTCCGTTGTGTGACCTGTGCCAAAGCAAAGTCCAACAGTTTCTCCTTGAAAGGGACGAACATTATGCAACAGTGGCCTTTGAACTGCGTGATTTTTGCTGGAAAATAAGAAGTGTCAACGCTGGCTTTTCGTTTTTTCAACGAATGGGGCCGCATCTTCAGGGTTTTTTCTGCGCGTTTGATGGATGCAAGCCGAAACCAGATTGACGCCTCCCTTGTCGGAATCAGAGTGATCTTGGCGCCACAAGTGGCGATGGGGAAGACGACCTTCCGCATCATTGTTGAATTGTTGATCACCACATTCCACTGAGAAGTGTTTTTTTCACGCTTCACTGGTTTCACTTGGTTCTTTGAACTCAATGTTTTCATCTGTGTAGAGGTTGCTGAAAGCTTTTAAGAACTCTCAGTTTGCAAACAGTTTGGATTTTTGTTTTTCATTTTGCATTATTTGCATGTGTGGTTTCTTTTTCGAGCAGGGGCAACGGCTAGATGAACCAGAGGCACTTCAGACTTCAGACAAAAAAAGGCTGAGGCAGTCTCATTAGGCTAATTTTTCATTTTTTTGGAACTTTTAAAGGACAAGTTCCGCTTTACTTTGCAATTTTTGGGTGGAGCGTGGTTTATTAAGGTGGGTGTGACTCTGCTTTTGACAAATATAATTTTGCTTATAGCCCTGTGGTCGCTGTCTGTCAGTTTGCTCCAGTTGTAGTGGTCAGTGCTTCTTTGACGGTGTTTGCACCGACGGTTTGGAACAGCAAACGTGCTGCAGCACGTAGGCTCAATGTCCCACTCAAATAAAGGCACTTGACAACTGATGGCCCAGGTGAAGGATTCTTGCACAACCACAAGTGTTAAATTGATTGAATTGGTAAGACTGTCCTGTCCTTGAGCACCAGCACAAGACAAAAATCATCTTCGTTGCCCTTGCTGGCTCACTTCTGATATGGAACAGGCCATGCAACTGCTGGAGTTGCAAGCGAGACGTTGACACGTGTGCAAAATTGAGACCCGATAACGAGTTAAAATCTGTTTCAAACAGCAAAAACACTTTTTCAAGTGCCCTTTGTGTTTATGATATTGGCAGAAAAGATCGACTTCTGCTTTTTGAAGCAACACAGTTATTTGGCTTAATTGAATTTAGCAAATTTTGTGGCAGAAACACAAATCAGGAGGATTCACCACACCGTGAACATTGCTTGGATTTAAAGCCTGATGTTTGCCCAGGTTGCGATTCGGCACCAGATCGCGCAGGCAAACCACCTTTGGATTGGGCAAGCAGCATGACATGTTAAGAATAGTGGTATGTATTTTGTTCTCCATGTGTGGGGCTCAGCCTCTGGTTGCGTTCCACGAAAGCTTGTTGTTGTGCGTGTACCTTTGTTTCCTATCAAGCGTTGGAACAAATCGACGTGTGCTGGCCGGTGAAGACCCGAGCGAGTCGAAAACGCGTGAAAATCTCTGAAACCCTGAGACCACGAAGGGTGGGTATACCAGCCCCTTGGTTTCGCGCAAGTGATGGACACCAGCTGCCCAGGCCACGGCCGAAAAGGAGCAGACGAAGCAGAAGTTCGAGGCCGAGACTGAACCGACCGTTTGATCGGTGGGTGTAAGACTTGATCAAAAGTTGCCTGAGACCAGGCGAGATTTGGGATTTATTGACGTTGATTCTGACCCATCAATTGGGCCCAGCATTCTCCCGTTTTTGAATGAACTAGCAGGCTGTGGGCTGATCCCAATGTCCAGTTTCCGCACCTTTTACAGCTCAGCACTTCCGCACCGTTGCAAGAGGTTGCAAAGACCAAGACTTACTTCAAGAATAGTCGAAGGATATTTTTATGTCTATTTTTTGGCCCCGCCCATCGGAACTGGGCTCCAAGAACTCCAGAAGCACCGTGCCCCCACCCTCAATCAACCAGGCCGAGCGGTTTAACCACTGCACCTCTGCGTCACAAGATCCTCCCCAGGCAATGTCAAGGGGGAAACAAATCCCATTCTCAATGAGTAACAAGACAAGGCCCAATGGAAACACTATTTGGTGCAAAATCTCTCCCCTAATGAGGTCATGCTTGCTGGTGATTCAGGGGCGGTGACCGGCAAGGAAACGTGATTCTCTGGCTTGGAATGGGAGGTGTTGTTCAAACTTTTCCCTTTACAACGCAAGTTCACTCATTGTCCTCATCTTTGCAATGCTTCAGGTGTTTTGCTTCCCAATTTGTTGTTTGTTTGAGGGTGGTTTCAAGTCATCAAAACCTTCAAAAATAGTGATTGAATAGGAAAACATGTAACAACCAACCAGTATCGAACGCTCCCTTTCTGGTGTTTTTTGTCCCAGAGCCGCTCGCCTCTCTCCTCGAACCGCACAATTAACTCGTCCTGTGATGAAGAGAATGAGGAAAGGAACCCCAGGACTTTGGGGTGCAGCTCTTGTGGAAAGGACTTCACCTTCTATGTTATTTTTGCTTTTTCACTCTATGTCTTCATCCCGACGACTATCTAAGTGCACTCCAAAAATCTGAGTTCCAAATGGCCTCTATGAGAATTTGTGAAGTAAGACTTGACCACCAAAAAACTCCGACAGGCTCTGAAGCGAGCTGTGGATGGCGACCACCTGAGTTGAATTGGGGTGTACTCAGAGCGTGCACAGGGCGTGCTACGACTCTTGAGGAAACTGTTTATATAGATTTGCCAAATGAATCATCATGAAGCCTTTACTAGTTGATTTCCTTGAAGAAGTCAAAACTGGCTCCGTATATGTGATTTGTTTCTTGGTAGTATTGACGGCACCATTTGTGACACTGGTTGTTTGGTTCCTATACAAGGCCATGTGCAGCAGTTGAATGCAATCCTTGACCGCCCGGGCCCTTAACCCTTTTGAGCCCTTGGGACTTGTGCGAGGTTGGAGATCTTGGTGAAACAGGCTCAAACTGATGATGGCGCCTAATTTGAACCCCCTGCGAGGGCTTTTCGGGTTGATATATCGTGGTGTTGCCTCCTTAGCAGATGAAAGAGAGGCGTGGATTGAGACCTCGGATTTGTTCCAGAACCCAACACATACAAAAGGAAGGTCGAAGGGAGAAGTCCTTGGGCTACTATCCTTTTTGGATTCAGGCACATTTGTTGTGAGGATTAAGTGGTGCAGTGACAGAACAAGTGTGGGGGTTCCAAGCCAAGTGTGATGCAAGTTACACTTTTTGCGTTCACCCCTGAGGACTTCGGAATAGTTTCATTATGTATCATTTCAGAGATCCTAGCGGGCTCCTTGTCATCGCCAGCCTCGGTCACATCGAGGTGATGGGTGTGAAGTGTCCGGGCTCGGTGAACGCTGCGCAACGTTGGGTTGCCGAGGTCCAGATGTGAGCTTTGAGCGTTTGACCTCGGCCATCGAGGCCGGGGCAATATGTGCTGGGTGAGAGTACCATCGAACGTGGATATGGAAGCAGCTGAGGTTTTTTCGGTGAAAGAGGACATGTTTGGGGCAGGCTTCCAGATGTCAGCGGCCTGTCCTTAAACAAAAAAAGAACACGCTGGTCTTTCCATGGTCTTTCGACCAGCGCTATGCTGGCTGGCTTTCCCGGTCCGCCGTGTCAAGGTCATGGACCAGGAGCTGCGGAGCAGCGAGCTCGTGCCCAGCGCACTGGACACGGTGCCGGTCGATGGCACCTACGAGGCACGGCCGAAGCGACGGGTCGAGTGTCGAAGACGAAGGCGAATGCGCAGTGGTAGTCATATGGTGACCGTCGAAATCTATGAACAGACGCATGATACGGAGATGTGAAAGCATCCTGTCAGTTCTTTGATTTTGATATGCAGCAATGAAGCTGGGTGGAGTTCGACGCGCAATTCACTGTACAACAGGGAATATCAGGGATAGATGGTGGGTGTAGAGAGATACTGCAAGGAGTCACATGTGCGAACGCGAAGAGGGGGATGTGAGAACACGAAGAGTGGCCCCGAGTTCACGACTGTACCAGGTTGATGCCACGACTGTACCAGGTCGATCTTGATGTGCAGATCTGAATGACTGCCTCCTTGTCCTTCTTGGGCTGTTCCGGCCCAACCTGGTCCCCTGGTGTCCCCTGGCTGACTCTCAGAGATGTTTGGCTCCTGGGAGCTGGGACGGAGCAGGTGCTCCGAAGCAGCTTGGCGGAGACCCAGAAGCGTTGCCAGGTGAGATCGAGCTGGGAACGGGAGGTCCGTGCATGTTTGGAGGAGGTAGAAATGGAGTACAGCATCAAAAGAACAGGATGAATTGATTGAATAGAATAAGTCCACACTTACACTTACACTTTTATTTCTAGTTTGGGCATATGATCTTGTGGTTTTGATACACCCAAATAGGAACATTATTCCCTGATCCATGTCTATTCAACTGTGGGCTGGGATCCTGGGAAGGACCTTTTGGATCTTGAGAACTACTGAATGCAAATTGGCCTATTCCTGTTGTGTTCTATTTTGGGGACCAAGATAGCCTTTCCTTCTTCGCAGCCTTTGTGACCAAACACGAACCCAACAGTTCAGCATTGTCAACGAGAATGTGCTCAACTGGCACATAGGAACTCACAGGAGACCACTTAAGATTCAGGCCGAGGAGAAACAAGAGCACATGCATCCCGAAGCAGACAGTTTGGTACCGAGCCGCCTACTAGGCGGGAGGAGCTTTTTCCTCTAGGAGAGCAGGCGAAAGGAAGAGGTCACTTGTGTTGATCTGCGTCGTTTGTCCAGGCAGGTTCGAGGAGACTCGGCCCATGGTTGGTGTTTCCACCAACTGAAATAGCTGGACCGAGATGCTCAGGATCTCAACACCGAGATGCTTCGAATTGCCTGGAGCCCGTTTTCTTTTTTAGGGTTTCGTTACGCTTGTTTGTAAGAGGCTCAGTTAGAGCCATTCAGGGGGCCTGAGTTAGATGGTTTGTAGACTTTTTGATGGCACGAGACCAGGTGTTACCGCGTTGGTTCCCACATCGTCCGGTGAAGGAGCAGAGACCAATCCTTCCTCGGTCTGAGAAACCGACTGAAGCAGAGGTGAGATTGGCTGTGGCCTTGGCCTTGCTCGGAATCCTTCTGTTGATAACAACCAAAGGCCCTTAGCGGCTCAAGTTCCACGTCTTTTGTTCGCCCAGGCCCAGCAGACATCTGAAGCTTAATTTGATGAGGACAAGGTGAACAGTTGGTAGTCCAGAATAAGAGTCACTCAGGTCACTCAGGTGCGTTTTCAGGGTCGAAAAGCCCTTCCACCCGGACTGAGAAGCACAACGAAAAAGCGGATGCTCGACCGGCCTTGCACATCTAAGAGCCGCTGAACCCGTGTCAGTCAGGTTGGCGCCTTTTCCATATTGGTTGGTTGGTTGGTTGGTTGGTTAGAGGGGGTAGCACCAATGGTGAACAACTGAGTTCCCTCTGTGGTAGGATCCGTGGGAACGCTGAGGAGAAGGGACCGGTGATGTGGGATGACTCGTCGTTCGCCGAGGCGGAGGCCAATGAAGAGCTTCACAACTCCTTGAGATCGATGAAGGTGAAAGAGGGAGCTTGGATGTGTGGGTGGGTTTGCAGTGGATAGCTGGATAGCTGCTTGGAAGGGAGGATGAGGATCGGGTGGGTGCTTTTGAGAGTGTGACCATCACAGCATGCCTGCAGGGCACCAATCGGCGCTTGGTGGAGGAGGTGCAGAAGCAGACGGAGGTTGGGGGGGACCTCAGACAGAAAGAAAGAATGAGGATCACCTACACGTTCGCCATGCTTCATCCATCCTCCAAGCAGATCTCATTGGATCGGTCGATGGAGCGATGGATTCCTCCTCGAACTCAGGAGTTGAGCCATTTGACCCAGCAGCGGCTCTCGGAGATGGCCCGGGCAGCACGGAGCCGGGGGCGATACCGCGGAAAGACCGGACGAATCGGTCGGCCTTGGAAGGGGTGGATCGGTCCCTTTTCTTAGGGCTTGTACAAGGCCTAGAAAAGTAGGAAGACCTCCCAGTTTGACCCCCTGGAAGAACAGAAAATAGACCAACTCCCATTGGTTCAGGGAGTCTCCACATGAAATGTCCACTATAAATGGTTTTTCTCCCAGTGAAAGAGCTGCTTGCTGCTCCAAGTCGACTCAGGAAAAGCTCTCAAGACAAGAGGAGGTCTTCAGCCGAGAAAAGGTGAGCCGACGCTGTGGGACCTGCGGCGCCGGCTTCCGGGATGGTGGCGCGCGGGATCCGGTGGGGTGGTGCAGCACAGGGTTACGGTGAAGGGTCTGTTCCTTGGAGGGTTTTGACAAGCTTTGCTGTGTGAGGGAGACAAGAGCAGAGGAAAGATGTGCAGAACACATGGGGAAAACAATGATTCCACAGGCAGCTTGTATATATCTTTGGCCATATTTGGTACACCTTGCATACATAAGCGCTTAAACAGACAGGCACTTTTCGGAGAGAGCAGCCAACATGTAGTTGATGAAGTCAAGCAACATGCAGTTGAGAAGAACAAGTCCCCATGAACACTTGCATGCCAGAGGCAACTTCCCTTTCCGCCAGCATATATACATAGACCTAGAGGAACCGCTGGCAGAAATTTTTGCCGAGGCACCATTGTGCCCTGATTTCAGCCAAATTCATCGAAAAGCGCCGAATCCAAAAAATAACGCCGAGCAATATGAAAACTGCCGACTTTAATGGTTTTCATTTGCTAGATTCTCAAACCAGCACTTGCCAGATCTTGCCAGTCTTACCAAGCCCTTCCCTGCCCCTTTCCCAAACCAAACCACAGGGTGACCATCCACAGTTTGGGCTTACATATGAGGACCGAGGGATTGGCATCCACAGTTTGGATACCTTGGAATCCTTGCACCTGGGGACAGAGATAGTTAATCCACAGTTTGGGAGTGCTTACAGAGAACACACTTGAAAGATCCAACAATGTTTGCCTAAGTGCATGCCTTGTCTTCCGGACCTTCTTGATATTTCCCCTATAGGGCTTTCTTGAAAGGCCAATCCAGGCAAGCAAAGTTCTGTCTTTGCTTCTCCGGATCAATCTCCAAAGAATGCTTTGCCGCTTCGCCCTTTCATGATCCAACCTCCCTTGACAAGGGTGGCTGTAGAACAGCTGCAACTATTGGGCCAACAACAATGTTCTTTCCAGTGCAGCCATCCAAGATGTTGATTCTTATATAGGAAACCCCGACTAAGCAAAAACATGGTTACGGACAATTGCGCGAATTGTCGGGCAATTACGCCGAATTATCGGAGATTTACGCCGAATTATCGGGCAATTACGCCGAGATCTAGGGATGACAAAACTTTGGAAAACTGTGAACAACTTGACTGCCACGATTTCACGCAAGGGTGGCCGGTTGGTTCACGGTGAGTTTATGTTGAATTATACATGGTCCATGCACAGTCCACTAACTTTCACCTTGGTGATGGAATCAAATCTTTACATTCACCGAATATGTTCAACAACAGCTTTGTGCCACTGCAATAATTAATAGGAAATCAGGGAAGAGGGTTGCCTCGGGCCACAGAAACCATTTGGCATTTCTGCCAGGCCTTCTCTATTTCTATAAGTTTAATAAACGGTTTCCTTGATCAGATCCATGGCTGGATTTGAGTCTTTACAATGAATCCCTAAGCCAACAATGCTTGGCAAGAGGTAGGAACTACTGAAGAAAAACACTGGGCGTGAACAGCCAGGGCGCACCTCGAGAATGCCCGGTTCACCAGGTATTTGATCCCTAGAGGATTGTCGAGCCGAGTTATCGTGAATCACCACAACCCGGATTGGTTCTGCATCTAATCAACCAATCAATATGTTCAAGAACCTCAAAAACCAAAAACGCCGAGTCTATCTTGGTTTTAGCAAATTACGCCGGATGCCCTTTTTCAAGGCAAATTACGGGTAAAGGCGCTTTTTGCTGAGGTGGCAGAAATTTTGGTGCATTTGGAGTCTCTAGGGATATGTACACACTTATATACACATACTGAAACCAACACACACACACACACATGCATAGCAAATGACGAGGACCCACATCTCTTCTTCCAGGTGGAGGCCCTTCTTTTCGCTCGCACCGCTCGCCCATGGCGCAGGCGGCCTGGACGAAGGAGGCCCAGGAGGCCTTGGAAGAGGAACAGAAGCGTTTGGATCAGGACAGCACGGGTCGCGCGTCCCGTGGCCTGACATCAAGTCTGGGGACGCAAGGGGAACCCATGGGTGGACCCTGGTGAAAAGCGGGTAAGAAGTGTTTCCAGGTAGGCCAGCAGGTTAAATTGGCGCTAGAAAGGGGTACGGTTGAAGCTCCACCTTCTTCGCTTCGAGCTTCGTGCCACACGGTCACGCGGGGCCCCCCGGTCAGGCGGGGGCCCTGCGCTTGGCCAGTGCGGGGCGCCAGGACTTCAATGCGATGAAGGAGGTCTTGATGCAAAAGTTGGACTCTTGCCGGCCCGGGACGAAGAGAAGAGATGTGGAAGACAGGGACGTCGCAAAAGACAGGGACCGTCGATGGAATCAAAGCTCCAGCTCTTGGGGAGACCGGCTCTTTACTGTACTGGAGTTGCACTTGTGTTGCATGGGATAAAGAACAAAAAACACAAAGGACCCGGGAACTTTCCCGTCGAATCTCCGATCACTCCGACCGACGGTCGGTCAGACTTTTTTTGGACCCCAAGGCGACGGGCGGCCGCGGCCTCCTCGCGAGCGGATGTGCTGTGGCTTGGCGAGTTGGAGAGGATGGCACGAGAGGGATGGGGAAAAGTCTGGTTTTACACGCCAGGAGCCACAAAGGGGTGGTGTTCAGTTCCTAAGTCCCTGAGTGAGTGGATGTTCTGGGCACCCCCCCTGACTTCCTCCATTAAGCACTTTGGAACTGCTGGTACACATACCTTCCGGGGATTGAGGCGGGCATGTGCCCTTTTCTGACAGAACGCACACACAAGGCAGGCATTTACACGCCTTGACATACTTGCAAATAGATAGACGAAGGAGTTGTGAACATCCTCGACTCAAACTTCTTGTTGGGGGCTGGCTGTACAGCCGCTGTGTATTGGACAGAATTCCAGTTCCGTTTTCTTCCGACGCCAAACACAAACCCCCAACCACGTGGCCGAGACGTTGCGTCTCCAAAGCCCACCTGTCCGTGGAGTGCACGGGGAGTTGTCCCACTCCACGGGTGACAGGCCTACGAAAAGACACCCTACACTGAGGCTCTTCGGCCACACCGGTCGATCTCCCAGGCCACACCGGTCGATCTCCCCAAGGTCTTCGGTCAGGATTCCGAGGATCAGCCCAGTGAGACATGGGGGTTGAGGAGGTGGCCCCATGGCGGGGTGAGGAGGTGGCCCATCCCTCCACGCCTCCGCGACCGATCCGCGCGCGCGCGCGCGCGCGCCTGAAGAGGCGGCAAGGGCAGCGGTCCTTGAAATCCGAGGCACCTGGGGGTGGATCTGGGTGGAGAGGTGACTCCTTTGGGGGGTTAAGGATGACTGGATTAATTATATAACCCCATCATGGAGAGGTATGAGCAACGTTGACCACATATATGGTTTGGTTGACAGGCATGGAGTAGCAGGGATCAGATTTCCTTCAACATTTTATGGGTGGTCTGTTCTTTTCTTCCTATATCAGATGATTTAGAGCCCCCCCAACTCCTCGACAGTTCTTGTTTCCACCAAGTGTTGGGAGCCCTAGAGCTAATTCAGCCTGCCTCTTGCAAAAAGGCATCCTTTGACCCTTTCTATCCCCTATCTCCATGCTTTTCCAACTTTGCTCAAGCTCGTCCAAAGTCGGCGGTTGTAGACCAGACATGAACCATTTCCCTTGGCAATGCTCCTGTTTCTTTTTGAAACCCGAACCCGTCCCCGTCCCCGTCGCGCCCCCTCCCGCCACCTGAGCCAGGCGCAGTCCATGGCTCACGCTTTTGGTGCCTTGGCGTCGACCCTGACGTATCGGGCGCCGAAGGTTTGGACCGACCTGTAGGTTTTCACCAGCTACAGCTGCCACAGCTGCTACTGGTAGACAGATACGTACTGGGTGACTGGTCTCAACAGCAAGATGGAGCAAGATGGAGCATTGAACGCATATGAAGGCATTTGGCACAACATTTTATATCTTTCGTATCAAGAGGGGGTCCTTCGTTTTGCCTTGACAGAACCCCCTTGGTGCCAAGTCGGCTTGGCACATTGGGGGTGAGGTCAAAGCTTGAAGCAGATGGAGCGTGAGCTGCTGGAAAGGCCAGGCCTTGGGATGCGGTGAAGCGAAAAGGGGTGAAGCGCAAGACCCAGAGTCTCCACCGGCGACCTCACAAGGCCGGCCTTGACGTAAAAGAGAGGCGATGATTGTGGCGATCGAAATGCCCACCTGCACCATTGAAACCCGTTTCTTCATCCATTTCTGAACCCAAGATCTGAATGAATGGAGGAATCCTGTCGTTTCACATCCCAGTTTTGGCACTTGTGCACAAGCTTACCAGGCACGCTTCATTCCAATCCTTAGGTCCTTATGGCTGGTCTCTCATCTCGTGGCATTCTTTCTACATACAGTGCCCTGGGTCGGCCCAAACACTGTCCGAGCTCAGTGCAGGATCTCCCAGGAGGATCAGAGGATGTCCAGCTGGCCGATTTGACGCGCCGCGACGACGCGCCCGTGCGACGGCGCCCGTGGACGCTGAGCCGTTTGCTCGCGCGATGCCCACGGGCGAGTGATGTGCCAAGGCAGGCCGAGCTGACGCGCCTTCAGGATACGGAGTTTCAATTGCAGGCGGGGGGGTCGTCTTTTGGGATCCGAACTCCGTGTCGAAAGAGGAGCTTGATGGGAAGTAAGGGACTGACTGTAGTTCGTCAAGTATCTTCCATCCTTGTTTCAACCAGGTAGCTAGCTGGTAGGTGGATTTTTCTTGGCTGGCCTTGTGGGAGCATGGGTCTCTGCAGAACAGCAGGGTGGTCTCAACCCTCATTCTTCCTTTTTAGCACGATGTGTGCAGAGAATCTTCCCAGAGTCTCCCAAAGACAGGGACCTGAGATGACCTGAGCAAATTACTGATCATACCCATGATTACCCATTCTCAAAAGCACCGGTGCCTCAGTCCCTCTTGACGGCTGTCAGGGTCCCGTTTCGAGCGAGCTCGGCAGGTGAAGGTGAATGCGGAGCGCGAGGTGCGCGCCAGCGAGGCGGAGACCTGGAGGAGACACGCGATCACCAGAGTCTCGGGCAGTTTGGCAGTTTGGGGAGGTGGTCCTTCCCCATGTTGGAGGTTCGTGTTGGCTCCTTTTTTCCCGCAAATCACGGCCTTGGAGCCATCCCAACCCCCAACACCTGTGGAGCCGGTCTTTGGCGTTCCTCTTTTCGACCGACCGAACGGAGTCCCGCCGAGCGGCCGCCGCGCGGCAGGAGTCGCCACCGCGCGCTGGCTGCGGACCTGGAGGCGTTGCTGGCGCGCCGCGACGCCGAGGCGGAGCGGCTGCGGGAGCGACCGGAGCGATGGGGAGGTGGGAGCATCCGCATGAGATATAGTGCGGAATGGGTCCCGGTGTAGGTGTATAGGGATGTGGTTAGGGTACATTGAAGTGCAAGCTCTTGCGAAAGGTGGGGGTCTGCGTGGTAGCTGTTGGAGGCCCATCACGAGTGACCCCTATGAGGTCATGTTTCACTTGAAAGCAAAAGTGTTTGTTAAAACAGCCACCTCACTTGAAACCCAAGTGGGCCAGACCCCATGGGAGCCACCACATCCAAAGGTTTCAACTTGAAACCCTACACCGGAGCCCACGGGGGTTTCCAGGTGGCTGAGCTGCAGTCGAAGGTGGATTCGGCGATCGCCTCGCGCGAGGCCGAGGCGCCGGAAAGGGCCGATCATCGAATGGAAGGGTCATCGTCTCGTACCCTGGGTGACCAGAAGACATTGCAATTATCTTTTGTTTTCTTTAGTCGTCTTGACTGTTGATGTTTTTCTGGGACCTCCTCCTCCTATATGAAGATGTTTCACCATCCGGGTCGGGGTGTTTGATTCATCAGCGGTCAGAAGCACCGTCGCCAGCGCGGCGCGCAGGAGAACACTGCCCGACGAGAGCGCCAAGCGCTGCAAGAACGGGTGGAGCCGTTTCCAGTTTGGGACGGACGTGGGGCGGTTCGGCGATCGTGATGGCTTGGCAGGTGATGATCTTCCATCACCACTAGCAAACTAGAACCTGAGTGCATGGTCTCTATTTTGGACCACCCCTCCACCCCCGAAAACGGGTCAAACTTCTCGGGGTTCCAAGGAACATAGGCCTCTAGGACCGCTCCTGGAGGCTGTTTGTGACGGGTTGCTGCCTTTCTTTTGTTCAGATGCCCTCACTTCCGTTTCGCGTCGCATGTGTCTGTCGCGCTTCGTGTTCGTGCCAGGCCGAGGGTCTGGCACAGGCGTTAACCGTTCGTGAGGCAGGGAGTGCTGGGAGAACTCGGGGCGAGCACAGGCATTATCAAGGAGGTCAGCGCAAAAAAGACAAACGATAAAGTACTTCACACAGGTTTTTCACAAGCCGAGAGAAAGTAAAATTGAGATCGTGGTGATGAGAATCCATTGGTTTTCCAGGTTTTCCCTACTCGGAAGAACCTGGAAAACTCATGGGCCTTTTTTTCACCGAGACATCCTGGAGCTACGATCACTTTGTCAGAGGGCAAACCCCTTTTGGGCTCAAGCTCCAGCTTTGGAAGACACGCAATGAAAGGCAGGATCTGAGAACAAGAGAAAAGCATGAACAAGAGACAGGCCGGAGACAGACCGACCGGAAAAAGCCACCAGTTGAGCTTCTTTCGACTGTTTGGATTTGAACAGACACGGATTTGAACAGCGAGAAGACATACTTGGAGAATTGAAGGACCTTGCGACCTCTAAGTAGCGAGCCCAGAGTTGAGTCCCCGATTCGTTTGGCGTGCCTTGTGGTCGAACCGAAAAGAAGCCTTGAGGGGTGAAACCGTGAAGCCCCATCACTGGCCCATCACCCACAAGGAGGTGAAACGGTTAAACAGTTATTCCATCTCTTCATGGCTCAACTTTTGCTTGCGGGTGCACGTCCCAGTGCAAGCGCGCTGTGATCTTGGAGGCCACAGGGGATGCATTGAAAGGAGCTTGTTGTTCGGAGCAGAAACACTTGGGGTCCGATCCTGACAAAAGAAGGTTCTCAGCCAATCTGTCAGATGCAAAACATGGTTCGTTTCTTGGGCATCTGAACTGACACCAAATTCTTTGTGGACCACTGGGTTCTCGCTCTCGTCAGGAGCATGGAGGATGGTTCCTACGGGTCGTGGCTTGGATGAAAGAACGGTCCGAAAGCCAACGGGTCGGGGTGTGGAAGCAAACCGGAGACCCACTGGGGCTGAACAGGTTCGGGGTCCTGAAACCAACTCAAGACCCCACCCCCGAGCCTTTTGGCTTCCCAAGCCTACCCGAAAGCCTACCGGAAAGCCTACCCGACCGCTACCCAACTCGCTGCAGCTACCAGCGAATTCGTGCCCAAATCTCCTGAGGCTCACCTGCCTGGTGCGGATTCCTGGCTGTTGAGAAGGGCCAAGGCCTTGCAAGGCCTTCTTCTTAGAGCTCCAAACACCTCCTGAGAAGGTAGGTAGATTTTCCAGTCCAGTCAACCACTGGTTGGAACTTCAAAAGGCTAGGGAATCATGACCGTTTCCCAATCACACTATCCCTTTTCCGGAGCTGTTTGACAGTTTGGCATGGATTTGCTTCTCTACATACTTGAGTATGGCTCCCGGACTTGAGAAACTCCAGCAAAGTTTACCTCAACATGATTTTGGAGGGATTGCATCCAGAACTTTCTAAGATGCTCATCCCACCCACCCTCCCCATTTTTGGACCGACTCCCAGGACCTCGCCACGCCCCAAAACCCCGCCCGAGCAAGGCCTCCAAGGACCTCACCCCTGAGACCTTCGCGCAGGCCGAGGCCGAGGGCCGGGTGTTGGGGAGGTGGATCCCGGTGGGGGATCCAGAGTCCCGGATCTTGGTTCCCAGAAAATCCGAAAGAACAGGCATTCCAAACGAGGAAGTCTTTAGATAGACATGATATGATGGTTTAATCTGTGCCAGAGAGCAAGGTGCAATTGAATGTTGCAGATGTTGGAGCTTCTAGGGGGACACCTCTTGTTGATGTTTGTTGGAACTCTGCCTTGATGGCTGCCCCTGATTCCCTTTAAACTTCAAACATTTTGTGTATTTTTTGTGCATGCTCTGTTGGGGACCTTTTTTTTGAATTGTTGTTGGTTGTTTTTCTTCATTGGGAGTTGACAAAGGTGTTTCACTATGTCTACAGGCATTCACAAAAAATACCCTTGTTATCCCATGTTCATATTGGAGAACAGTACGGAAAAATCAAAGTTTGTGATGGAAGAGTGAGAGCAGCTCATGAATCAACTTGGACGTCTTCGGTCAAAGCCATCCCAAGCAGTAGTACATAGAATAGATGGCCTCTTGAATAACAATATTCTGAACTATTCTTCCGTTGCTTAGTGTTCTTCCTTTTGATTTGTTTTCGTTGATGTGACTGAGTCCATCAAACTCTTCGGTTTCTTTGATTCTTCATTTCTCCCCACCAGGATGAGCAGCGGCCCTTCCTGCTGAAAGATTCCGTCCCTCAGCCTTGGAACTGCGGTGTCGCCATGCCTCGGGAAATGCTGAGTTGGCTTTAGAGCATGGTGGGAGGATGCAAAGGAGAGCCTGTTCGTGGCCGAGACTTCTCCTTTGTTTTGCAGGAGAGGGTGCCGACTCGACGTGTCCCACGGTGCCAAGGTGACCAAGGGCTTTTTAGCTTGGTGGCGTCCAGAGCTCGGAAACGAGCAGAGGATTCTGTCTTTTTTTTGTCTTACCAGGAGTCACAACACGGGATGCCTATCGGAAGCTAGGGGTGCCCATTATCCACTCACTGGTTGGGATTCAACACCAGCCCGACATGTGACTCCTGTAGACTCCTTGAGACCTCTCCCCAAAAATGGTCGCCTCCCAGACGCGCGCCGATTTCGCTTGGAAACCTCCTGGGTGGTGGCCTCCCGTTTGAACAGCTCCTTCTGCTTTCCGAGTTCGGGACATCTGCTTTGTGCCTCAGGGGATGCGGTGCTGCAGAGGCACGGCTCAGAGGCAGGAGGGCTCGGTTGGGGGAGAAACAGAATGGGCGATGGGCGCGGAGTCTTGAGATCGATCCGCGTCGATGGAACCTGGGACATGTTTTTGGAAAGCATTCTGGATTGCAGTGGCTTGTTGGTGGATGGAGTCTTGAGAGTTTTCGGAGCTTGAATAGGAGTTGGTCCAGCTTTCAGATGTTATGCCAGCGTTCGGAGGAGAATAGTAGTGTAATCAACCCTCATATATATATATATATATATAGGACTCCAAGCACGAGGGGCCAGTCCCTGCAGTGCCTTCGTAGCAAAGTACTTGGAGCCCCGACCCCAAGAAGTTTGTATCCTCCCCCATCTTCCCACCTTCCAAAGCAGCCTGGCTGGCCAGCTGCTGCCAGCAGCCCGTAACTGACCCCAGTTGGAGGCCCATCCTCTGGGAGGCTCCGCCGGTGTCCAGGCGGTGTACTTCGTGGAGGTGTGCGGCGTCACGGGACAACGCGGCTTGATGGAAAGCACGCTACAGACCTTCGCCGAGGAGCACGGGGCACTCAGTCCGTTCTGCTCGGTCCAAAGACGCCGGGGTGCAGCGGTCGCCTGGGGCGCCTGGGGTCTGGGAAGTTCGTTCCAAGGAGTTCGAAAAAGGGACAATATCCAAGGAAAAGAGTCATGCAGAACGGACTGAGTCCCTCTAATTTGGTGAACCATTCCAGTGCAAACTGCGATGAAGGCAGGGGCCTTCCATCGGAACACTTCCAACATCGGCATGATGGTCGAGATGGTCTGCTGATGGCTTTCTCGAGGTGGTTGAGGGTTTGCCGTGTGTCCCACCCGGCGCTCGCTCTCTCTCTCTCTCTCTCGCTCGTGTGGAGGCAATCCCTATGACCCTACGAGTGATTCTGGCAGGAAAGGCAAGACTGAAAAGATTGGCACCTCTGCCTCTGTCACTCTCGCTCTTGCTCTCACCAATTGCGCCTTTCTTCTTTTCGATGCTGCGTCGTTCGCGACTCCCGATGCTCCCAGGTGCGAGAAGCTGTCGGACCGCTCGCGCTATGCGTATCTGCAGAACGACTTCGGGATGATGAAGGCCCGCTTCGGGTCACCCATTTAATTCACCTCTGGGAGGATCAGGTCGAAGGTTCTAGACATGGTCTGGATGTCTTTGGTCCAAAAAACGGCCCGCCTCCCGGGTCAGTGCGGAGCCCCTACTGGCCGAGGGGAGAGGTGTTTTTGTTTTCGTCCAGCGTTTGGAGCACTCGGAGGCGTATAAAGCCTCCGTGTGTTTGCGCAATGAGCCACTGCTTGGTTCATGCTCAGATGGTGTGGTCGGTGTAGCTCCTCCAACCATCATGGAATCATGGAACTGGATGGTGCCCTCTGTTTGGGATTCGGAAGAGGGTCTGAGATGGTGCAAGAAGTCCCTTTGCCTCTTCGTTCGCTTTCAGGACTGTGACCGACCGTCCGATGGGGTCGACCGAGACCGGAGCGAAGCACTCTTCACCACATCCCGGGGTCAGAGACGCGATGGGATCGATGGAGGGAGGATTTGGTCTTGTATTGACCAAGGAACCATGGGAATTCCTAATTCCATGGGAGTTTTCATGGGAATTCCCATGGGAATTCTTGTGCCATGATTTTAGTCCCACTGTTTTCCAGGATGCCCAACTGACCCAGCTCATCTACGAGAACCTGCCAGCGATTCCTAGAGGCCCTGGCAGTTGGGTCTGATTCCACTGCTCGCAACGCGCCAAAAAGCTTGTAGGTAGGACCAGTAAGCCATTAGGGATGGGATGGCATTATTGCGATTTATGTTGTACAAGGGACACAAGGTATGATTCCTTGACCTGTCGACTTGTTGGTCTTTCCTTGTCTGTCGACCCTCAGATGAGTTTGTACGGTTTTCAGGGTTGGGGCCATCCTTGTTTAGATTTCCCTTAGTAGAAGTAGAACGTAGAACTCCCGGTTGACTCCTTTTTTTCCCATGATGTACTAGAAACTCTTGCAGATTCTGGCCCAATTCCACAATAGGACGATCCATCTTCATCAATGCCGTTAAATGGTGCGTTCAAAAGAGGAGAAGAAGCGTTCCACTCGTCGTGTCCACTCCGAGTGCGTTCCCTTCGGTGTCCACACGTCACCTCGTCACGTCCACGAGGTGCGGAGGACCTGTTCAGCATCTGGCCGAGGAGGGGATGGATGTTGGGGGGAGAAACCCGTGGTCCAGACACGGGGGGTGCATGTTGGTCGAGTTATGGTCCGTCGGAATTGGGTCATGAAATTGGGGAAGAGATGGGTGAAGAGATGGGTGTTGCATGAAGGACGGTGATCAAGCGTGATCTGACTGCTGAACCTGGTTCTTGATGTTCTTTCTTTGGCAAAAAGAGCTTCTTGGCTTCATCGATTTGGTTTTTGGGGGTCTGTCAGGTTCATGGCTCGTGTGTCTTGTTTTGGCCGAAAGAGTGGAGAGAGCCTGGCTGAGCAGGAAACTGGCTCCTGCCGGACACCTAGAAGCGGCGGAGCGGGCTTTTTCGGTTGGCGACCGGGCTTACATTGGTGACCCGTGCCCCGTGCCCCAGATTTAGGGCAAGCAGGGTGTGCCTACGTCTAGCAAGTCTACTGAACGTGTGGATTTTGATGGTCTCTCAAAGAGAGATTCGCTTGACCGTCCAAGTTGAGGGGATGAACGTTAGCGCCTTTTGCAGGAGCACCTCTTGGGCCAATGACATTGGTCCGTGGAACATCCTAAAACTAGGTTCTGGGACGCGTTCGGTGTGTACCACGGTGCTCGAGGAGTGCCATACTGCTTGGCAGCCGCGTCTCAAGAAACGGGTGCCGACCGTTGGCCCGCTTGGGGCAAAGGGGGTTGGACGATTTGGGACGAGTTGGGAACCCTCGGATCAAAGGGGGCCTTTTCGGATCCTTCCCTGTGCTCAGTCTTTGTGGGAAGACCCTGTCATTGTGGGAAGAAGACCCGTCGCTGATGCAGGGGTCCGTCGCTGAGGCGTTGACCCTTCAGGTCGCGGGAGCCGGGGCTTGGGTCCCAGAGCTGCGCCGTGCCGTGGCGAGTGCCGTGAGTGCTGCGATTATTGGGGTTCGTTCATGTGGGCTACAAGCAGGACTTGGAGTGATGCCTCACCATTTTAGCTGATTGTTTGTCTTCGCACTTCCTGGATCCTGGTGACCCATAGCCAGTGTGGTGCCTCCTAGAGGCCCGGACGCAGCTCATGAGGAGTGGCCTGGAAGCTCCTCAGTGGGGTGGCCTGGAAGCTCCGGAGGTGGCCGTAGGAGGGTGAACATGGTCGCCGGCGCCGGTGGAAAGGACGGAAGAACAGCTGAGTGGCAAGTTGCCATCTATTCTACCAGCGATTCACTGTACATGTTTGTTTGTTAGTCTCTGTAGTCAGGGCAGTATCAAATCTTTTAGCTGCCCAGCAAACGGATTCATTCCACATGCAACACAATGGTGAGCCACAGACCAGATCATACCTGCAAAAGGGCTTTACACAGCATCCCGTGCAGCATCCCACATTGCAAACAATTCACCAACCAACAGAGGATTCACTCCATGGCCAAGTGGCGCCGATCCCTTCCACCGCCGTGTGGCACGTGCAGCCGAGGTGGATTTGGTGTCTCACTGGGAAGCTCCGTCTCAAGGTCTTGCCAGATGAAAGGTGGGAACCGAAGGGCGAGGACCATCCCCAACTGAGTGGGGAGTTGCCAGATTGGACAGGTCAGCTCAAGGTTGACAGACATCCATGTTTTGGTCCTTTTGCGAAAATAGGGATGGCCGATTCTTTTTCCAGTTGTAGTTCTATGTCGTGCCCGTGATCTGGGCGTTTGAGACGGCCCGCTCCCAGCTGGGAGCCCCAGCCATGCCCCCGGGAGGTGTGAAGGTGGCCGGTTGGCCCCGCTGGCACCCCTCCGCGAGCCCATGGGTGTCTTCGATGAGGCGCTCCGCCGCTTCACTCGCGACTCGCCCGGGGGGTGGTCGTCCGGTCTCCGGACGTCCGGGCTGCGGTCCCCCCCAAAAAACCTTCGGCCACTTGGAAGCGAAGTCGGCGAAGGGGGCACCCTCAGGACGTCCCGGTCCGTTCACCCAAAACCTTCATGGTGCACGCCCTGGACATGGACGGTGTCGTGCTTCGGATCGAGTCGAACTCGCCCCAGGCGGGACGGCCTCTTTGGACGGTCTGCGAGCATCAGCTCAGTGAGATCGACCTCTTCGCCAGCGAGTGGCCAGAGAGGCTGGGGGGGTGCGACCCTCTGTCCGCCTGGAGATGGAGTGATAGGGCGGGTGGTTGGGGGATCAAGCCACAAAAGTCGAAAGCTCGTACTCGTAGGTGAGGGAAGTTTCTGTGGATAGTAAGTATGCTTGTTGGGTAGGGCAAACTGGGGCTGAAGCATAGATCACAGCAATCAAATTCGTCACTGCGCCATTCCTTGTGGAAAGCTCGGAACAATCCCCTCCAAACTCCCAGAGTCCAGTTGGAACCCCACGTCCTCGCGGATGCCATGGAACCCGCGCTGCAGTCCTGGCACCCACTTGGATGCGTTTGGCTTGGACCTCAGCAAGTGTGAGTGTCGTTCCAGGCCGTCGAACTCCCCGCGCTTTGATCCGCACAGCAGCCCTCCATCGGATTCTGGATTGGGTCAAAGGAGTCAAGATTCTTGGTGGACCACAGAGAATGAACGTCATTTATATATTATATATGTTTATAACAACTCACTACTAGGGAGGTCAACCTATTGGAGCTTTACACCTCCGCGTTGGGGCTCTCCATCCATGACTTCCAGATGCCGCTCTGCCAGTGGTCACCGGTGTTTCACCGCTCCAGGCCCCGACCTGGACCGCTTTCCGGAGGCCGCACGGCTGCCGAAAGCTCTGGAGGCCGGAGCTTGAGCCGAGCAGTGACCGGCTGGTTCGATGGAGTCCCTGAAGCAGAAAATCACCCTGGTGTTGGCAAGCATAGATCCGACACTGGCCTTGTAGAGGAACATGAGGAACATAGTTTTTGGCCAATCTATTTTCCACTTTATGTCGGTCTGTGGGTGAGTCTACAAATCCATTTCAGGAAGGCTATTATAGAAAACCCAGATCTGCGTGTGCCCTCAATTCAACAAACTGTTCTAAGCACTTCAGGCAAACACCTGAATTCAATTGACACTTCTTGCTTTCTATTCAATTGTCGTTGGGTTTTCAAGTTCTACATGATTTCCAACGACCTTTGTTTCCCCTTCTTTGTTCCTCCAAAGAGACACCGATCGGCTCCCGATCGGCTCCGATGGACGGCGGGACGACGAGGTGAAGAGTTTCACCCGGTTGGTCAGGAACCAGTTTAGCACGACGCCATTAGTTTAGCCTGGTTTTTGTTTGAAGAGCAGGTGCTACTCTTGCCTGGTGACGTGGCTGTGTTGCCTGCCGGCTGCTGGGTGCGCAGACCCAGAGGGCGCTGAAAGAAGAGCCTGCGAGTGATCCAAGGAATGTGGTTGATGTAGTTTTTGGGTCAATTTACAGTGGTTTCAGAGTAGATGGCACCCCAAGATGACTTTTAGATTTTAGATAGGGGTCCATATATACACCACCAAGCTGGGGGTAACTTGTGCCATCTACTCTCAATCAACTATAGGTGCAGAGGGAAGACACTCTTGTCTGAATGATGATTTGAGGGTCGACACTCCTGAAGCTCACACGGGGTCAGAGGAGTGTCCCGGTGGACTTGACTTCAAGCTAAGTAAGAGATAAATCAATACTATAAATATTGTAGAACCAAATTATATATAATATACAAATATATAACATATATATATATATACTTAAAACACACACACACACATCTACTGTATACACAGTCTTAAAAGAATTCCGACGTTTTTTTGAGCTGTCCCAAGCGTTTAGTAAACATGACGGGTCCGGTCCCGGTGCCTCCGGCCAAAGGCTTGGTTGGGTCCGACCGGGCCGGTCCGTCTACAGACATGTTATTCAAAAGGCCATGGGTGACACAATGGGATATATGACCTTGATTGATTTGTTGATTTATATCATACCCTTGAGAGCCGCTCTTTTCTCAAATTCCAGTCAGAGTGTTGTTTTTTAGAACATTGGAGGCTTGCTTTTCCCTGCTTTTCCGAACGGTCTCACCCGTTGTGCCGCCCCCCCGAAACCACCGGCCGATGCTGTTGACCCTTGGTAGAAACCGTTCCACCTCCGAGCCCCCACCTGCGCCAGGTCCAGTGCTACTCCGACGAGGTCCGGCTGGTCTTGGTCGGATTCCTCCTGCGGTTCTTTATTCTTCTCGGAATGTTGGTAGCGGGAGAGTTCATGAGAAATGCCTGAGACAGCCTCACAATTTTGGGTCGCTGAATATGACAGACTTGCTCTGAACCATTTCATAGATGGGTATTAAACATGGGGGTCATCAAACTGCAGAGTACATGGTATGATCATGTAATTAAGTTAAATGTTCTGTTTTGGAAGTGACATAGACTACATGTATGGTGAACTGTAAGAGAGGTCGAAAAAATAGCACACGCACACTATCTAATCTAATACTGATTACATTCACAGACATGGAGTGGAGTAGTCAGATCGGATTTAACCGAACCATTACTAGTGTGAATGTAGCATCAGGTGCTAAGTCTACCTCTGCAGGCAATCGAGATAGCTACGTGCAGGTCCAATTCAGAAACATCATTTCTGTTGAAAAGAAAGTCGGGCACGGGCATCGCCGCACTCCATCCCTTACGCGGGCGCGCTGACCGCGGCTGACCTACTTTTATTTAAAGCGTCCAACTTCACAACTGCCAACCCATTGAAAAGACCACGCAGGAGCTGATTAGTACTCTTTAGCGAAGGTCGATCGGATTTTCCTCGCTTTTTTAGTCCCGAAGCCTTAGTGCACGCAGGAGCCTTGACTGGTTTGGGTTGTTTTCTCGCTGGTGGACTTTAGATCTTAGTGCGGTCAGTTGAGGAACAGTCCTGTAGCTTCGCGATGGGTGAGCAAATCTTTTGGGCTTCGCGGTTCTCCGTGCTCACCTTCCGTGCCCACCTTCCGTGCCCCACCTGTAGTGGTGGTTTCTGCTGTAGTGGTGCCTCCCATGGCCCGCATGGAGAGGGTGGTGTCTCCTACATTTCCAACCGGAAAGACCTCTCCCGGGCGTTGACCTCTCCAACCCGGTCGAGCGCTGCTCAGGCATCTTGGGCGCTGCAGTCGTACTATGCCAGCGTGAAAGGCCCCATGTGCTTGGCAGATGGTGGACGTGAGGAAGAGGTGGACAAAAGACCTCTTTTGGACCATTTTGGATTGAAAGGTGCCAGGTTTGGATCGAATTCATCACCGTTGGTTTCATTGAGAGACCTCCTCCTCAATTCCACGAATGGTGTATGAATCCATCCTCCCAGCTGTCAGGTTTGGATCGAATCCTTGGTGCCCTCTTTGCCCATGCTGGTGCAAGTTTGGAGGCGTGGTCAGGTTGACCTTGCAGGGTTGCATTGAAAATTGGGTTATACCCTCCCTGAGACCATTCAATAAAGTATCCTGGAATTTTGGCAACTACCGTCACCTCCGGCAACTTGATCGTTGAGTCTTTTTCAGCGATTTGGAATCTTGTCATTTCAGGCCGTCATGCGATGTTGGTGGAAGGGGTGTAGGTTGCTGACCAAATATGCAGGTTTGTGAACAACAATTCAGATGACTTTGATGTGGCCTGCAGCTTGCAGAAAAAACACACTTCCACCATCTAGCAGTCCAACCCTTTTATTGGCGCGGTCCAAACGTTGTTCCAGGAGGTCTTCGGCTACGAGAGCATGCCTCCCGAATCCAAGGCGTGAAGCGAATGAAAGCAAATGGAACATATTTGGAACCACCGAATCGCCGAATGCCTTGCGCGAGAACTTTTTCCGGACTCCGCCTGCTACAAATTGGCCTATGGCTTTCAATTTTTTTTTTTCAGACCCAGTGACCTGCAGAACATTTCAACGACTTCTCCAAACCCAGCGGTGGTTTGGGCCGTTTGGGGTTGAGTTTGGATCATTTCTTTGGAACAAAAACGGCCGCAGGTCCTTTGGGTCCGGAAGGGGGCTCAGCTGATCTCCGCTCCGTTCTCGACAGGTCGAGAGCGCTCTTTGTGCAGCGCTGGGACGAGGTGGACAGGTGCCTGGACATCTTCTGCAGCTCGGGCGAACTCACGACGTGGCGGGGGATGTGGGTCTTCATCCAAAAGGGGGGGGGGCGAGGTCCAGATTGATGGATTGCGTGGGTATGTGGCGTATGCAGTCATGTTTGCCCATGGTGGTTGAGACATTAAGTAGTTTCCATTGATGGGACGACACCCCCACTGCCTTTTTTTGGGCTGCCCCTTTGGTGTGAGAGGCACTTGGTTTGGACGCGCAGCCAAGTTCAAGCTTTCAGAATGCGTTTCGAGGCTAGCGGTTGATGTTCAAGTATATTTTTCCTGTCTGAAGATCACCCCAAAGAGGCATATAGAGATTTCTCTCTCTCTCTCTCTATATTTATAATTACATATCAAAATATAGCCTGCGTGTACCCATTTTGATTGCCGCTTGACATGCCCCGTGTTAGAAGAAGTCTTCCTCTTCCACCGATCCGCCACTCAGGCTGTCGCGGCTGCGGAGCCTCGACGCGGAGGTGCAGCAATCTCCGGGGGAACCGCAGGGTTGAAGGAGCGGTGGTGCAACATCTCCCAAGAAGGAACCATCTCCAAAGAGAAATATCTTGGCTCTCCGGCATCAGTTGGCTCCGAGTTTGGGGTCCATCTATCCTTTGCGAATCGAGGAGCCCATAGCCTCGAGGACATACGTGGTAGTAAGTAGTATAAAGGTTTCTACATTTCAAGCGAAACAGCAATGTAAGAATAGAAATGAGACTCAGAAGAGAACAGGACAATTCAGCAGCCTAGGGCAGTGTTGCAGTTTTCGCTCACATGTGCAAGGTGCAAAGTAGCACAACGAGGGGTTTGACGCGTCCAAGCGTGTTTTGTAGTGCCTTTGATGGTCGTTTGGCAGTACTGCAGCACCCCTCAGCGATTGGATGTGGACTTCTACCACCATCTTGGTCAGTTTTTCAGGTGGCCCAATTGATCCATCGTCAGATAGTCATGAGGTGACCAATCTCCCGCGCAGCCAGACCTCATACGGGATGTCGGGCACCCATTGGTTCCGGAGATCTTCCTCTGATACTATGCCCAACCCTATTTGGCTTCGTTGTCAATGATCAAGGTCAGCTTCAGCCATCTGAAAGCCAAATCAAGATGTGGAAGACTCCACTTCAAGTGGATTCACATTGATAGCAAGTGGTCTTTCAAGTGGATTGAGTGGGCTGCACCACAGTGGTCAGGTTGATAGGTTGTGGTCAGTGGGTTCCTTCTCTGAATCTTTGACCTTCGACCCCAGGCCACCGGCACCAGCACCGGACCAACCGCCCGAGCGGATGCCTGCGCGGTGTGTGGTCGCCCTGCACGCACGAGGCTGTACCGGGGGTGGTCGCGCGGGTCACGGGGGGGTAACGGGGAAGAATTCCCTGAAGTTTGGTCACCCTTGACACCTGAAGAAATATGATTGCTTGCATCTTGCACAGACAGCCTCTTGGTGGATATGCTTTGAAGTGGACACGAGTTCGATCATTTCGACCGTTGATGAATCAACCCCACCGTTTCCAGAATGGTTTTACATCTCTGGGCCTTTGTTTTTTATTCATTAGTCTCACTCATTGCTCCACTGCTCAGCTGGCCGTGGCAGGACACAGGGATCGCCAGTCGCACCCTTTCTAAATTCAACAGTTTGAGTCTACATACCTTCTTTCATCCTGTTCTTCACCTAAAACTTTGAGACCTCCCTGCTTCGCCGCTTCTCCATGTCGTTCTGAGCCAGGTGTGGGCGCTGTCGCCTGGGGCCCTGAGGGCTGCAGCTGTGGTGTTTTTTTTCTTCAGAAGTAGATAGAAACAGTTTCCAGTGCAGTTTGCCATAGGGGAGGGACTCAGGGTCACCACATCAAGAGGACTTGACTATATACGTCTTTCTATCCATGGTTCAAAGATCTCGGAGCTGTAAAAGCAGCATTCATGGAGCACCATGGCTGTGTTCTTCGCCAAAGTAGCTCCGACAACAAAAAAACGCATTGCGCGGTTCCACTGGGAGTTTCTTTTCACTCCAGTCGAGTCTCGGTTCTGCCCTGTGTTCTTTTTGTCCAGCATTCATGCACCAGCATTAATGCACCGGCAGGAAAGAACCATGCGCTTCCGTGTGTTCTTAGAAGGAACGAAGCTGGAAGGAGAGTGATATTGAGTAATGAAATTGTTGGTATAATCTTTCTAGAAGGACTTGTGACAGGGGGCTGGCGAGCTGTTCTAACTGTTAGATGAAAGTGTGTGCTGCTGGAAGAGCAAAGGTTATATTTATATCATACATCTCAACACCTTTTTTGTGAGTGGCATGTCTTTGTAAACACACCTACTCAGTCAGTGGATAACCTTTAATCCCTTTTGTTGAGGAGTGGTTTTCCCACTAAAGGTGACCGCCTTCAGGGAGTCCTCCAGCCTCAGGATCCCAATCCACCCAGAACTTCCGCGTCGTGAATGCATGAACTAGTAGTCATACTCAACCTACTCCACTGCTCGCAATTCAGGCTTGACTCATGACTGGACTTTCAGAATTTCGTCACGACGTGGTCCCAGACCAGACACCTCTTCCTGCTGCGACGCTCTTCACGGGGCGACGTGGAACACGGGGGTCCCTGTGCTTCGACTCCGCCGGGGGAGTCGAACCAGGGGAGCTCTTGCTGTGCAGTTCCGAGTGTCCGGAAGGCCCAGTTTTCGCTCCACTGCTTTGGGGTTCCGGGAACCACTCCGCTCCACCGCCCGCGCGCTCGGTCGCGCGCGCGGCGTCTCCCCTAAGAACGCGAGGAGTGTCTTCCGGCACCACCCGATTCTGGGATCAAGGGCGTGGTCGATGGCGAGTGGAACGATCAACGGACACCACCGCGAAAAGGTCGCGTTCTTGCACGTTCGATCTGGTTTTGCAGCCTCATCGATGGACTTGGAATGAAGAAAACCGACCATGAAACACCGCTCAAACCCCTTTGCACATGATCGGGCCACTTCGCAGAGTCCTGGGTTCCGAATCTCGAGCGGCTGTTCGCCACCGGCAGTCCCAGGGGTGCTAAGCTTGCGCCGTCTGAAAAAGGAAAAAGATGGGTGGAAAGAAGCAGGCGATAAGTTGTATCCAAGAATGGCACATGCGGATCGATGATGGCCTTTTTTTTAAACTGCGCACCCCTACGCGTCTCAAAGTCACGAAGGTTCAGGTCACGACGCCAGTGACTGGTGCAGGTGACTTTTGGAAACAATGTGGGAACCACGAGGGCTTTGCTTTTGTGCAACCATCTTCTATCGGAACCTCTGCGATAAATCTCATTGTAAGACATGTTAGTTTACAGAATTCTTCTTACCTGGCGATACACCATAAAAGCATATAAAAACTATCATTCACTTATATTAGTTTATGCTGGTCCTTGGTAACCTCTATTTTTTTAAATATTTCTTTTATCATTAATTATTACCTGGCAATTATCAAGAGACATAAATATGAAGAGATTGTAAAGTCAATTGCCAGGAATAATTCTGTCCATCAACATATATTTTCTGGTTTACTTTTTCCTTGGCTTTATCCTTTGGGAAACCTATAATATTAATAATCAGGAATTTCTTAGCCAATTATCTTTATAATTCATATAGGATTTTATAATCTCTTAACCTATAGGAGCTCTTGGAAGCCAGAACAACAAGCATTTTTCATTTATGATTATTCTTGGTCATAGTGGATTGCCTTTATCATAAAAGAAATATATTGTTACTTGGCAATCCACCCCAAAGATATTAAGATATTACATTATTCTTTGCCGATTATTCATAAAATACAAAGAAATTAAATATAAGAATAATCGGCATAATATATTTCTTATTTTTCTTATCTAATGCCATTAATTATATTGAAGAAATCTCTCATGAAATAATTAATGGCATAACATTATATATTTATTATTGGGATTTCTCTCTGTAACATGAAGTCATCAAGCCCTTTCTAGGAGGTTTTTGAATTCTAGATTCTAGGTATGAAACTCCGACCTTGTCACGCCGGAATTTCTCGAGGTCAACAGCGTTGCTGGCCCCAACATCGCAAGATCTGCGTGCCAGCGAAAAGTGGTTGCGATTTTTCAGCGTCCCTGCGGGATCTTCTGGTGGGATGTTTGGGGGGGTCTTCTGCCAGCATGAAAGAGGAAGGATCCTTGAACCGAACCAGTGGCCTCTGAGTCATCCGTGGGGTTCATGAGGTCTTGGTATCTTCAGACCTTGCATATTGTTATGTCTCTGAACATGCGGCCTCTTCAAACGGTGCACCTGTGCAGGATTCCCCACAAATTTCAGAAACAACAGCATGTACACTCGCTGGAATCATCATGGAAATGGAAAACCTGGTCTTTGGAAGAGGGTCATCCAAGCGGCCATGTCATCCACTTGTCACTTCTATGATATTTTCAAGATCCCCGGAAGTCCCTTACTACCATCAATCAAAAGCTACGGCAAGTCCATCCAAGGACCTCGAACTCTGCGTCACGGTCAATCAACTTGGACCGGTGACATTTTTTTCATCCCTCCATATGGAGATGTTTAAAGTAATCTCAGGGTAGGGTTTAGGGTAGGCCAGGTAGGCCAGGCCAGGGTCATTGATGAACCGTCAACATGACTGTCCAGTGAAACGGATTTTTACTCCGCTCAGCCGGTGAGGCAGCCCTGCACTCCGCTCAGCGGATGACGGTGCAGCTGGAGGCGTGGTGAGGAGGTGAGGGAGGAAGGACAAGTCCATGAAGCATCACCCATTTATATAGGGGCAGTATATCTATATATATATATATATACAAACCACTGCCTTCACTTGTAACAAGTGTTTTGGACGTTTTGGACCACTTGTTACCCAGATTCATTCCATTTGGACCATTCGGACCACTGCGCCTGGCCAACGCGGTTCCAGGCGCGCCTGGCCAACGTCCCGCGCTCGGATGGACGCCGCGTGCGAGTGGTACGCGCGCGCACGCGGGCGGCGCTCGGATGGACGGCGCGCAGAGGTGACGAAATCGAGATTGATGGTGACATTGAACGATTTACTATATTGGTTTGGTGGGCATTTTACTGTTGGTTGGTTTACTGTAACTCTCAACCATAGATTGCATGGTAAGCTATTGGTTGGTTGGTGTTTTTGGAGGGAATACCCCCAGGTACCTGGCATCGACCCCTCTATGGTTCCCGTTCGTACCGACATCAGCTGGTCTCAAGACCCTCCGGCAGGTTTGTTCGTTTTGGTCAATGTTTCCCACGTGCTCAGTACTGTCTCTCTCATGTGCTCACTATACTTATTTTTTTTTCTGTTCAAGCACTTGAGAGCCTTTGCGGTCCTGCCTTCACGCCCTAGGAGGCTCTAAGCAGCGGACAGGAGTTCAACCAGCAACCTCCTGTTCTGTTGCACGGAGTTCTTTCGTGGAACGATATCACCCAATACTTTTTTGGTGTGTGGTGTGGTCATGAAAGCAAAAGCTGGAGATTTTCCAAATCCCACTATACTAACACTGCGTGAGCGGGATTTTGGTGTTCCAGGTCAATACAGCACAATATTTCTCCCGGTACAACACATTTCTCCCGGTACAACACTTTGGTCTCACCGATCGCCAACTGTTGCCAGTCTATTAGATGGCACAGACAGCAATTAGATAGAGTTTCACAGTTGTCAATAGGTCATATTGGATCTACTGGAAGGGATTCGCTCAGCTATCTGAATCTTTCTCCACTTCAGTCTATTTATCTGTATCAATCAATCCATCCATCCATCCGTCGATCCGTCCATCCATCCATCCATCCATCCGTCCATCCATCCATCCATGCATTCCTTCCTCCCTCCCTCCCTCCCTCCCTCCATCCATCCATCCATCCATCCATCCATACTTCACCCCCCGTCCAGCCACCTGACGTCTCACCACATCTCGCGTTTGCGAGGCCCAAAGTGATCGCGACCGTTTGCAGGCGAAGTGCGGAGAACTTGTGCCATCTACTCTGAAACCACTGTACATGGAAGTGGATTCCACCACCTGTTGTAAAGGAAGATTGTCTTCCCAGGGCCCATGCCACTTCCACGTAACCATGTGATGTGTTCGTCGGAGTGTATCACCGTTTTTTGATGTGGCTTCTTTGGGATGAACAGGCCTTGTCCCTGCAGCCTTCACTTTCGCCGAGATGGTTCTCCCCACTCGTTTTCTGGGAACGTCCAACAAGTAAATCAACACGAACATGTTTTGCAGTCACATTTTTAGGACTGCGAGGTGGTCCCAGAACTGGAACCACGAAGCCTTTCAAAACTTGTGCTGCCATTTTTGGAACCAAACAGAAGGCCATTTTCTGGCTGGCTTTGACATTTGACCTCCCCAAAGATTTCGGACTGCATGTCCTTCCTTTGGAAGCCATGAGGTAATAGGCGCTGTTCTCATGTCAGAACACACACTACTCCGTGAAGCTTCCTTGTGCTTGCCATGTGATGGGTCTCAAAGAACAACATGCCAAGATTCGCACTGCTTGGAAGGCTCTGATATTGAAGAAAGATCTATGTTGAACATGTTATACACAACAAGGTTGGTTGTACCCAGTTTCATTTTTTTGATACTGTACCATTGCTGAAGAGATCGAACATTTCCCTTTCAGCACCCGACTCAGCTCAGCTCACCGACCACTTAGAAGTTACCAAGAACCGACCAGCTCCCCCCCCTCGGCCAGGCATCTGTCTGCACCTAAGACAGCGACGCAAGAAGGGAATGGAACAGTAAGAGAGCTTTTGCATGTGGCAGAAGAAGGGGCTAACCCTTGTCTGGTGGCTCCGGAACTGACGGCAAACTCAAAGGTGAACCCAAAAGGTGCAGAACCCATCAGACACTATAGCCATATTCTGCACCAATGATTTCAAGTACTTCACAAAAATAGAGCATTCATTTTTCCCCACCTCGTCACCCCAAGCTGGGTCCCTGGATCTTGGCCGAACTCGTCGCGCGAAATCAACGGACAAAGCCTCTTCCTCGTCCTCGACCCGACCTCCCCCGTCCTGCGCCGGTCCCACGAGGTGGAGACCCTGCGACAGCAGGTGAAGCTTTCGGATGAGGCCGGACATCGGACGGGTCTGGAGGGTCCGCGCGTGCGGTGCGCGCGAGCACGCGGACCGGGCGGCCAAAGGGACCCGTGCAGCAAAAGTGTCGAGGAGGAGGCCACGGTGGGTGTTGAATCGGAAGGTTGAAAGGGTAGGCTTCAGTGTGTGTGAGAGAGAGAGAAAGAATTACACATCTTGGTGACCAACAGGTTTTTGGCTTCCCATGTTTGTCCGTAGCATTGAGCTGACAAGCCACTTGACATTTCGGTCTGGCAGAAAACCGGTGTTCTTCGCCAGGCTTTGGCGGAGGCGGTGAAGAGCAACGAGGCAGGGAGATCAAGAGATGTTCGATTCGATTATACGTATATATATATATATATATGTATACTGTAGGTCTATACCAATTATATACTGTAGGTGAAGTGAATGCCCTTTGGACAATATGTAAATGTTCTGTCTGAAATGGTAGGAATTTCAGAGTCTTTCAATGAATGTCCATCGTCCAGCTCGCTCCATGCAAACCTTGAGGATCCTTCGGATCCTTCAAAGTCTCCAGAATCAGAGGGCCCTCTTCACCCACCTCATCCACCCGCGGTACGCGGCACGACTCCCGCCGTGGTTGTGCGGGCTAGCGGGCTCCGCGAGACCCGCCATAGGCGCTGCGGGAGCAGATGGAGATCCAGCGGATCGATGCTCAAAGTGCCAGTGAGTGGGGGCATCTCAGGAGATGAGACGTGGGGCGAGGCAACATGGTGATCTGGGTGGGCCACGGGGGGGAGACAGGGAGACAGGGGGCAAAACATGGCAAACAAACACAGTGATCCTTTTGATAGAGGATGCATACATCCGTTTAGAAGCCATGTGGATGTGTGCTACAGGTGTTGTATGGACAACCATGTGGGTATGGGCCTGAGTGAAGGGGCTCACGACTCAGAACCGTGCCAGGTAGTTGTTCATTCTTGGGATGTGCATGAGAGCATGGGCTTACCAAAAAGTATCTTAAGCAAGACGACCCTCGTGACGAAGTACAACTCTTCAAAGTTGCCTACTTTTGCCACTGGAAGACTTCCCAGCTTGGGAGAAAGATATCTCTTGATTTGGACACTGATGGGCACCGCTTTGGATTCCGGCAGGTGTGTTTGATCGATGAAGGGCCTTGTGGTCAGAACAACAAGATGTAACCTGTCAAAGAGGATGCAGCTCCGAACCAATACAACCTTCTTCTCGGCTCCTTGAGATTCTTGGAGCCCGTCGTGGTTCCACAGATAAAGGCTGCCAGCATGTTATTAGATCAGAGACGCAACATCCAGAGGCAAATAGAGGTCTTTCGCAACGAGGTCCCAAGTCTCTTCGGTTTTTCCAGGGGACGAAGGGCGGCTCGTCTTTCCTTTTTTGAGGCGGGAGCTGAGACTTTGGCGCGAGAAGTTCCAGCAACATTTGGAGGACCAGGCCTGGACTGCACCCAGGTGGGCCAGAGGTAGTGGGGGTCCTTGCAAAGGTCCTAGGCCATCAGGAGTGGTTGCAGGAGAGGAGTCTGAAAATGCTATTCCTCTGTTTGTACGCACCAGTCATTGAGGTTTTGTGGAGTGGCGTTCAACCTGTCAACAAATCCTGGAACGCCTCGAAGAACTCTGAAAAGGTCTGAAGATTTGGCAGAATTGTCTTCTGTTCTACCCTACAAGTGTGTCTTGAGACAACTACTTCTGCTTTCACTGAGAGATCCCTTCAACGGAATCTACACAAATGACTTCTCCGGATTACAAGAACATGGGTTTTGGTTCCTTTCCAGATTTGCTTCTGACGCTTCTGACAGACTTCTGTGTCTTCAACATGTCTTCCCTTCGCCGACTCGGATGACGTTTGCTCGGTCACGCTTCGTACTCGTTGGATCGCGGGCACCCTGGGGGCACCGGGAACCACCGGGTGCACCGGACCTCCGGAGGGGTCGAAGAACGTGCAGTTTCCGGGTCTGGACGCTTCCGAGTGAGCAAAGGGGAAGAGCTTCGTGGAAGTCCCTCTCCACGGGACCGATCCAGCCAATTGGAGAAGTCTGGACCAAAGACACGTGGAGACCTGCATCCTGGGATGTATACACCTGTAGGCCTGTAGGTCTTTCACGCATCTACTCTCCGAGTCTCAGTTTTGCGGGGGTCCCTCATTCATTGCCCACATGCTTAACTAGTCAATTGGTGCGACCTGACATTCTAAGCTTCATATTTCCATCAACATGCAAGTCGATGGTTGACCGTCATCGGGTCTTCAGACCGACCGCTCACCCCAGGAGGCCCAGCATCAAGTCGAACAGGCTGAGCTGGGATGGGGGAGTCCTGGAGGGCGGGGGAAGAGGGACGCGAAACGACCGAGTTCTTCAAGACGTCGGCCGCTTTGCACATGTTTTGGCGCCAAGAAGTGGTTTTTAGGGGATGCCTTCATGGGTTGGCTGTTGGCTTTGGTATGTGATCCACGACCTTTGGATTCCACTGAAGTCTCACCTGTAGCTGATTCCTCATCTGGTGGGCGCCAAGAAAGCACTCGGAAGCTCCATCTGATGGGCCCGCCCCCAGCACAACGGGATCCGAGACCGGTCCAATGTGTTTGGTACACCCATGAGACTCTGAAGTGGAACAGCTTGGAACCACTGCAGGTGATATTTTATGTTATTATATTACTGGTAGATCAAAGACCTCATCAGCCATCTCAATGACTGGACCCCTCAATATGGCTCATCAAGTATCCATCCCCCTAGACCTCATCATAGATCCACTCCATCCATCCTGATGGCACATGTTTTTCATGGGACCCTGACAGTGACATGGACTGCACCAACCGTGGGGCCGTTCTCAGGTGGACTTGGCACGCCGGGTCCAGACCCTGGAGGCCCCGCGCGAAAATAAGGGCAGCGGGAGGGGTGGTGTATTGAATATAGCAAAGATGGGAAGGGTGAAGGGTGGGGAAGGGTGGGAAGGTCTCGCTGCTTGAGAAGATGGAAGGACTACACTGAGAATTGCTGTTCATTGGAAAAGGAAGTCTGTTTAGCTGGGCGGCGGAGGGTGGTAGCAGGGTTGTGGGATGATGGGTGATTTGTTCAGGAGCTGCTGGGAAAGAAGGCAGGCCAGATCCAGGCTTGGTGGAGTGTGCCGCAGTGTCGCAGTGTTTGATCGGGCGTTCTGAGCGAACCAACGAGGGCGAACAGTCCATGGTATATTAAGCCTTAAAATACATTTCTGGTTCTTTTGGTGGCCATGAGCGGTTGACATGTGGAGCCTTTTTTTTAACATGAGCATTTGGATCTTTATGATCAAAGACCCGTTTTTTATGTGTGGGAAGAATTCTTCATGAAGAGCTGAAAGATGTGGGACTCATGTTGGATTCGGGCACTGGCCGTGTTGCCAAGACACACCGGCCACTCCCCTGGACCCGCTGGATCTCCCACCGGCTCGGCAAACTGGCAGCTTTCTGGCCCCAGCTCAGCTTGAAATTGAGCAAAAACGGCAGCTTCAGCTCCTCACATCCGGAAGTGATGAAGTCGAGCTTGGCGCTGTTGACACTCCTCGCGAGCGTTTCAGTGAAGGCTGAGAACCTCCGTGGGGAGCCACTCCCCGTGGGTGCGGCTCGCGGTGCGGCTGCCAATGCCTCGAACGCCACGGGGCTTGTGCTGAAAAGCATGGCTGGAAGCTGTAGTGTCGAGGATGAGACGAAGATGACTACTCTTGCGGGAGGCCATGGTTTGGTGGGTCGGGGTGTGGATGCCAAGGGAACTACATGTAGCTTCAAGTGGGCGAACCTATAGTTGCAACCAACCACGTCCAATACCGTAATCATTCCCAACATCAACCAAGATCTTGGTTGCACTGCATCCCCTTTTCAAGGCCTCAGCCAATCCGTCTTGCGACTCCATCGGCATTTGGGACTCCAGGCAATGCCGCCAACAGCTTTCCCGGGCTTTTGTCCGCGTGTGGCAAGAAGCATTTCAGCATCTGGTCAGGTGGGTGACCATGCAGACGCGTTCTGACCATGCGGACGCGAAGGGATCAAGGGGGGGACGAAGGGAGAAGCGAGAGACGACCATTTCAGCGAGAGGGGGGGATTTTCACCAACCAGGGCCTTGTCTTTCTTCCCGCGCGTACATATGATGTCAGAAAGGGTGGGTTTCACAGTTCACACGGAGCATGATAGTTCTTCTCTGGCGGAATTTGAGGAGGGGAACCCGCCGCCCAGCTTGCGTCAGAGGCTTCAACCGTGGAGGCTACATCAATTGCGTGCAAGAGCAGCTTAGAGGCACAAGAGCCTGAGGCCTCTATGATCCGTGTCGGATCGGCACCTGTTTGGCGAGCAAGGCCCGAAATGGATCCATGAATCTCAAGATGGACCCTGCAACCATCCTAAAAGTGCGGAATCAAGATGTGTGATCAAACGTCATGTACTATTAGACCTCCAAAACTATATATAGTGGGTTTGTGAGTCCAAAAGCATGGCCAAAGCTGCTGGCATGGCTGTTTCTATGAAACCATGGGGTGTCCGACCGACGTCTGCCACACATCAATGACTTAGGAAGACTGGCTTGAGCCAGGGCTGCTCCAGGTGTTTTGCCATCAGCGCGAGTTATGGGGCTTCCAACTGCAAATGGGCCTGCTTTTGGGGCTCCTGGTGTGGAAAAGGCAAGGTGACCTGGGGACATATAGAGGCTACTGCCTCGGTTCAGTTCTCTTTTCTCTATCTCTCTCTCTCTATACTTTTCCTTGGATAAAGAACTAGAGGAGGATCACGAAGGGTCTTGTTTCCGCAGGCAAAGGACGACCATCTTCGGTTTTCCTCAGCCATGGCCCAGCTCCTTTGACGGCCCAGAGGGTGGCTGGAGCTGTCGAAACTGCCATAGTTGCAAGCCTGACCAGCGACCGGTTGGAGTACCCGTGCACCCGACTGGATTGCGCTTGAAGATAGGGGGACAAGCTAGGGGCCTAGAAATAGGACAAGCTCCGTGGTCGCACCGTCGAACCCCTGGTGGGTCAGAAAATAGGACAAGTCAAGGGATGCACCGCTGGTGGGATTGGGTAGTTGGTTTATTTGCTCTGGTACTGGTAGGTTGGTGAAATTTTAGGTTGGTCGTCTACGTGTTTTGCGTTGGAGGTTGCCTGAACTGTGTCTCCAAGAAGAACGACGAGGTGAAGCGCTGCGCAGGTGTCGCAGTGCCCGAGACGGAGCCCTGTCGCTGAAGCTGGAGCCTGTCGCTGAACAAGGTGAGAGGTGAATTAGGTGACCCAGGGAGTAAGGAGCAGTCGAACATACCATGCCTTTTATGACCACCTGCTTGACCTTGTCTGAAGCAAAGCTCCATCAGTTCCCTGGCCATATGTAGAAAGCGTTGGAACCAGGAACCTGGATACAGGCTTTGATTGCAGCCGGAACCTCTGGAGCCAGGCTTTTGAGCCAGCAACCGATGGAGCCCACCAATGGAAAATACGGTGGTAGTGAAGCCTCTGACTCTAAACCTTTGTATGAGAAGTTCTGAAACTCCAAAATCTCTTCATGCGAAGGAATCTCAAAGACGAACATCCGGAAGTGGTGGGAGTGGAAGTGGTTAAGTGCTTATGAATTTTGAGGGGTCCATCAATCAGACCGGTCCCCTTCCCCCGTCCGGTGGACATCCGATTCGGAGCGCCCGAAGTCAAAGACGAAGACAGCGAAGTCCGCTGCACAGCGAAGTGGGCGGCTGATGGAGTAAAGAGTTCCAGCAGTCCATGACAAAGCGGCATGCGCGAGAAGAAAAGACGGTGCTTTCTTCGAATTCCAGGCCCATGGGGTGGGTTTTTTTTCGTCCCCTAGTTTCATTTGTCCGAGAGGAGGATATAATTAGCAATCTTTCTTTCATTTTTTATTTCTTTCGCTCGTTCGTTCGTTCGTTCTTTCTTTCTTTCTTTCTCTCTCTCTCTCTCTCATGTTTGTCCTCTCCTCATAGATGTGCATCATTTGGTCATTGTTCTTTGGATTTCTTTGGTCCTGTATATCACTCTGGTTCTGGAGAGGTCGGTGAGACATCAATTTTTCCTGGTTGGGCGCGATAGACGAGCAATTGAACACATTTAGATGGACTTCTTCTCAAATGTCAGCTCGCTCTGAGCAAAGGCCGTGCAGGCCTTGCTGGTAGAGACAAAAGGGTTGAGTTGGCCGAAGTAGGTGCTGTACATACGGGGTTCGTGAAGTTTGTCTTCTGAGTGCACTGAACACGGTTTGGGCAACCACCTTAGACAGTGAACATCCCCTTGATCACCATTTCGACTACCAAGACATGGACATGGCCGCACTTTCAAAAGGACCGGCGTCGAAGAACGTGCACCTTCCATCCAACAAACATGCTTTGATGGAAAGCGGACCCTGTGTAGAGGAGACTTGTCTTGCAAAGGGGCAATGTCATTCACTTGCACATTGCACGTCTTTAGTTTGTTGGAGAATTGTTGAGGACAGGTACCTCCCAAGTTCACTCACCTAGATTTGCTACAATGGTGCTGCGCGGTCGCGGTAGCAAGACGGGTTTTGGGCGCTTCTCACCAGGCGCTGCGGGAGAGCTTGGCGGAGAAGAGCAAGGTGCCAGAAGTTGAAACAACACGGGAATCACGAAAAGAGACGTTTTCAGAAAGGAGACCCAGTTGGGTGAAAAGAGACGAGTTCTAAATCGGTTCTAGCATGTTTTGGTTCTTCTTCTTCTTCTTTTCAAAGTCTGATCCTTCGCTTCTTTGCCTCTCGGGTTCGCGGGAGAGTCGGGTCACGGCTGAGCCAGTCGTCCGAGCGGCCAAAACGGTGTGACCCTCGGGTGGAAGAGGTGGCGTTTGTAGATTCAAATAGGGAGACCTCCCAGGCAACGACCCCTGCAAGGTTCGGGACATAGACCAAGCTACCCAGCCGATCGGGGCGATCGGGGATGTCGCTTATACAAATTCCCACCCAATTGAGTGGATTTGGTGAACCTCTTTTGTGTCCCTGGGTCACCTCTCCAAGCCCCCCAGCTCCTCAAGCAGCTTCGGGTTCACCAGCTCCCACCTCGTGCCTCCGCCACGTTGCTTGCAAGGCCAAAGAGTCCCTGCAGCGTGACCTGAGCATGTGGAAGGCCACGGAACCATGGACCGTTTTGTTTGCG
This sequence comes from Durusdinium trenchii, assembly GCA_963970005.1. Taxonomy (NCBI): domain Eukaryota; class Dinophyceae; order Suessiales; family Symbiodiniaceae; genus Durusdinium; species Durusdinium trenchii. Next base: position 205,881 of record CAXAMN010021807.1, on the reverse strand, counting down.
GCTTTGGCCCTTCGGAGCGGTGGCAACGTGTGATGTTCCCTGGTCCTCCGCGGAAGAATGGTCGCCGATCGAAGCGGCGACCATTTCTGGCCGTCGCCAGCAGGTGTCAGGTGCCACCCCACAAGCCCTCCATGTTTTTGAGCATCTGACCAAACTTCCTGTACATGTACTTGAGTCAGGAGCGGCCGTACAAGCATTTCTGGATTGATCGAAGCATATTCAGATTATCATCATATATAATTCTCCACCATTTCCTGTCATATGCCCACCGCAGGGCCAGCAGGAGATTGCAGCGAAGATGAAGGCCCCAGGGCTTGGCAGATGGGATCTGAAAGCATCAGTGTCCAGCCAAAAGGGGATAGTTGATGCGTCAATCCTCCAAAAAGGGTGATGTGATGATTGCACAAAAAAAGGGAGACTTGTTGGAGTAATGTTGGGACATTGAAAGTCAAATGAACGTGCGTATGCGCATGGACAAGTTGTAAGTTGTGTTGCATTCTTTGTCTCCAACTCTGTTGCGACCTGTCCTCAAAGACAGGGATTCGTTTCCGTTGGAATTCTCTTAGGCTGAGGTGGAGAAAGACTTCGAACATTTCAAGGAGGCCGTCTTCGAAGACCGTTTCGATCGGTGAACATCACCTGGGGCGTTCATGGGAGGTTCATTTTAAAAGAAACGTATATCGGCATCGGATTGTAATTATAGGATCCTGCCTTTGAGCATGCAACCTTCCAGGATTGGGCATAGGCCAGTTGGTTTCGGTGCGGCCAGGCCGCCTTTTTGGCCCCTCAGTAGGGTGCAGCTAATGAGCCCGTGGGTTTCGTCCGATGTCCCAAATTCTGGGTGTGTATTGTGACAGAGAGATCTCCAAGCAATGGGTTTGGGTCTATTATCCTTCTTTCAGGGGGTAGCCCAAACCAGATGAGTTTCCCCACATCTGGCCAGATGGAAACTGGGCCAGTCAGAGGGCTGCAGTTGGGTAGAAGTTAGCTGCCCTCACTCGCCGCTGCAGTCGAGACGAAGTGGGCTTTTGGGTCAAAAGGAGTAAGGAGAGTTCTGTTCTGCCAGGGGTTTCAATTGATGACTGGGGCAGTGAGGCCCAATCCTTCTCCACACGGCCTTCAGGCCTTCCAGGCCTTCCAAGCCAAGCAAGAAGGATGGTTGCATGTCAGAAAGAAGCAGACGCAATCCGACGATGGGCGATCAACTTCTTTGATTCCTTGGTTGTGTCTCCTATGGTTGGTGGACTTTTGTTTGCCCCCAGGGTTTTTCATGTCCCCAGAACGGGCAGAACTGAGCCAGTGAATGGCCACGGTGTTGCAGGAGTTCTTGGGCAGAAGGCTGTTCGAGAGAAAAGAAGAGTCGCTTGGTGGCACCTGGGTGGGACTATGGTCTCTGCCGGGTAGCAAGCCCAAAAACGGGAACAGAGAGCATGGCTGAAGCGCTGCAGGAGGGCTTGTGTGATAGGTCATTCATTGCTCAAGTGAAACGCGCCAAATTGAGCAATGCAGCCACCTGCTCAGCTACTTTGCTGGGCCAGGTTGGTTTCGAATCAGTTTCCCTTCTAGGAAAGGCACTTAGGTCCTGGCATATTTTGCCCTTCCAAACACCACCCAAGTTGCTGTTTTGGAGTTATGACGTTTTGGTGGTGGGTTTCATCTCAGGCATGAAGCCTTGCGCAAGAAGCAGGCATGGAGACTGACTTGGAGAAATGACTGGGAGAAGATGATCCTTGCAGAGGTTGAAGAACCCACATCAGTTATAGCCTATCATATCCCATATATGTGCACATGTATCTCTTTTTTTGAGGCCTCCTCCCATGTTTGGTCTGTTGGTAGAGGTTCACACTTCAAGGACATCGTTCTGTATTGACCCGAAGACTTGAGGCGGACTTGCAAACGAAGAAGTCCGCACTGGAAGAGGAGGCAGATCCGTCATCTGCGTCATTCGATTGTTGCATTCATTTGTTTATTTGACAGTCAGACTGATGTGTTTTCTCCAAGTTTTACAGGTCTTCTATCTTTTCGTGTGGTCTTTTCTTGGTGACATTTATATATGGCATAGTGTGGGCATTCTTAACCTTGAATGGGCAAGAAAGAGCTAAAGGGCCGGCACACACACACACACACACACACACGCATATCTGACCTTTCTTCGTTCGTTTCTGTGCATGATGTCTGGTACTTGCTGAAGTTATGGCGAGGTGATTTCAAAAAGACCGTACTTTTTGACCTTTGTCAATGTACCTTCAATGTGCACTCTCAGTGAAACTGGGCCCCGGCCTGGTCTGTTTTTCGCCAGATCTCCGAAGGAAACACTATGACATGCCGCTCCGACCACGGTTCCGCCGCTCCGACCACGGTGCCTTTTTCGGAGAGGTGCGGAAGTTGGAAGCGGATCTGCAGGCCGGGTTTGCGGGTGTGCTGGGCGGGCCCCGAGGGGTGCGGGGGTCTAGCACGACTCATGTTGAGTCCAGGGAAGAGCTGCACGGGAGACCGGAGGGAGGACCCCATGCCAGATACAGGATCATTGCAACTACCAATGGGGCAAATCTTCCGCTCAACGGCTGTGTTTTTTCGTGTGGCTCCCTTAAAAGGCACTGGTACCGAGACAGGAAAACGTAAATTTCTTGAAAGTTTGTGAACACCACTTTCAGAGCTCCCAGCCAGCTGTTCTTCCTTTTTTTCCCCAGCTCCCAAGCCCCCCACGGCTTTTTCATTTCTTCTCCCCTGGTGCACCACCCTCCGTGACCCGTCCTCCATCCCGGTGTTTGGGGAGGCACAGGACCTGCAGGAAGCTCAGCGGCAACAGGGCCTGGCTGAGCTGCGCCGAGAGGTGGGACGTATAGGTGTTGTGAAAGGGAAGTATGGGGGGTGTGCTTGGTGGATCACGATCTGGAACGACCTTTTGGTCCGCTATGGGGAGGCTATGGGAGGCTAAACCCCTGCTGTTTCACACCAAAGGCCGGGGATCGATTCCCCCTTTGGCAGAGCTTCCCCTTTGCAGATCGCCTCGCCGCGTGAGGTGCTGGCAGAGGCGGAGCGGACGAAGCAGAAGCTGCAGGAGGCGCGAGGTTTGGATGGAGGACACCGGACACCATCCGGACACCATCGGGATGTTGAAATGTGTTGAATGGACGACCCAGCCCAATGACTTCTCCCTTCTTCCCATCCCCCAACCGGTTCCGAAAACGGACCATGGACCGACCGAGCAAGTTCCAGAACAGCACGCCCCGTTTTTCGCCTGCTGTGGAGGCTACGGCTACAGGTTCTCATGCTTGGAGCCGGTGGAACCACTTGAGGGATGGACTACAGCGACACATCAACGCATCGACACTTCCTTCTGGCGACCCTTGCTTTGAGGATTTTGAGGGGAGTATTTGACATTTTTCTATATTTTCCGGCACATGTCCTCGCAAGACCTTGCCATTACAACAAGTTGTACTTGTTGGCTTCTGGCGATGTCGCTCACCGTCACATGAGGTCGAAGCCTCCCTCACGGCGGCCAAAGCCGAGGCCCGTTCGGGCCGTTCGGCAGCCACTGCCCTGGCTCCCCGGGTGCGGCGGCAGGTTGTAGACTTCGAGTGACGCATTTCCGGCGCAGACCGAGTGGCACCAGATATTGAGGTGTTGGCTCCAGAGGTGTTGGCAGGTCCCGATCTTTTTCTTTTCGTTTTCACTGAGAAAGCGGATGTCAAGGATTGCCGCAGACGGCCTTTCTCGCTATGGCTCCAACCGCAGCCATGACAGACCGAGTAACGGCCGTTTCTCGCATGAGAGAGCACAAAAGCTGTCCTCCAATAGATATGCAGAGTTCAGGAAATCAACAGTCAAGATTTCGCCAACACATTCTGAATTCTATAGAAATGGATAGCACCTGAAAGAGGAAGATAATCATGTCGTCCTTCGGCTCCAAACATGCATTAGACGCCTTGACTTCCTTTGAATACAACTGTCTCGCATGGACATGCCCCGCCCCAAGAAACGAGCAGCAATTCAGATACTCCCACTTTAGGGACGAGGACAGCTGTCCTCACCCCCGATGGTGGGAGCCCTATCGAAGGCGCGGAACGACGGTTCTTCGTTGGCATGCCCCTCTGGATGTCCGGTACGACCACCGTTTTCTCGGCCAGGAGAGCCATGGCGGCTGCTTCCAGTTCGCTGACCTGGCGACCGCAGGCGCGCGCGACCGGTGGGGCTGAGTCGAAGCCGACCCCCTCGAGGAGGTGTGACGCTGCTTGGGTTGAACTGGGTGCCTTGAGCCTGTCTGTCAGCCTTTTATGGGTCTAATTATGTCAGCTCCTTAGACAACCTGCACACATGAAGATTCGGATGGGCGAAACAAGACCCTGCACAAAGACAGACCTGGAGTTCCTGGAGTCTCAAAGTTCTGAAGTACCATTGAACTGTTTTTAGGCCAGACCAATTTTGCCCCCCGAATTTTTGGACCTGCAGCACCCGCATCCCCAGGCCAGCCCGGAAAGCCTGCAGATGCCCGAGCGCGACGCCCGCGACGGGCGCCGTTCGCCCTTCGGCGCGGCCGCGGCTGCGCGGGCCACGCATTCGGCGGTGCTGGGGCCGCAGACCCATCGGCTGCCGTCGAAGGTGATGTGGAGCTGCTCGGATGAGGAGGAAAAAACACATGTCGAAGGTGATGTGGTTGAGATTGTGTAGCACTGGGGCCCAGGAGCGGCCCCACGGGTGTTGAAGGCGGATTTCCCTGGGGGGGCGGGATTTCCACTGAGTTGGTGCGTGAAGAGAGATTTCTCGGCCCACTACCCCCAAAGAGATCCTTCCGAAAAGAGAATGGCACCTTCATTCTTCAGATCCTCATGCGTCCACTGCGTCCACCCTCCAAACCCCAAAAAGACCTTCCAAATCCAAAGCACCTTTCAACTCTCTTGCACTTCTGGGAATTCTCTTGGCCCCCCAAATCCCTCCCAACCTCCCAACCTCCTGCCCCCCCCCCTCCAGGCGTGACGATGCTCACGGCCTCGGGGGGGGGGCCCATGAACTTCGGCGCCCTGGCACCGGCAGCGGTGAAACGGTGGTGGGGACACGAGGGCGTGCAGTGCAGGTGCTTTTTGAATGAGCAGTAGAAGTGGGTCTGCTGCATTTCCATGTTCACTCTCTTAGTGACAGGCAGGTAAAAGTTTGAACAAACCTGGAGAATGTACCTGTCTAGTCACGACAACAATTCTGAGCGTATTCTGGGCTCAGGGGATTGTTCATTATGACTCAAGAGTCAATCCTGGAACTCGGTGACCAGGCACAAAAGATGGCCCAAAAAAATGGCCGGACCATCCAAAAACGTCATGATGTAGTTATCTCAAAAAGAATCTATATCATGTTCTCATATGTTATCAAAACCAGGAGCAATACATGTATCCAGCCAAAAGGTACTGGTCTCCCGGTACCTTAAACAACAAAAGGGTATTTTCTCTGGGCCCGTCTCTCCCACGGGCATCGTGGGATCTCATTCACCATCAATGCTGTTATGGAGAACTCATCCGGAACATCCAGAAACCGGATCGTAATATTGTCGGCTAAAGTGGCAAAACACACCACATTGCCGTATGCAAGCAGTTTCAAGCAGATTTGTGCAAGCAAACAAGTGAGCAGGTGCCAAGTATCCTTCAGTGATATTGGCTACACTATCAACCTCCAAACAAAAGGACGCCAACAAAGGACTGATATTCACTACTCTGGGGTTATCTCTCCAGTGAAGATCCAGGCGAACCTTCCAGTGACTCAGGTATGATCTTGGCCATCAAGTGGTTGGTGGGTCTCAAGTTTTCCACGATGCAAAGAGCCATCGTTGAATCAGGCTGGGCTAGGCGAAACTTGCGTGACGTGCTGTGCGAAGCGCGGTGGGTATGGGGGCCAGCACAGGTTTGGGTGATTGGTAGGGGGTAGGTCAATCAAACCCAGTTATAAGTTATATATCTTAAGACAATACATCACACACACATGTTTGGTGTTTCCTAGAGTCCTAGAGCCTGCACATGATGGAGCCATCACCCCCTGAAGTCCAGGATGCGAACCATCTCCCGAGGCCTGAAGAACGGGGTGTTTCCATGTCTTCTTGTTCGAGCGGGGGGTGGGGAGCCGCGCTTGCGAGCACCTTGCGAGCACCTTGCGGCTTCGGCGGCTTTTTCGGGGGAACCGCACCCGATGGACCTTCGATGGAGAAGGGTCATGAGTCATCCCTTTGATCACCTGTTGCCGAACGGCCTACCGCCTGGCGGCCGCCGAACCGGCCGGCCGCCTGGTGCCTTTTTTTTAGCTCTCTTCTCATGTGCAGAGGGCGCACTGCCTGACGGCATTGGATCCGACTTCAAGGACCCTTTCTATTTTCCACTCAACAAGGCCTCGATGAACCAATAAGCATGGCCGTGGATCGCAGGGAGGTGAGGTAGCAGATGATGGGGGACCTCCATCTGAATGACGGGAACCTCCATTTTCTTGTGGTTTTCTGGGTCCACCTTGAACCAGGTGTGCTTCATGGAATTCTGGTCTTAGTCTTGATCTCCACCAGCTATGCGGTCGTGGGGGTCTGCCTCATCCAGCTCCTTGGATCATAGACTCGACCGCTTGGGCTCTGTGCCACTGGGAGAGTTGGTGAGTGGGTCAAGCACATTGAAGCCGCCATGGGGTGCCACTCCTGAGCGGCTTCTTCGAGTTGTGAAAGTCTCACCACACGGATCTGTGGAAGAGGATGCCGTTCGAACGAGGCGTTCAGAGGTTTGAACATGCATGGGCGAGAACCGACCTGACTTCTGCTTTCTATTTGGGTGGTGTGTTCAAAAATAGGCACTCGAAACATATCATCTCCACTGCTTCCCCTTCGACCCAAACACCTCGACGCGGTTCGTGGCGCCAGGTTCGTGGCGCCCAGCTGTGGTGGTTCCGGCATCCCCGAGAACAAAGCCTTTCTCAATGGGGCACAGATGCCGGGCCTCTACAGCGACTTGGACGGTTTGGGACTGTGCGGAGTGGCCAGTTGAGAGCTGGCCGAAGAGCCGGGGTGTGATTTCTTGGATGTGGTGGGCTGTCGGATGCCTTCGGAAGCTCCTAACTTGCTGTGAGGTTCGAGAGCGATGTTCGATGTTCGTGAGTATGCGGACGTGCCGCCTTAGCAGAATACACCAAAGGAGGCCCACACACAAGGGCTTTAGGGTTTAGGGTCAAGTCGGAGACGTTCATCATGGGGTCGAATTCTCCTGTTATTATATTTCCCTAGGGATCCAGTCGTACCTTCTCAGGTACGGTGATGTGTTCGACACTCTCATTGTAGGTGCCACGGTGCCGTCGGGTCCAGTCGTACCAAGTTCTGAGGTTCGGTACGAAAACGGATCCCTAGGGCTTTCGATGTGTCCAAGCTGGAAATCCACTCCATCCTTCTCCGGAAGAACACCCGCTCCACACCTCAGGACCTTCCGAGACGTTCCTTCGAGACGGTGCCCCGTTTTTGATCCTATCGATTTGGGATCCCCCAAGCCTGATCGAACAGTTGATCCCCCCCACTCTCCCCAGTACAAAATAGGAAACCGTTTCTATTGATCTAGGGGAACCACTTATAAAATACATTAATAATCCTAGAACCTGAGCGAACAATGTAGTCTTTTCCCATCAAAACAGAGATCATATGGGTTCTAGGCTACGATATGTTCCACCCACCTTCCGCCACTCCACGGGTTCGCCGACCGACTGCACCGCAGTGAGGCCATCGCACCTGCTGGGTGCGCGCGGGCACCAACATCTTGGCCAACGCCGCCGGATTCCCCGTGGGGCGAGAAGGGCCGATGGTGACCATCGGCAGCAACCTCGCTTACTTGCTCTGCCGCTTTCTCGCGGCAGTGGTGAGAAGGGCGGGATGTGGGGGGACTGGTTTGGGAGGGAAGGCCTTTATTGGGGGGAAGTGGAAGGTGGGTGGTTGGGTTTCTGGCGGTTGGAGGGGTGGGGGGGTTGCTAGAGGTTCCGTTTGGATGGGATTGAGACAACTGGGGGTCTCTAACGGTCGAAGGTATGCAGCTCTATGCTGACTCGAAGGGTCGAAAGGTCGTGTTTTCGTGCACTTCGCACTTCTCACTGCATCCGCCAACACACTGGACTACTGGACATCGTTTCCGGTATTCCATTGGACACCCCTTTGAAGGGTACTGTTGGGATCTGTTGGGCGTATAGGCAGACCTTCCCAAGCCGGCAGCTTCGTTCTTCCATCAACGGCTTCTCCTGGGAGGTCTTTGAGCTAGGTTTGCTTTGGACTGATTCATGGGGCCACCAGTCGTATATCCTTAGGGCTCCTGGCCTACCTCCGTGAGGTTCGGTGGTTGGGGTGGGTGCCAGGGGGGTCTACCCCCCCTTCCGAGGATAGGGTTGGAGCCCTTGGGATCACACTCCAAAGACCTCGGATTCCGAGTGGATGGAGAAGTTCGGCTATGCCACCATCGTCCCGCAGCGGCAGTGCCATGCCCTGCATCCCTTCGTCAGAATCAGAAGAGGCTTTTCCCATCCGTTCGTCACATCGTTTCCATCGGTTCCCAGCGAGGTGAGAAAGTCCTGCAGCCCTACGTGAGAGAATGGGCACCTGGGCATGGGTCGAGAGTGTGGTCGAACACCTGGAGGGTGCTTGGTGTCCCCGGGCAGCTCCTCAAATGAGAAGCAAGCATTTTGCAATGTCAGTTTAGAACGTTTACTTTTCAATCTAGGTCCTAGTCCAGGGTCACCATCAACAGGATGTCCAACATCACGAAGTGAGTTTCTAAATCTTTGGGCGGTGACTCTACGTGCTTTTCTCCCCAACTCGGGAGAGGTTGCCAGATGGATGATGCCAGTTTGGTCACCCTCACCAAAGACAAGGTACTCTGTCAAAGAATATCATCTTCATTCATCTTCCAAATGTCGTCTTCTTTTCTTCCGATGTTTCACTTGCTTCAATCCCCATCACCCACTCATGGCTGCACATGTCGGACAGGTCACAGTCGCAGGGAGCCCTGCGCTCTTGGTGGATGAGCAACGCTTGGCGCATGCCACACGGATCTCCTGTGCGCCATGCAAGGTGGACAAGGGGGGGTTCTTCCCAATGGACCGGCATGATGTGGACGTGTAGAAAAACCCTAGGGCAACAACCATTTCGTGAGTGAGAAGGTGGTTGGGGTGGGTGAGGGGGGTCTACCCACCTTCTGAGGATAGGGTTGGAGCCCTAGGGTATGCATACATTTAAATAGGGAGACCTCCTGGCCCGGGTTGGCTGGTCTAGTTTCTTTTCCTTTCGGCGGATGGCGCTCATCGTCCTTAGTCCTTTTCCTGCCCATGTCCAAACAGCTCGGGACGATGCTTCGACTCGGGGTCAACACCTTCCATCGATTTCGGACCTGCGACGGCGAGGGAGAACCGGGGTGAAGTGCTGGGGAGTGCTGACATCTTGGAATCTAGGCTTCAACACCCATGATGCTGCTTTTGACTCGAATTGAGCAACTCGAGAAGAGCATGCTGCTGACTCGAATTCCGTCGTCGCTTGCCCTAATGCTTGCCCTATCCCAGCTACAACTGACTCTCCGTCCCGGATCGTCCGGTGTCCACCCCAGGTCCGGCCGGCTCATGGTTGGGACTCCCTGGTGGGCTCCGAAAAGCCACAGAGGTGGTTTGTGAGCATTTTCTCGGACTCACCTGGGGTTACCCAACTGGGTTAGTCTAATAGCTGTAAGCCATAGGGTTCTTCAACCTTTGGTTGAGGCCTGTTGTCGACACTGGCGAACCCACTGGGCACCCCAGTGGGGTCTTCCACCTCTGCTGGTTCCGTCCGACACGACCAGGACGCGCACTACGGAGCCGCGCGCCGTCACAGGTACCGTGGGCGGCGCCTGTGCGATCGCGGTGATCTTCAACGCACCCTTCGGGGGGTTGCTCTACATGTTCGAGGAGCGGTACTTGGATGGAGGTGGCCGCGGTGGTTCCGGTGAAACGCAAGGATCTTGTAGGTGCAAAGGCCGGACTTTTGATGTTGTAGTAGGTGGTTCCCAAGTGTAGCAGGTGTCATAACATGTCATATCAAGAGCTTTCTAGCGTGGGTCTTCACTTGTTTTCCATACACGAAGAGGATGATGACACCTTATTTATTCAGATTTTGGTCCTCCCATGAAGTGTTTTGGTGTCTCGTCGGTCGCACAGCCGGCTGTCATGCGCACGAAGGAGAGGGTCATCGGGATGGGCCAGTTTGGTCATCCGAGCGTTTTGATGCGTGGCATCGTGGCCATTTAGTTCTCCATACAGCTTCCCCGTTTTTCTTCTCAGAACTGAAGGAATCGGAGATGGTCACGAGAAGTCAGTATGAACCAAAGAAGCTCTCTCACCACAAAACTCCACGTGGTTTCATTTTTTGAGGTCCATTCTTGGCTTTCATGCAATGCTATAGACTCTCAATCAGTGCTACTTCAATGAATTTCCATCATTGTTCAACTCCAGCGGTTCATCGTCTGCGCTGGGGCGCAGCAGAACGCGTTCACACACGCGTGTGAACACGAGTGCCGGGTTCCGAACACCATGGCAACGTTTCAGGTCTCAGTAACGCAGCTGAATGGGGAGGACATGGCTCTTGAAGTGATGCCAGACATGAGTCTGTATGATTTCAAAGAATCTTTGAGAGCCTTCCAGATGAGCTCGTCGAGCGGAGAGAAGGTCGTCCTGTTTAAGCTTTCCAAGGTCGAGTTGTTGGTGGAAGGGCAAAAGCTGGTGGATGACAGACTAGCTTTGAGGGATACCGGCATTTCTCCAACCACACGCATGCAAGTGCTCTTTACTTTCCCAGAGGTGGAATGCTGCAGCAGACATGCATCTGGAATGGATTCTAATGCTTTGACCATAGTAAGAGTTCCTGACTGTGCGACCTTCATCGAAGACAGTGCCTTCTTTGGCTGTAGGTCACTGCAAATCCTGACCATTCCAAACTCCGTGACGGAAATTGGAGCCAATGCATTTGCAGGTTGCAGTTCCCTGGCAAGCTTGACAATTCCAAACTCTGTGACTTCCATTGGGGCCACTGCATTTGCGGGCTGCAGTTCCTTGACAAACTTCACGATGTCAGACTCTGTTATTTCCATTGAAGCCAGCGCATTTTTTTGACTGCCGCTTGTTGAACAGCTTGGCAATTCCAGACTCTGTCGCTTCAATAGGAGACTGTGCATTTTTCAATTGCAGTTCTTTGACAAGCTTGTTGATTCCAGACTCTGTCACTTCCATTGGGAACTCTGCATTTGAAGGCTGCAGTGCTTTGACAAGCTTGACAATTCCAAACTCTGTCACTTCCATTGGGTCCAATGTATTGCGAGGATGCCGTTGGTTGAAAAGCTTGACCATTCCCAACTCTGTAACGGCAATTGGACATCGGACATTTGGATACAGTTCTTTGACAGGCTTGACGATTCCAGACTCCGTCACTTCCATTGGGGCCAGTGCATTTGAAGGCTGCAGTTTGCTGAGACGCTTGATTATTCCCAACTCTGTGACTTCAATTGGATACCGTGCATTTGCAGGCTGCAAGTCTTTGAACAGCTTGACCATGTCAGACTCTGTGGCTTTCATCGGAACCAATGCATTTGAAGGCTGCCGTTTGTTGAAAAGCGTGGAACTTCCCAACTGTTTGACTTCAATCGGAGAGAGTGCCTTTGCAGGCAGCTCTTTGACAAAGTTGACGATTCCGGACTCTGTAACATCCATTGGGGCCAATGCTTTCAAGGACTGCGATTTGTTGAAGCGCTTGGCGATTCCCAACTCTGTGACTCTGATTGGAGATCATGCATTTGCAGGCAGCTCTTTGGCAAGCTTGATAATTCCAGATTCTGTGACCTCCATTGGGGTCCATGCACTTGACGGCTGCCGTCTGTTGAAAAGCTTGACCATTCCAAACTCCGTGACGTCAATTGGAGCCAATGCATTTCAAGGCTGCAGTTCCTTGACAAGCTTGACGATTCCAGACTCTGTGACATGCATTGGAGCCCGTGCATTTGCAGGCTGCAGTGCGTTGAGGAGCTTGACCATTTTGAATCGTCGGATTTCCATTGGAGCTGATGCCTTTGAGAATTGCAAGTCGTTAACCAACTTGACTGGTCCAGATTGGGTGAAACTGGCTGTCCTTGGTTACCAGGGCAAGGCGCAGCCCTCTGGCTATGGCAACCAATCTCGGAGAAGGGAGAAGCACACTGAGCAAGGCAAATGAGAGAACAATGTAATATTCAGACCTACCCAGCAGCGATCAAGAGAGTGAATCGCTTCTGCCAATGATCCAAGAGACATGCAACTGACTTGCTAAAGCATTGCATCTCGCATTTGCTCCAATCGACACTGGAGGGGTGATTTTCGTTGACCGGGCCTTGGCCAAGCTGAGTTGGTTCAGAAGCAGCTTCGATTCCCTGCTTCGAAGCAGGGCCTCCAAGGGCATCGGTGTGTGTTCTGCATCAAAGGGAGCTTGGGGAGCCATCCGTTGATGTGTGACTTGACGTGTGACTCTGGGCTCCAAACCGAGGACCCGGTTGAACCCAGGTTTTTTATGTGTTTCTTTTTTCGGTGCTTCTCGATCCCTTGGAAGAGGTGGTTGTAGTCCGCGAACAGTCCGGAGGGACGAGGTATGAATCGAGGGTCGGCCACTGAATAAACAAGATTTGTGTTCCCTACAGAGCCAACTCACGAGAGAAACCGATGGAGCCAACACACGAGAGAAACTCCCAAAACGCCCGTATTCTTAAGACCATGCCTTTCCCCAAATCCCAGAGTTTTGGATGTCCCTCGGATCCTCTCATTCCCATCCCATCCCAGCCATCTTGAGTGCTCCGCCACCCGTGTGGGCTAGTCGATGAATCTCGGGGAGGATGGCACCGGTTTCACGGTGGCGGCGGTGTCCGGTGCCTTTTTTTCGAGCCACGGCTGTCCAGGAGGTGACGGCCGTGTCCTGGTATGAAGAGCTCACCTTCCGGGTCTTCGTGAGTACCATGTTCTGCACCTGGGACCTTACAGTTTCTCCGCAGGCTTGGAGAAACTGGGCCAGAAGTTCTTGGAGTCTTCGTGGATTGAGATAGATGTTCAAGGGTCAGTGAATCTGAGCCAGAGTGGTTTGGAGACTATATAATTTATTGTATAATCATATCCAAGTGGTCCATGTGGTTGAAGAAACAGCCAAGAAATGGGGACTTCTTCTTGCCCAACGAGTTTAAACAGATGAAGACAGCCATCTGGCCATCTGGGGGCAACATGTTACATGATGATACATGATATATAAGTGTTATTAAAATAGTTTCCTGTTGGTCAGTCATGGGCTTTTGCTTGAACTACTCCCAACACACCTCCATGCACTTCGTTGGCGATATTCCAAACGCAATTGTGGAGCATATGTTTGTCTTTGTTTTCTGTGCTTTTCAAAGAAGGATTCTACACACTAAGCTTGAAGTTTGTGAAGTCGCAGAGCACGAGGCTCCTTGCTCTCCTACGGCTTGTGCTGGTTGATGGGCTCGGACATCACCGAGTTTGTGATCTATGCCGAGACCCCTCAGATCAAGAAGTGGGCTTGGGGTGCCCAGGCCCAAGTTTCGTGCGCTTAAGGCTGGCTCCTTTTTGAAACTGAGGAGTAAAGGACTGAACAGCACTCCAAGAGTATGGGCCTTTGGGTCTTTAAATTGATTCACCGACAGCTAATCCTCCTCTGAAGAGGCTTTCGATCGAGCGCGCGAGGGGGGATGTACCTGAGGGCATCCAAAGAAAGCCAACAAGTGTTGCTTTTCGAGGTGGCTGGGAGGATGGTTTCGTTTCTTGTTTTCCCCAGATTCATCCTCTACCTCTACGGATGACTGTCTACTGTACCTGTTCTAGCCAATCAAAGCTCAAACGAGTTCGTGTTGGACTCTCAGGGTGGCTGGTGTGGCTGGTCGGATCCAGGATGGAGCCCTCGTGAAGCTCAATGATACCCATGGCCCATAGCTGTTCATTCAAATAGCAGGCAAATCTTGCTTGACTCTATTGACTTCACCCCAATCAATGTCAAAAAGAAACACTTCATCCTTCCTTTCGGTGTTCGCTCATCGTTTTCGTTTTCAACACTGAAACAGAAACGCTCACTCTCACACGAAAAAAACGCGGTTTTCTCCGTGCCCTTCCCCTTTTCACGCCCACGCCGCGTACCTCGCCCCGTCGCTCTCCGTCGCCTCCCTCCCCCTCCCGTCCGCGCGCACGTCGCCGGGCGTGGGGCGGAGGTGATGTGCCCATCTTCGTGGCCTTGGCGGCCTTGGTTGGAGTCCTCACGTCGCTCCACACCCGCGCCATGTGGCGCTTCGCAGCTCTCAGGCGCGAGGGATTAAGGGATTGGATGGCTCGGTGGGGTCGAAGAGGAGGGGGAAGTCCAGTTGGAACCCTCACAAGGGTTTTGGTGAAGCCAACAGGAACCGAAACACCCATGGAAAACCGACACATGCATTGAAGGAAGCTCAGGTAGTGATTCTTTCTGCCTTTTGGCGGTGGTCGAACATGTGCGTCGCTTGGCAGGCAATCTTCCCGTGAGCGCTGGCGGCGTCTGCAGCCCTGGCCCGTGCTTGGGCGGCAGCTGTGGTCCCACACCCCGGGCACATACATCTCTTTACAACATGTTACAAATATATACTAATACTACTAATACATATGCAGTTGCAAGCATGGACAGGATGTCACTTTGTTCTTTTGAAACAGCACCCTAAGATTCTTGTGCTGCAGTAATTCCCTCGAAAAAGAACGCCCAAAGTTCCCTCACCTATCTTGGGTTTTGACTCGACCACTGGATGTCTCGCAAGGGCGAGCCATGCAGCCATTGGAAGTCTTTTCCCAGAGTTAACTACCAGACGCATTTCTAGCAGAGGGCTGATGTTTTCGCCATGTCAACCTTGAGTGAAATTCGGTCCCCAAAGAAGCAGCCGGTAAAGAGCGGTATTCGACAGACCTTGAGAGGGGAAGAACACATAGTTTGTTCATCTCTTTTGGGTTCAAAGCACCTCTGCAGTTTGGGTTCAGATCAATAATAACTAATCTGATCCCAGCTAGCTTGATCAATCCCAAGCGATGCTAGTGCCAGTGACCAATGCACCAGATCTTGCTTGGTTTCCATTCTCTTAAAGGTGGTGGTGGAGACGACGCTTTACGCCTCATTGTGTGCTTTCACCTCAGGGCAACTTGCCGAGTCGGGGATGAGCTTTTGAGGGGTGAGACGGGGTGAGATAGAGTCGAGGACACCGTTGGACAAATCCATTCCCTAGGAATCCAGTCGTACCTCCTCCAAAGGTACTTGGACCCTCCTGGCGCCCACCCCAAACACCTTCTCAGAGGGTACTTGGATCCTTAGGGATTATATACAATCTACTAAATAATGATGTGCAGCTCATGAGCTGGTGTCTTCTCTATTGCAAAACTTTTTTGAGCAGGGTGACATTAAGATAAACTTGGTAGTTTGCAGCGGTGAGCACTGAAGACAACATATCGTTCTAGAATTTCGCCCAAAGCTGTTTCATTGCACGTTATATATATGGACCGTCCGGTCACTGCAACGCTTCTGGCGAAAGTCTCGCGAACACGAGCAGCGAACTTCTGGGCCCTCTTGATAGGGGATGCGAGATGATGTGAGCCCTTGACTTGCCCGGTTTTGGCCTCACAAAAGCGGGCAACTGCAGTCTGAGGATGGTCTCTCTTCTGGCAGTCTGCGCTAAGGAGTCCAATCTATTGCAGTCGAGTCGTTCGAAACAGGTTGAGGGACTGGTGCACTTGAGGGACTTTTTGGAAGAACAAGCAAGGGGAACACCTGGAAATCGCAACAAACCTGATCAAAGAACCTTTTCCTTCACTTTCCGGCCTATTTTATGTAGACCTACTTTGAAGCCATACAATATCATACAATCATAGCCAGTCGGGAAGAGGGGGGGAAGGGTATCAAGGGCAAACTCCAAGACATTCTCCCAGTGTGAAAGACCAGCTTGCAAGAAGCTTCTCGAAACACCTGGCCGCTACGTGGATGTGCCGGCACGCTTTCACGACGGATGTGCCGTTTGGCTGGAGCCAATTTACATGGCATCCGTCTTGTTTGTGCGCAACCAAATTCTTGGTTCCCCAGGTCCGCAGTCGTTGATTCGTTCCCCCCAAACTAATCAACCCAACACCAACAGTCCAAGGGACCGATGACCACCGCGTGGTTGACGAGTCTCGTTTTGTGAGGAGGGTGAGTCGGGCTTGGAATATGTGCCCTTCAACTGCCCCGAGGCGACGTGAACCAACAGCGCTTTTCGTTGTTTTGGCGGTGCTGCGGGACGACCAGTGGTTTCAGAGTAGATGGCACGAACCGAAACAGATGTCCTTTACATGGGGGGTTCACTACTAAACCCCCTCTCGGGGTCTTTGCCATCTACTTTTTTTAGGGGAGTCGGGATGGGGGTGAGCGAGGTGAGGGCTCCTGGTGAGAGTGATGAGTTGGTGTGGGGAACAAGGGGGGTCTGAAAAGGATCGGATGTGGGATATGGGTCGATGCACATCAATTGCAAAGAACACATTGCTACTAGTGGCGATGCACTTGTTCCTAATAGCTTCTTGTTACTAGTGGTCATGCCCCTGTTACTAGTAGCGATGCACTTGCTACTAGTCGCGATGCCGGCAGGGAAAGGCGGGGGATCCATCCACTCGGCAGACTCGGTAGACTCTCCCCTCCACCTGATGCCATGAAGCTCAGCTTGGGGGCTGGCTGGTCGGGCGAGTGTTCTTTCTTCCCCCCGTTGGTAGAAAGAAACAGAAACGTCTTCCTTACGGGGCCATGGTCCACTTCCATGATTCTTTCAGGGAGCGTGTTTCTTTGTTCCCCAGCTTATCCGGAGCAATATCCAAGTCAGAGAGCCCTGGCTGAGTTGATCTGGACCCTGGGTCCGATCATGGCCCATCCAACGCAGCGCGGATCCGGTGAGGGGCAGTACAACCCCATTGCCTCGTTGCTGGTGGCCACCTCTCACAGCCGGGGCGCGCCAAGGGACGGACTCCGTGGAGAACGCTTGGGGGATTGGGGTTGAAGCAGCATCGTGCCAAGGACGTGAAAGAGAGGAGGAAGGTCATTAGAGAAGATCACAAAGAACGTGTGAAGGTGACGTGGTGAGGACGATCACCACCACCTTTTTGCAAAGGATTGTGATGGAAAAAAACGATGCCGAACACCACGATCTTGAGTAAGATGAACCGAACAGACTCCTTTTCTTGTTCACATCACTCGTTCTTGCCAGACCAGAGACGCTGCACCGTTCTTGCCGTGATGGCACAGCTCTGCATCCCAGAAGGTTCCACCCACACTCAGGATCTTAAACCTCAACCCCTCAAACTCACACACACTCTCTCTCTCTCTCACCCTTGTTGTTGGCTTTGGACCAGGACCCACACAAAGAAGGTGGCTTCTCTTGAATCATCCCCAGCTCCCTTCCCAGCTCCTTCCCCAGCTCCTTCCGGCACCTCTTCTAGCCCTAGATGCTCCTCGTTTTTCCACCCCCTGAGGCTCGGTGAAGCTGCTCTTCTCCGGCACCAACGGAGGCGAGCTGGCGAGAGGCTTCGTCGTGTGTACCCAATGGGGTCCCCTACCTACTCATGCACGCAGATCCGGCTCATTCTTTGTGGAATCATGTGGGACATTCGTGGATTCTCTTTCCAAAATGGCTTGAGATAGCGACTCAGTTGGCTTCACACCAAGCTATTCAGGGTCCTTAGTCCGGAAGAACACCGATCCCTTCCGCCCGGTTCCGTTCCGCTGGTGTCGCGGTTCAGCCGTTGGGGGCAAGATCCATGCGAGGTGAGATCCATGCGAGCTCTAGCTTCTTGGCCTTCCTCACCTACACGAGCCTCAACATTGGCTCTTTGGCCAATTTGCTTTGCATGTCTCTGACTCCTCTTTTTGGGGAAAACCGCGAAAGTGCACGGGCAGGCGAACACGGGGCTATCCGGCTATCCTTCAGGAGGACAATGGACGCTTTTAGGATGCCCAGCCCCAGAGGTTCTAGAAGTTCTCCGCACAGACGATAGCAATTTGCACGATTTTGCAGGATGCTTGCCTTAGTGTGTGTACTTGTGTGCGAACTCGAAGACCACCCCGGTGCCCTGGTTGAGCCTTGTAAAGTAAGTCCTTCAAGCTCGCATTTTGGGCCAGGTATGCTTTAAAATTGAAAGACAACCCTTTTCCCTTTTCCCCAATGCGTAGCGAAGGGTTCTCGTTTAACTCTGGGGGGGTCTGGGGTTAGAGTCTTGTTCGCGATTCGTTGTCGTGTCGACCGCAACCGTCCGCAACTGTTCGCAACCATTCGCAGAGATTCTGGAGAAGAGGATTGAAGTTTGAAGCACCCGCACGCTGAGGCAAAGCTTTCCTCACAGCATACAACCCTGAACAATCCCTGTGACAGAAACAAGTGTTGCTTTGCATGCTTCAGCTGTTTTTGTCCAACGTATGGAGCCTCGAGCCCCATAAACATCATTTGTGCCAGTGAATAGTTGAGCCTAGCTTGACACACAATTGCTCATGTGGCCGGTGCTGTTGTGCTCGAGCGGAAGGGTCATTTTAGTCAGTCTGTATGCCTTGAGTTCTTGAAGATGAACATCAGGCTCATCAGATTGTCTTGTACGGACTCGGAGTTGTGTCGCATAGGACTTTAGATGGGAGGAGATATTTAAAACACACTAGTAAGCTATGTTAACACTAAGAAGCTGAAAGCATCTGGAGCTTTTTACAGAGACACCATATGATAAGAAAGAAGATTGATCCTCTTTTAGCGAGCTCGGCCGACCCAAGACCATGGATGGTCCAAATGGCTCGAGTAGCCGTTCCGGGTCCGGGGGCTCAAAGTTTGCTAAAATGTAGAGGATGCTGTGAGGGTCCAGAGCCCACCAGCTATTATCCTGAATCCGAACGTAGTAAAAACCTCTCCATGCTTCTTACGCTTGAGTTTGCAGGCTGGGGCAGAGGACGACGTGGTGCAGCTCCAGGGCAGGAGATGCCTTCGTGTACCCGCTACGACGCTGTTCCCACCGCCCCTGGACATGATCAAGTTCGGATCCGTGGGTGAGCTGACATCAAAACGTTGTTTGGAGACAGTTCATGAAGTTATACGTGTCTGGGCGAAAATCAGACCGGCCCTCAGCTATGTTCAATTCCGAGGCCAGGAGCCTTCCGGATTCAGGAGCGCAGATCCCTCACGGCGCAGAGCTCGCATAAGTCGGAGGCGGATCACTGCAAGAGTCTTCGGACTGACTACAAAAAGCGGCGCGCAAAGGATGGAGAGAGGACATTTGCGGAGAAGAGTTCTTCGGTTACAAGGCACTCCACATCCATCCGAATTGCCGTGCAAAAGCATTGTGTGTTGTATTCGTACGGTGACACGACTACACCTTTCGACGGCTTTGAAGGAAACTGAAGGAAGAAGGTTGTAAAGAAAAGAGACAAGGAAGAAAAAACAAGAAAGCACCTCAACCAAAAAAAGAACACCAGGGAGAAGGGATGACGCTGCTTTTCTGCGCTAGTCGTTTGGAAAATGAAAGACATTCCCTACACATGTTTCACAGAACTGGCCACTTGGTAGTGCAAATGTAGTGTGGCCTCAGAGCTGGCAACTTGTAGCGCACATGTAATGCGGGAAGCAGGTGGTGGGAGCTGTGGCAATGTAGTGCGGGAAGCGGCTTCTGGCAGGTGCGGCAACACAGCTGGCCACTTGGTAGTGCAAATTGGCAGCTTTGTAGTACGCAGGTAGTACGGGAAGCAGCTTCTGGGAGCTGTGGCCTCAGAACTGTCAACTTGTGTAGCCAAATTACATCTGAGTACGTGAGTGTCGTACGTGAATGTCCCACGAAAGTGTCCCACAAGAGTGTCCTACAAGAGTGTCCCGCAAGAGTGTGCCACATAGTGACGAAAATGTCGCACGAGAGTGTCCCACAAGAGCGTTCTAGAAGCGTGTCTCCTAAAAGAATGTCAAAAGATGTTTGGGCGTTTGTTTTCGAGCGCATGTTTGCATTCGGGTTCGTGGGTTCCATTCTTTTTGGGACAACCAACCCATTTTCGTTTGTTTCGCGAGGTTTGGCTGGGCTACCAGTGCCTGGTGGAGCGTTCACTGCACCTGTGGCAGCAGTTAGCTAAATTTAGCACAAGAGGCCTACAACCCTTTAACATATGGAAGTGGATGGCATCGGTTCTGGGAAGGTCATTTTGTACCAAGAGCAGGGGTTTTCTACCTTGGCGCGTGGAACAGTTAGTGGGAAGACATCTACGCATCACATTCTATCACTCTTGCCAGAGCCCTTATGACCTTACCAGCTGCAGGGTGGCGTTTCTAACGGTCCGCGCTTGGATGAAGTGGAGCCACCCCCCAAAAACCGCGCCGAAGGGACGCAAAACCCAAGCGCCGAGGCGACCATGCTCATGGGCGGGCTGTTTGGGCGCTCTGTGGGCGCCTTCTGCCACACGCTGCAGGTGACTGGGAGCCCCTCAGGCGCCCGAGCCAGGAAGGCGTTTTTTTGGGGAGGAAAGGTGGTCTTCCCAAGGGAGGGGGTCGGCACCCGTGGGTGATCCCTACCCACAGCAACCCGTTCCAGTTCCCGCCGTTGGACCTCAGTGGTCACCATGGTCCAAGACCTCAGGCGTCTATGCAGTGGTGGGGAGCGCCACTCGGCAAATGAGACTCCGCGGCGGAAATCCTCCAAGGGGTTCTACAACCATTCTGATGCTTTGAAGAGGAGTGCTGAAATTTTTGGAGTTGCGCCATTGCTCAAGGATGGATTGTCAAGTTGTATTGAGTACTGTGACACAGTGTTTTTGGTGGAGGTGGCTGAAATGGGATTCACCGTTCACCATTCAAACTGTTCATGTCTTTTGTTTCAGAAATTTGTTTTACACAAACGCCAAAACGTTCAATTTCATAAAGAGCGGTCGTGAATTTCAGGAATTTGACTAAAACATGCAAAAGCGATAGGCGCCCCTCAAAAGCGATAACCATATTTCCGCAGTTTTTGGATATGTTCACTTATGTTGTGGCTAAAACCTTCAAAAGCGATAGGCCCCCCTCAAAAGCGACAACCTTGCTGAATCATGTCCTCTGCTTGACATACGTTTTGGCAGACGCTCTAATATGTCCTTTCTGATTTTGTTGCAACATATTTCATATCAATTTTAGCATTGAAACCTGGAGACGCCTTGCCTTTTAAGGAGCAACCTTTTCAACTAAAGAGAACATTCTACAGATTTCATGTTGCCCCAAAGACATTCCTTTTTTTTGAGAGATCATTTCAAGAAAGTGAGAGCCAATAGAGGGTGACATTTTGGACTAATAAAGATGTGATGCAAAAGCATGCTTTGAGTCTTAGTGATTTTATTTGCATATAGATTTTACACGGTTGCACTTACATGGTTGCAATCGCCGTGCATGGGGTCCTTGTGGCTGAAACATTCAAAGCTAGCAGGAAACACCTTGACTTTGTTAGGGCCGGATCTGTTTTGAAGAGCTTTTTGAGACCTTCCTTTTCCCCTTCCGCGGCCCACAGATTTCGGTGAAGAATAGGCAGAGTAGATACACACATCATGCTTTTGACCATCGGCTGGATGAACTGACAAACGCTCATATGGTGGCAGTTCGCTACAGGAGGAGTCTAATTTACTGTTGGCTCTAGATGGCTCTAGCTGGTGTAACTGATCCCTGCTAAAAACCAACTGATTCCCTGTGATTCCAAGGGTTTCACACACACAAAAACCGACCTGGCTCGTTGCCCAGGCGGCGATGTTGTGTGGCTTCAAGCAGATGACCTTGGCCTCGGTGGGGCGAGTGATGGCGTCACGTGAGACACAGATGATTCGATTCATATGATCATGATCCACCTGGGCACTGCATGGAATGGAAGAACCAACCAATTTTTTCTGTGGCCTTTTTTTGTGGCTTTTGGGATTCGCATTTTCACGTCTCGGTCGGACGGAGACATCTCGAACTCTGAACTCGGCCGAAACTCCAGGTCCTCATTGTGGTGGAATGCGTGAACGACCTGAGCCTGGCGCCCATTGTGATGTTGGGCGTGGCGGTGTCCATGGCAGCGCCTTGGGACGAAGGGTTCCGTCGGAGTTCGGTCGGAGATCTTTCTTCGCATGGCGCCACGGGAGTCGAAAAGGGTTGGACGATGGAGAGCTTCTCGGCACCAGATGCGTTGGTTTTCTTCGCCAGACTTTCCAGGTGTCCCGCGCCTTAGGAGGTGAAGAGTGATGGTTTGACATGGTCTTGTCGAGGGCTTGGTGGAAGTGCTTTCTCATGACCAGTGACAGCAGCTTCTGGTTCAAGGGCATCTTCCGTGTTCTTGACGGTTGCCTAACCCCCCCAACCACCCAGGGTCCGTTGGCCCAAATGCAGTGTCCGTAATGTTCGAAATCCAACCTCCTGGCTTTGGACCTGCAAACAACACTGGTTTCCTGACGACGGTTTGCGTTCTTCAACTTGGATCATGGAACGCCTGTGTTGCAGGTGAATTGGTCCATGAATGAACGCGGCCACGACGAGGAGGCCCCCAGAGTGCTGGTCGCACTGGTCGGAGGGGCAGCGGGTTTTGGGTGATCCTCCTAGTCCCACTAGTCGTGGTCCCGGACCCAAAGCTTCCGCATGTTGCAGTTGTTTTTCAGCACAAAGATGACCCGGTCATGTGGAACCTGACCCTCTTGAGAACGCCCCCCCATGGCACTTTAGGTCTCCCCCCCATAGGTCTCAATAGATTGAAGATCCCTTGGAATCGCAATCATCTTGACAGATCCCTGTTGTAGTCCTTGGCAATGAGTTGGATCTCATTTTACCAGGGATCTCATAGATCCAGGGTGAAACACCTCCTTGGATCTCTTGAGGATTCAGACCCGCGGCACCGCTCTCCGTCAGGTGATTCACCGCCGCGCGCTGCCGTATTTGGAGCCCGACGCCTGGAGATGCACGGTGCGATGCACGGTGCGCGGGTCGACCCCACATCCGCGGTGGAGAGCCCGAGCTCACCATCCGACACCTATATATTATAGACTTTCTCGACCAAATAAGTGTGGCACTTTCCTTTTTCGTTTGTCAAGGTGCCAAGGATGAAGTGATTCTGAATTCCAGTCAGGCGTCAAACAGCTTCATACTTTGAAGAATTCCCGACCGCCCGTGGGATTCGTGGTCTCGCTTCACCTTCATTCCACACCCCTCGACATGGCTCAGAGCCTGTAGTCTGTACGGGTTGGAGCCTGCCAAACGGAAGGATAAGGGGTCCTCAACCACAGCAAGTGCCTTGGATAGCAAACAAAACAAGCACCTGCGTAGCGTTCCAAGCCCACCCTATGAGGCAAATGCTCGCCCTATGAGGCCAATTTTTGGAGAGTCTAGTTTACAGCCGCCAAGGAAGCTCCTCATCGCTTTGATGCATTGGCAGCCTTGGATTTGTGTAGTCCTTGCTGCCCCTTGTGCCTTGGTAGCGTTTTCAGCTGATTGGCTTGAGAGATAGCACTGAGTCGCATCTTCACAGCGGCATCAGTACTGTTAAGTCTCAACAACATTTTAAAGCAGGGTATCTATGCACTCCACCGATGTGCTGGTCAAGCTGGTCGTCTGGCGATGGCTTCCACCTGTTGGCCCCCCCGCTCCGCCACCGAAGAAGGGACGGCGACGGCGGCGTCACGGTGACGGACACGGCTTCTGAAGGAGTTCTACCCCGCAGCCAATTGGGAGACTTATCGGCCCTGGGCCCTTGGCCCCTGGCTGGGTCTGTTCTGGTCGATTTTTTCCTGAAACCGAGGAGGTCTCGCTGTTTTGATACCTTCCGGCAGTTCGCTCCAATCAAGCTCGTCCCCGAGGCTGCCAGAAGCACCACTGGCCCAGGCGAGCAAATGGTTCCTTCGTCGGGCTGCGGGGGACATCTCACTTGTGAGCAGAACATTCTATAGCAAACCCAAACACAGCCATTCCCCTTTCCAGGCTACAATTCAGAGTGTGACAATAAGTCCTGGCGGTTTGCGCCCCCTGGATTTCCGTTAGCAGCAAGCCAAGTGACCAAGTGGTTTCTGCTAGGCTTAGCAAGAATAGTCTGTTTGAGAAAAGCCTTCAGGTCTAAAGGGTTGATAGACATCACTGGAACTCCGCTGTGAGAGCCATGTATTTTGGGGTGTTCCACCAAACGACAGAACCACGCAGATGTGGTTCGTATCCCGTCCCACGTTCGATGCTTCCTCCCTTACGCAGCTGGAGGGTGGATCTGCAGCTCGATTTTTCACAGAGTGGCCAAAACAGACCAACTCCTTATATATAAGTCGGCTTAGCAGGCCGTTCTTGACTGTGCTGAGCCGATTTTGGGCTCTTCAGACGTCCTTCAGATCTTCCACGGCTGCATCCACCCCAAACAGTTCCTTTCGAACAAACTGTTTCCTACCGAATCGTGATGTGAGGTCTTGAGCGCTTTGGAAGAGGAAGCCCACTATTTTCCAGTGAAGGCCGGAGAGATTGCGTCTTGAACAGACGAACCATGCGATGAGCAGGGCTTTCATTTCTTCGGATTAGCCGGGATGAGCTAGCCTGAGATGGACTTGCTCTGAACAACATGGTTCCATTCTTTTCTCTGAACTGATCCTTGAAGCCCCCTTTTTGAGCTTCATGATCCTAGAATCGGCCCTG
Organism: Durusdinium trenchii; assembly: GCA_963970005.1. Taxonomy (NCBI): domain Eukaryota; class Dinophyceae; order Suessiales; family Symbiodiniaceae; genus Durusdinium; species Durusdinium trenchii. The sequence continues at coordinate 181,213 of CAXAMN010021807.1, read as the reverse complement.
ATAATCAAATTGGCCCTGATCATGGGCCCGTTTTTTACGGTTTTTCCGTCCCCCCTCCAAAAAGAACATCAAATCAAGTCCCAGCAGCACAGACAAGTCGCTCAGAGCCTTGAGGTTTCGGAACTCCACGGCACCCACGACTCCATGGTCCAAAAACCCTCAAATGTCGACAGGGTCCAGGGCATTCATCCGAGGTCCTTGGCACTCATCCAGGGTCCTCATCCAGGGTCCAGGGGGGGTAGACCGAGCATCCAGGGTCCCTGTCTCCTGGGGACCTCCTCTTCCGTGTGCAGCGTCGCGGGACGGAGGAACCGGACGGCCCCTGCCTGGGCATCGCCAGCCGCGCGGCGGTGAAGTCCTTGTTGCCGAGTTCGAGCCAGGCCCCGGGGGTTTTCCTGGGACGTGTTGGGCGGTGAAGAAGGAGAGTTGCGGATATTTTTTGGGATCTAGAGGAGGTGAAATGAATTGACATGAGGGGGGGTTTTGAAGGGGAGATCGGTGAGCACCAAAGCTGTTGTGGATTGTGGAATGCTGGTATTTTGGGATCAGACGGGTGTTCCAGGGTTGGGGCAGTTTTTCAGTCTTTGTTCCTCCGGATTTCTTCGGTGGTCTGGATTGTGCTGTCGTTTCACAGAACCGGAATCCGCACTGGCGAAGCTGAGAGTTCACACATGCCCACCAATTCCCATCACCTCTTGGAGTGAAGCACCGGCTCCGCTGCCGCACCGCGCCTTCGCCTTCTCTGCTCGTCCCGAGCACCGGTCTCGGGAGGCGGAACATGTCCAGCTGGATAGCGAGCTGGTGGAAGAGCTCCTTCCCATCCACCGCGTCATGGAGCGCGATCTCCACACGCCAAAGGTTTTCCCTTTCTTTTTTTCCGCGCGCGTGCGTCTTTTCAGACGGGTGACCCAGTCTTCACCCTGGAAGACTGGTCGGGGTGGAAGTCTGGGTGGAAGGCTGCAAGCATGGACTTTGTCAGGATTTTGCAGGTGTTTCCATGTCGGCTCTTTGTTGGGATAGATGAGGTGCCATGCCGCGCATGGCGAGGAAAGAGAGGAAGACGTTTTTTCAGAAGCGGACCAAGACCTCTGGAATTCCTTGAGGTCTTTCATCTTTACCCACAACTTGGCACATCTAATTAGAAGGAAGGCTTCCAAATGGGTTGAAGAGTTGAAGGGTGACTGCAATTCTGTAGTGGTTTTCAGCAACAGAATTGGTGTAGCTCTGGTCTACTGATGGCGTTTCAGAGCTCAACCTTTGGTAATCGTCACCAGAAAAGAATTGGTGTCCAACGCACTCACAAAAAGATTCGGATTTCACGGGCGAATTATGTATGTTTTACCCTCCGACAACACATCACATGGAAGTGGATGGCATGGACCACCAGGATGGGCCATCCACTTCACTTCCATGCCGTTCCTCGGAGTGAACCACGGTCGGTGGAAGACCTGCCGGCATCCAGGACCCCACGCCCTTCACTGTGGTGGAAGACATGCCAGCACCCAGGTGAGAGAAGGGACAAAAGGTCTTGCAGGAGGAGTGGATTCTTCTCGGTTCATTAGAAAGACATCTTCCAAGGGGGGGGCGGCCTTGAAGTACTGGAATCGTAAACTCATTAAGGCACGGCCGCACGGCTCTTGACAATTGGATGTAGGTCTCTTGGGTGGATTTGGGCGTTTTGCGAGTCCCTCCTTGGAGCTCCCCAAGGAGCGGGAGCGGAGTTTTTAAGACTGTCCTTTGTTCAGGCCTTGTCAAGCGTTGCATGGAGGCCCGTTGCAGGTGATTGAGGATCGGATAGGTATGATAGGTTGAGGAACCTCAGGGGTTCTGGGCCTTGCACGACATGACGGGTGAGGTTTCCAGCCCTCTTGGGGGGATGGGGACCACGTTCGTTCTCGGTGCCGCCTGGTCATGGTCTTCACTTCAGCGTCACCGTTCGCCCGGCACGCTGGAACATGGGGACTCCGCCGGGGGGCGACATCCGATCCGAGTCTCCACGGCCCCTTCGGGACGCGCGGAGCTGGGAGCTCGGGCTCGGCATGGGATCCCTTCACCGCCAGATGACCAGGTGCCAGGAGACCACCACTGGGTTCAAACCAAGACCTCCACCGCCGCCGACCCGCCGCCGCCGCCGCGCTCACCGCGGCGCTGTCTGTGCAGAGCTCGCCAGGCTGTACAGTCTCTTCGCGAAAGCTGGCGAGAGGGCGGCCTGCGTGACCTCGATTCGTGGGATGGACCCAGAGGAGTCAGTCTGGGGATGACAGGTGCCAGGGTGGAGTTGAGTGGAAGTTGAGGACCGATTCTTAGACCAACTACATACAGTCTATTTTGTTTTTGATCATTTGTCACAAGACACAATCTCCTTGCTTCTCACATATTTGGCACAGGGTGATGGAAACTACCCGCACTTCGACGTTCGGCGCACAAGAATGGATGTCACTTCCCAAACCCACTGGTCCTCATCCAAAGAATGGTCTTTTTCCTCTCGTACTTCTCTTTTGTGGTGGATGATAATCCACTCCTGTTGTCCTCTCGGGAAAGAAAAAGACACTCACCCCACAAACAAAGGCATTATAAGACTGATTTACACACGAGAAGAATCAGAGGAATAAGACATCTGGACACCAGAAATGTGGCCTTCTTTGGCATGGAATTCATGTGCAGGTGTGTGTTTGTTTCCTTAAACAGTTTATAACTATAACTATTCCATCACCGCACGGGAATGTGTCTCGGAATGGGGCGAAATGTCCAGTTGGACCTGCTTGATAGAGGAGAATGGATGGGTTCGACTGAAAATGGATACTGGGTGAGGCCTAGGAGCAGACAGTCACCCCAAACAAGGAGGTTCCAAAACATTTGGGCTTTCGAGGGGTCCAAGCTTCAATTTCCCTTCCACAGCTGATCTATTTTCTATGCAAGTACTTACATGATAATCCATCAGGTCCATCAGGTAAAAAGGAAAATACTTCCATGTGGCCTCCTCCTGTGGCCGAGCGTGGTATCCCGGTTTGGTGTTTCACCCTGCAATCATCGAATCTTTTAGGTGGTTCTCCTGGATTTTCCTTCTTTCCGATGAATGCACAGTTCAGCTGGATCTGGGAGGTTCTTTTTTTGACAAGCTGTTCCGTCCCTTGACTGTCCGAAGAGGCTTTCTTTTGGTTTAGAAATGGTTAAAAGGGCTTTCTTACTAAACCACTCAAGGTTCAACTCCAAGCTTCCGCTGTCGCCCCTGTTTGTTTTGGGTGAAGAACTGCATCATCCTCCACTGTCTGAGGTGGCGACTTCCGCGGGCTGATCAGCCGGGAACGGCTCATCGCGTTGACGCGCTGAAAGATGAGAGCGGCAAAAACGGGCTGTGACGCAAGACCGTAGTTGCATGGTTTGTTCGGTGGTGGGAAGCGAGCAGATTGGAGAGCAGATTGGTGTCAGCAAAGTGGACTGGGAATGATTTGGGTATATATAGATGGATGCTTTTGATGTTCCAATTTTGATAAGTATAGCTAGAAGGGTCCTTGAGGTGCATGCTATCTAGGTCTCTAGGTCTATAGGTAGTACTTGGATGGTTGATCGGACGGTATGAGTTTGCCAGCATCACATGGCGTGGATAAGAAACATACAATCGGGGTGTCTTCTTGATGACACCCATTGGCGACGTGGAGACTTCTCCTCCAGTAGACGTCGAGACAAACAAATGCTTCGTCTCAAAACCATGTCGGTGGGGATGAGTTGGTTGAAGCAGCAGATCCTCGAAGTCCCGCTTCATCCTGGTATGTTAAGTCCATCGATCAACATGGCCATCATGGGTTATATAACGGTTAGGGTCTCTTGGGTCCCAACATCTGTCTGTTCCACTCACCCTCACCCCGCGTCGGTTCCCTCGCAGGCCGCGGCGACCCAGAAGAAGACGGCCGAGCACCAGGAACGCCTGGAGGAGGACGCCGGAGCACGGAGGGGGCGAAAGACAGATTGGTCGGTGCCCCAAGATGTTTGGGGCGCAAAGAAGGGTCTTCAACCCGGCTTCACTTCCAGGTTGACGGTGATTTTCGAACAGGTTCACTTCCAGGTTGATGGTGATTTTCGAACAGTTCGAAGAACCTTCAAAGAGCTTCACTTCAGTTGAAGGCTTCACTTCAGAAAGGTTCGCTTCACTTCAGTTGTCTCACTTCACTTCTTCTATCTTCTTCTTCATGCTCCGGCACCCACCGCGAGCCTCACCGGCGTGAAGGGTGGCGCTGTTGTTCGGCTTTCGGCTTACGACTCGCGGTCGACTGGTCGGTGGGTGCCGTAGACCTCGGGGGACATCAGAGAGCTTTCAGTGAACGAAATATCCAAGGAAACAACACACCAAAAAGGAATTAAGACCGAACAATGAGGCAATCAAGACCAACGCTACGAAGAGCAGGGTTTTCTCAAAACGCAGAACTTTAGGAACGAAGAGCACGTTGGATAAGATAGAACATTCCTCTCTGCCCCTTCGGGTCTCCACACGAGCCTTCTGCCTCGCGCGTCCGCCGGGGTGCTGCCCTCGCGCTTTCGCGTCGCGCTTCCGTCGCGCGGAGAAAAGGAGCTCCAGCGGGTCGCTGCGGAGAGCGAAGCAGAGCGCCGCGAGTTGGAGCGGAAGATCCAGGAGGGTTTTGGGGAAGCTTTTGGGCGGCTTCTGGGCGGAATCTGTCTGGTTGAGAGGTGTTCTATGCTTTGAGACTTCAGGAGTTGGAGTCGCCCGATGTCTGGAATGAACTGAATGGGATGAGGACCTCACAGCGAGTTACGTCCCCACTTCATTACCAATTAGGTGTCTGTGGGACGCTCTCATTAGGTGTCTGTGTTTGGTTTGTAGGATCAGAGCTCTGTTCATGACTCATGACTCAGCTATGGCCATGGCTCAACAAATGGGCGCACCTCAAAACTTTGCTGGACAAAGTACAAACATGACTGTCAATCTATGTCAATTTGTGCTTCATTCTCGCGCACACAGCACACTGATCAGTCTCGAGTGTTCCTTTTTCTACTAACAGGCCATGAAAACAATGACTCAAATCGACGGGTCTTTCTAAACATGTAACTGTTAATATAGTTACAAACACCTGAAAATTACAGACCTTAATAAGACTCCCCCACCAGGCTGCTGTTGGCCTCTCTTTCGGCCACGAATCCAAGCCCAACTTCCTGAAAAGCACGACCTGCCGAAGACTTCCCCACTTCGTTCCTCGTTCGACTCGACCAGGTCCCGCCATGGCCGGACGTGTCGCGACGTGTCGCGGACGTGTCGACAGGCGGAGCGCCAGAGCTGCGAGACGCTGCGCCGGGCGGCGGAGCGGCGGCGAAAGGAGCAGCAGCAGGCGTACGAGGCGGGCGGAAATGGCGGTGGCAGAGGTGGATTGGCAGAGCTTTCAATTCAAGAAAGAGGTTGACGATTTAAATTCTACCCAGAGGTTTTCAGGTTGATTTTCCTGTAGAACAGTCTTTTCTTGCATGTAGATGGGGTGTGCATTTTGTTTGTTGGAAGCATCGTTTTCCTTGGCCTTGTTGGCCCCTTTCAGTCTATACTACTCCAACTGCCCGATATTTCGGTCTTTGGGAGTTCTGTAGGACATGAACAACACCGCTTAAGGTCGCCATCCTTGGACCTGTGTGCACTTGCTTGAGTGGGGAGGTCTAGACTTGCGAATTCACAGAGGGTGTCCAGCGACTTGGGGGCGGGGTCAACGACTTGGGAATTTTCGGACCTGGCGGAAGCCAGTTGGAATTGATGCCCCGAAGTGACTCAGCCCGTCAGCCCTTAGGTCATTACTACTTTTTCGGGAGCTAGAGCTTGGAGAGAGGTTGAAAGGTGCTGGGAAGGAATTTTTCCCTATCTGAAGTCTCCCACCGTGACACGGTGAAAATTTCCGAGAGGGGTGATTTTGGACCCTATGGTAAAAGCCACTTCAGTGCTTTTTCCCCCCCCGGCAGGCAGGCGCCACACTCGACTGAGAAGAAGAGTGGGGGTGAAGTGACCACATACACTTTCAAGTGCTATCAGTGGTATAACTGGGTCTCAGAAGGAGAGTGACCCTCACTGACCCGTGCTCAACTGCCCCCCTTTCGGCGGATCTCTCCAGGCCGCGCTGGATGGGCCGGCGCAGGAGCTGGCGACGTTGGAGGTGCCGGGTGTCCTGCGAGGGTGAAGACGCTGCCAGGTCGAAGAGGTGGTCCAGTTGGGACATTTGGCTGGCAAGAGCCTTCCTATTGTTTGCACGAGGAGCCACAAAGGAGTGGCGTTTAGTCCCCAAGTGAGCGGATCATGGGCACCCCTAGCCTCCATTAAGCACCCCTTATATATCATATACTCTGGTGCGCTCCCCCACCGCCGGCTGGTGTCGGAGGAGGAATACAGTTTGGAACGTTTGGTCTGTTTGCCTTCGTTCGGTCTGGTCGAGACACTACCGGGAGCTGGGATCCATTTGGACTGGGACCGGTCATGTTCACCATCACCAAGCAGGGACCTGTTCCTTGGGGAGATTTCTAAGGGACGACCGTATACAGATGGAGTCGCTTCCGTCGGATAGCCCCAAAAACAAACCGGGATGCATGGCAATGCAAGGGGGGGGTCTTTTGTTCAGAGGAAAAGAGACGGGTCAGAAGCTTTGTCCCCACGACTGGGCACCACCAAGCGTCCAGCATGCAGGGCTCCATCAGTGAGATTCAACACACAGCCGAGTTGGAGATCTCCAGCTTGGGCCTCGCGACGGCCTGGGGGTTTTCGAACGTGCACCGCGAGAACTGCGGTGTGGTGTGCGTGAGGTTGGTGCATTCGGTGGGAAGAACAGGTGGTAGGAAGGATGGTTTTCTTGCCTAAGATTGCATTGTTAAAGTTATTTTAAGTTGCGCATTGCGAATCCTTCCTGGCAGTTTCTGGTGTGCACCACCTTAGAATGTCGGAAGACGCCCTGATGTCACGGTGTGTGCACAGCTGATCCCCTCCTCTTCAGGGGGGCGGAGAAGTGACGGTTTCGCTGGAAAGTCGATTGTTGCTTCAAGAAGCCACCACATGTGTTTCTCTCGTCTTGGTCAAGTGCAAAGTGTTGGCTCTTCCTGCGCCTGAGAGAGTAGGGACTGCGTTTGTTGCCAGGGAAATCTCGGGTTGTTTGCATTCCCAGGGGAAACCGTCCTGGATGTTGATGCCGTTGTACGAGGTTTGCACCAGAAGTCCGAGAAATTGCGCTCGCGCACGGAGGAGAGACCCGGTGGGCAAGTTGGGTTCGCTGCGAGTCACATGCATGTTTCTTAGACTTCCTTCAAAGAATACAGATAAGTAGAACCAGGTTTCTTTTGAGGGTGCCACCTCTTTCTTGAGTGTGACACTGCTCTGCTGTGAGACAGACCTAAGAGCAAGAGTTTCCGGGCAACTTCTACCCCGCGCGAGCATGTCAGTCAGCACGGCATTGGTTTGAAAGATCGTGAAACCCAGAACCCCATTCTCAGGATCTTGCCAATATGAGTTTTCGGGGTTTTGGCTGACCCCTTGATTTTGATCCTTTTTTTGACACCTTTTTTTAACACATAATTTTGATATAATTCTTAGAGTTTCCGGTTGACTTGATTTCCTTCCCAGGCTCCAACTACTTCCTCAGTTTCGGTCGGATCTGGCCCGAGAGACCATCACCCACCACCGTCTCACACTCTCAGCTGACTCTTGGAATTTTCCTTGAAGTCCCAAGTCGCAAGGGGCCTCTTCCGGCTGTTACCATATACCTTTTAGCCCTCATGGCGTTTTGCCCCCCCCGGTACGGTGGGACAGCCACGCCCCATGTTTCAGGAGCTGGAAGGTGAACTGCTTCGTCTGCAGGAGCGGTGCTTTGGAGTGGAGTGACTATGCCAGGAGTGACTAGCAAGCCTGAGTAGAGAAGAGGGTGCAAAAGACAGTAGTAACTACTGAGTAGTTGAGGAGTTGGAGTCAAGCCAAGCACCAGAGGTTTAGACTAAATTTTTCGGGCCTTCATGGGTTGACTCTTCTCAGGAGAAGTTGGCTCAAAGTGATAAGGAGGCAGGGAGCCACAGGAGCCCAGTGCCGACCCGACGGTGTCGGTGGCGTTTTCCTTCGGGTCTCCGGACCGACCATGGCGCACCAGGTGCAAGACAGCACGGCGCAGCTGACCTTGGCCAAGGTGCGTGTTCTTCTTTCCTTTTCGGGAGGAGGAGGAGGAGGTCTTGGGTGTTGGCTTGGGCTGTTGAGAGGAGAAATCCAAGTGGCTGGCCTATGGTGCAACATTTGCTATCTGTTTTTTTTTGATGCGGGGCACAATCTAGCGATTTCAGGCTTGAGCAAAGATTGGAAGCCGGACCAGGTGTCATCTTCTTCATACACACGTGGGCCAGTTCTTTTATGACGTGCTGCTCGAGAACATGGGGGTTTGAAGAGACTACAGTAAGACACCACATGGGCCAGTTCTTTTATCACCACAGTTCTTTCAGGTCTCACTGCTGCTCGAGAACATGGGGGTTTGATGCCTTTGGAAGATTACAGTGAGACCTGAAAGATGGATTGCTCGTCCATCTCGGGGACTTTGCAGACGTGACCGAGCCATCAAATACCTGAAGTCACACCGCTGTCAAAGTTCCCAAAAACTCATTTCAGAAGATCCCAGGATTTATGGTGTTTCGAGCATTTCATTCCAAGTGGTGCAATGAACAGAAGTAGCTATAGATGTAGCTAGCAGTTTCGATCCGATCCAGCCTCTGTTTCCTTAGTGCCATGTGGGGTCTTCTCTAGATCTTTCCTCGGAGGGACCTAGCTTGGAGCGCTCCCATACTCTGCAGGCACGCAACCGAAGCAGTGTGGAGACGCTGCAGCAGGTCGGAGCCCCATCTCAATACCTCCAGGGTCCAAGAGCATTGAGTGGGATGGAAAGTGAAGGGGAAGTGCATTGGCCGATTTTGGATGGAACATCATACTCTGAGCCTACATTTCCCCAAGTCACCCAAAATGCGTCCGGACGTGGGTCTTTTTCGGGGAAGTTGATCTTTGAACTGCATAGAGAATCTGTCCAAGCCCCAGCTGCTGGCAGTTCAGTGGAAAAGCTTGGTCCGAACCGGGGTTGCACTAGCAGCACGCTTGTACTTGTATTTATCATCAACCTGAGGAGGAGTTCCAGCTTGGAAAATCACCCTTTGCGGCATAATGTATCCAGTATCCACTTCCACTTCTACATGGGATAAGTTTGGGCCTAGAAGACCGATCTCATCTCGCCCGACTTTTCCTAAATCATTTGACTCCAGTACAGTTCTGTATTTCTACTCAGCACTACTCAGGCGCTGAAGGTGGTATGTACTACTAGACTAGGTCGAGTGAGACGAGTTATTTGGCATTCGGAATTTCAGCGAGCGGCGGAGGGAGCGCGAGTCCCTGGCGCCCTGGAGCCTGTCATACTCCTTCTTTTTCCCACAGGACACATCCGTGTCAGTCCCCCATCATGACTTGCTAGGATGTTCTTGGCAAAATGAAGAAACCTAGCATCTAAGCAAGGACACATCCTTGTCTTTCCCCATCCTTGTGAACAGGACACATCCTTGTGAAACGTCTCCACAATGACTTGTTCACCCCAGCAGCGAACGGCCGCGTGGCCCCAGGAGAAGGTTCGGAAGAGCGAACGGCTCCAGCAGGTCGGTTCAAGACATCGGGCGATGTGGACGGTTGGGACGGTTGGGTTGGGTTGGGTTGATGGGGTGGTTGGTTGGTTTTTGTGGCTACTTGGTACCTGGGGTTATATATGCCTGAAGTTGGCTGAAACCAGGGATGTCCCAACACGAATACCTTATTTTTATAGATTTTTTATAGTTCTGACGTGGGACAGCACCAGTTCGGTGGGTTCTGCTCCAGCTGAACCGTGGGGGATTTGACCCAAGACATGCAGAGACATATTGGTACCAGTACTAGCGCGTCCTATGAAGGTGCAGAGTTTCGAGCATCCACGCAGTGACATCATGCCACGGCCACGGGGTTCTTCATGATGAAGCTTGACGCTGGGCGCAGCTGCTTGTGGCCCAAAGTCTTGGTCCTCCACTCGTGAAGGGCCCAAACCACGACCTGATCACTGGCCGAAGTCAGCTTCAGTGACTTAAAGATAGACATGAGAAGGGTCCGATTGTTGGAATGGTTGCACTGGTTGGCACCATGGTGAACCCGTGCTTCACAAAGGGGCTTGGACAGCTACTAGGCGTCCCAGTCTCCACGTTGTTGTACACTAGTCATACACTTGATGGACCTTTGCATGCACAACACCCGCCTGGCATAAACAAAGCCTTGAAGCACAGCACATCAGCAAAATATCATCTGAAAGATGGGTGCTTCCATCAAGGTCAGCATATCAGCAACCCTATTGAACCAACTGGATTCTGACATCACAAGGACCGCTGTGACTGTGACTGCTGCAATTTCACCAACCAGCAGACTCAGTAGACCATCGCCATTCATGATGACCACGCCTTTATCGCCATGAGGACATGCGCCCTCCTCGGCCTTTTCTCTTCGGCTCTGTGCTTCCTCCGGGCACCCATGCACCGGTCGCTCGCGCTGCGCCGCGCGTGCCCGGCGCGCGGCCGGCGCACGGCGAGGGCGGCGAGCTCGGCGGTGCATGTACTGGCTTGCGCGACGGAGTATCGGCAGGAGACGGCCATTCTGCAGAGGAGCGCCAAGCGAAATGGAGACTTGGAACCAAAGAGGGGGGTTGTGTGTGTTCCTGGGATGGAAGACACTCTTATTCAGGGATGTGCGGATTTTGGAGTGTCACTGGCACAAGAAGTGCTAGGGGTCGTGGGATAGGAACCTGACTTGATGGACGTATACAGTCTGCACTGGTGAGATCACCTTAGATCCGTACAGATGTACCGTCTGCTTGAAGTACCGAAGGACAAGGGGGATGTGTCTTGGATTTTGAGTGCTGCAACTTGTTTGGCAGATGAAGGTTTGTAGACCGACAGGAACCTGGAAACTTCAAAAGGAAAGTTTGACTGGAAAAACGACACATGTGTCACATGAGACAACTGGAATCGGACACACATGAACCTAACCAGGCCTAGATTGTCCACTTGTACCGGTGGGGTATGATGCTCTCCCCAAGTCTCCCCAAAACATTTATTGGAAGATGGGCCCGTGGAAGTCTGAAGCTTGTTTGTTCCGCATCGTGCAAGTGATCCTAATTTTTGGATCATATCTCACCCACCACTGTGGTTACTGCCCCGGAGGCTTTCGTTTCCATACGGTGGGCCTGGGAGAACCCTGGCGCGGCTTTGCCACCAAGCACCTGGGCGACGCGCACCGTTGTGTCGCGCGAGCTGGGAGAGGATCATCCTGGTTATGGACGTGGGCATGTGCACTCCCCAGAATAGTTACGGAAGTGGACAATAGCCCCTTGGATGACCATTTTTTTTTGCTTTTCCACATCCATAATAATTTTAGGGAGTGCATCCTCACTGGTTTGTGGTGATGGTTGTGGCTGCTAACAATGCGCTTCCTGGGGTCAACCTGGGTAGGAGTACCCAACCAGGGTGGCAACACTAGGTGGAGTGATCCTGCCAGTGGTTGATTTGCCATGCACTGACCTGGGGCAAACACTCGCTCCAACATTTGCACAGCCAAGAGAGAATCACCAACATCCTCGGGAATTTGGCCCCATAGCAACATGAGCTATGTTCAAAGATGCTGCTGATAGATTCTCTTTAAAGACTTGACTAATCAGCAACGTTTGGGTACATTTGGTTTTGTGGGAGACGCGCCAATTTTCAAAAGTCTTCCCAGGTGCTGCCAATCCCTCCCTGGATTCTGGAATCCGTGTCAGAGACATTTGAAGTCCCCAGCAGGTTTCATTCCGAATGTGTCGTTTGCCAGAACCCAAGAAGTCGCAGATATTTAATTGCCGTGCCACGAAGATATATAGAGAAGTCAAGTCGATCAACTCAACTTATTGAAGTTGGACTCGAATTGAACTGAGGTGACGCCCATTGCACCAAGGGGTTTTATTTCACCTTCCACCTGCGTTCTTGGTTTCTTTGGTTAACCATGAACTGCGAGAGTCATATCCCGCAGGCCCACCCCAGATGGTCTGTTTAATATCACAGCAACGTCTCCACTTGAAAACAACATCACTTGCTTCATGGATGCCTCTCGCTGTGGATCTCACCTTCGTTCTCCAGGTTCTTAGCCTACGAGCGTCGTTTGCGAGAGCTGCGGGAGCCGCTTGGCAAGCGAGCGTGTGGTACGGAGGGGGGGGCAGAAGTCAGATGATGCCAAAAAATCAGCTCCCAGCATCAGCCGGCTCAGACTCAGGGCCAATCCTGCAGAGGGTGATGCAACAACGTCATGATCTCCAGGGTGTTCACATGTGTTCTCCGCCCGCAGCTCTTGTGCCTAGCCTTGAGAGAAAGGAGTCTGAGCAGCTTATGGCACTCTGGGCAGACACTTGCAGATGTGTTCAGTAGTGACGAGCTGCGGCGCTTGGTTGAGGAGGCAAGAACGCGGAGGACACCCAAGCAGAAGAGTCCTGGGAACACTCTGCGAACTTCAAGGGCTTTGGGTGATGGAAGTGGCTCATGGCGATGTTGCAAGTGTGCTGTTGAGAAGACGCTTGCCCACTTTTCCGTTCGGGAAGGTGGCTACGTTCGCTCCTACTGCAAAACTTGCGACAATCAGAGAAGGGCTGATTATGAACGAACTCTTCGCGGAAATGCAAGTGCTCTTGTTCGTAATGCCAAAAAAACGATCGAGAATGAAAGGTTGGGACTGTAATTTGGACATCGACTTTATCCTTGACACAATCCTGCGACAGGAAGGCAGACGTGCGTATTCGGGTGTTCAGATGCAGCTGCTGTTGCCACACTCAGACTGGCGAATGTCTTTGGAAAGAATCGACAATGCTATTGGGTATGTTCCGGAAAACAGTGTTCTTATTGCAGCTGAGTTTAATACAATGGAGAAGATCAGCAAAAAAGTGCCAATGCAAGCAACGTCCGGATCTTCCAAGTGGTCTTTGCAGAAGGTCCAAGGTGTCAGAGCTCAGCGATTGCGTAACGTGGACTTGCAGATCTTGGATGAATCGATCCAGGCTGCACGTGCAAGGCGTGGGCCCTTTGCTGTGCCTAGTTCAATTGCTTCTTTCGAAGGTGAAGTTGCAGGAATTCTTGGGCACTTTAGATGTAGCAGGTGCGGAGTTTGGAAACCCGCCAATTGCTTCTCCTTGGGCAAGACAAGCAGGAGGGGCCTCCAAGACAAATGCAAGCAATGCGCGAGTGAATACCAAATTGCCCATCGAATGACTTTACGTGGTCACATCCAGCGCATGCTTGGCCACGCCCGCGGCAGGCACAAACTGGGCAAGTGGCACGGCAACTTTGAGATTGACTTGGATTCTGTGCTGAAGATGCTGTGGTCTCAACAAGGGCGTTGCTTTTACTCTGATGTCCCGTTGCATTTCGCCCAACTCAACGTCGATTGGATGATGTCACTGGAACGGCTGGACAACAGCAGGTCATACACCAAAGACAACACGGTGCTGGTGGCCTTGGAATTCAACACGCCAGATCATAGTCAAACTGCCAAATCCGAGGTGTTTGGTTCTAGCCAGTGGTCCAGGTGGAAGGTGGAACATGTTTGGGGGGAGGTTGGGAGAATCAAGTGAGTGAAAAAAGGAGATCTGGCTCAAGGCGTGGAGAAGAATGACGTGTAAACACATTCAAAAACATCTGCCCTTTTCAGCTGGACAAGTGGGAGCTGCGAATATCGGTTACGGCCTACCCAGTGGCTGTGCAAGGCTGCTCCAACGGTCGGTGACCTGAGATATCGGACGAGAGGCAAAGTGTCGCCATAAGAAATAATCGACCAGTTCTTGTGGCAGTGGTGGTAGTCTACGAGCAGTGGGAATTTGCACAAGTAGTACCATGAAGCACAGAAGAATTACTTAATTAAACAGAGTAATAGGCTATATAGTTTTCCCAAATGATATCGTACTATTGCACAGGAACCTGAACAAACAAGCAGTGTGCTAGTTGAGTCAGGTGTCCCTTACAGCGCAAGGGGCAAACCCTCTGCATGTGGTTGAGATCGCTGATATGAACATGTGACAAGGGCCGTTCCCAAGCAAGCCCCCCAAAAGCCGAGCATCATTGGGCCATTGGGCCTCCCAGTCACATCCAGTCACAGTGAGAGAGCGGGTGCAAAGTGATCCCTCTTTCCGTTCCACTTGCAATGTGTCAGTGTGTGTCGTTTTTGGTGGTCACTCAAAGAAAAAAGAAGCTTAGGAAGTGGCTGAGGTTCAGCACTTGGGTGAACCCTTCTGACTAAGCTATACTATGCTGCCCCCTCCATGCTTCGACCCCCACAGGGCCTTCGCCGGCCTTCGCCCGAGGCGCCTTCCACCGGAGCAACTGGTGATGTTGCTGGATGCCTGGGACACGGCTGCTTGGCGCACCTGTGTTGCATGCGCCACGTCAAAAAGGAAGGCAACATGAAGGGGATTTCAGTAGGGACGAAACGTATCTCCCAGATGTTGAGGTACATTGCAATGTATGAAGAGCAAACACACATTGGAACCTTTTTAGCAGGTTTTTGAAAACCATCTCAGGTGGACTGTGGGTGAACACCCCAAACCACCAAATCCTGCTTCTCGTCCCCCGAAACAAAGTCCTTTTTTTGGTCGGTGCGGTGTTCCTCCCAAGGGCAGGGTTTCAGATCCAAGGGTCCGTTCTTGGGGAGCGCAAAAAGAGGTTTAGTACGGTTTCCCCAAGAGGTTTAGTAGGGTGTTAAGGATCGTTCTTTCTCAATTTTCCAGTTTTGTGTAGTCTCCAGTTGTGTTTGGGAAAATCCTGCGACGAATTCTTGGGCGCTGACACCGTCTCAGGTGATCTTGGGCTCAGTGGAAGAGCTGCACCAGAAGATGGCGCGGCTCCCGCCAGTGTCTTCGACTGGGCGGTTTTGGTGGTTTGGGGTGTCCGAGCGTGTTTTAGACGCACAAATAGTGTTGCATGATTTTCAGTTGGTTTTAAGAACCCCGTAAAATCACGTAGCTAGTCTTCAAAAAGAGCTTACCAAAACAACTACTGAAAACAAAAGACCCGTAAACAAAAGAGTTTACCTTTTTGGGTCAAACACGTAGCTAGTCTTCAAAAAGAATCCACCGTTGGGGTCGAACGATGGAAGCAGTGGAGAGCCGATGCCCCGATAAGGAAAAGGACAGAAAAAACACATAGTTCCTATAACAAACAGAAGTGGTTTCCAGTTGACACTTCCTGAATCTATCCCGGGTATACTATGTTCCGAGCAGACTGGGGTGCATGTCTTTGATCCTTTTTGTGCTTAGTCCCAAAACTCTCTGTGGGCTCACGATGAGAGAAGAGATGAGGGTTCATCATTGATAGGGTATGTAGCGGATAACAAGTGTAGCGCCTCAGGTCCTACGGGCACCCTTTTGTGGGTCTCAAACCATTCTTCAAGAGGGTTCACAAAGAAAGAGATGGTTCTGCAAGCCAAAGCCTGTTAAAAACACGTAACATACAGAAGAAAACAGACACAGAGAATGAACAGAATGAATGGAAAAAGAAAGGAGTACAAAGCAAAGAACAATAACAGCAGAGAAAGGGAAAACAGAAGGAAATGAGAAAGAACAAACACAGATGCGTGGAAACCCGGAAAAGAAACTGTTTATCAATTCATGTATAGGTCGATCTTTCATTATCTTGACACGATTCTCGAATGAAAGGAATCTTGGAACATGGCCTCCCAGCCCAACAAAACTCCAGAGAACATTCAGTCATGTGGCGTTTTTTCATCACAGTCAATTCCATCCCTTACCAGCCAACGCACCACCCCAACTCACCTCACTTGCCGCGTGCATCCTCTCCATCCGAGGGATGGCTCCTCTGCGGCGCGGAGCGGGTCTGCGGGCCAAACCACTTCCTGGTGGCGCAAATCGAAGCGCTCTTCCCCGATGGGCGCCTCGGAGCGGAGAGCCTTCTTTGTCGTGCTCGGTGTCGTGCTCTTGTGCCTATAGAGGTTTCTAGGAGAAGCATGGCATGTCGAAACTATATATATATATATGTAACTAAATATGTAAGGAATGTGCCGGAAACGCTTCGCACATCTGTTGACATCATCAATCTACACGCCAACCGATTCTCTCGGATTTACCATGGCGCTTCGCGCATGCAGCTACGTCCGTCCGTCCTCCCAAACACATTTGGGCCGCATGGATGTTCTTCGTATCTTGTGTTCCACATGTTCCAACCCCCAAAAGATCCTCCACGGGTCTTTCTTAGCCGGCCCCCCTTGCGCCCCGTTGCGGGAGGGCCGGACAGCAGGGAGGACCGACGGTCCGAGGCACACGCCCTGGAGATATCCCAACTCCGGTGGCCTGGTGGGACCCTTGGAGGCCACCGCGGACGCCCACGCCTCACTCTGTCCACTCATTCGGCCCCAAACCGACGGACTGAAGGGGGCCGGACCAGCATTGTTCATTCTTTTTTTTGCTGGTGTTTGGCAGGTGAGGGGAAATTCTGGTTTGGGATGGTGGCAAGGAAGTTCTGAGAAGAAGGGGATGTGGGCAGACATCCATATCACAGTGTCGTGGGGTTGATAGAGCTTCATGATGCTTCCGTGTATTGAGGTGCAACGCTTAAATTTGCATGTCGTAACTCACACATGCATTAGCAGTGGAATGCAGTAGATATTTCAGCGTCTGGCCTTTTCTTCTCATGGTCCTGGAGGCAGAGCTGTGTAGGGTGAAGTGGTGGGGACAGGAAGGGACATGCGCATGGTCACATTTGCATATAGAGTAGATATTTGTTTTGACGTGTCCGCCTGGTCCGGCATGTTGCCTGGACGAGTTTTTCCTTTCCTCAAGGTCCGCAAGAAGAAACACATCCCTAGGTGGGTCAAAGTGTGGCTTGACTGCTTGACCACTGGAAAATATTGCACACCATGTGGCCACCCGCGGCTGGCAGGTGATGCTGGAGCTCCTACATGATCTAGTTCATGACACGGAGAGGGCACAGCTGGGTCAGGTTGTGATTCTTCAAGCTTTGTAAGGTCACGGGTGCCCAGTCTATTCCGCATGTTTAGCAGCACGGTATTTTCTACCGGAGACAGACAGGCGCATAGTAAGAAAGCGCGCAGATCCGTACGCGCTGATCCGACATGCGCCGGCAGGAGAATGGCCTGGCATTGCCAGCAGAGGAGAATGACCAGGTCACCTGGCTTGGTAATTTTCCACCATAATGTGCAGATGGTGAGACATAATTACCAGACTTGGGCAAAACAGCAGGGCTTCTATATAATTAGGGCATCCGGAGATATGACACTTGGAGGTTACTTGATGTTGCTTTGGAATCAAGGCCTCAACTCAACTCTAGTGATGGGCACAACACTGCAGCTTTGATGGGAATCTTGGCCTGCTTTCTGCCGGCTTTGCCTTCATCTATCTCCTCTCCCGTGCCTTAACTGCTGATTTGGTGACCCCTTCACATCTGGTCGGCGGACCGGTGGCCCCTTCACCAGCTGCACCTCTTCTGCGCTCCAGGTGCGGCTGCATGACTTCCTCATCGCGCGCGCTGCGCAGGGCCGCGCGTTTCCGATGCGTTTGGACACGGATTGCGAGGTCTTCCAGTGTATGTACGAGGCACGGAAAGGGAATGGGACAAGCAAATAAGAACGGAAGATCCGGACTGATCGAATGGGAAAGCCGCATCGGATGCCGCAGGAGCTCAACGTCTTTTCACGTGTATGCTTTCACTCACCTGTTGAGGGAATGGGCAAATAAGCAAAAGGTGTGTGTGGACTGCGAAGCAAGGAAGCTGGGCTTCTGGCTTGTTGGAGAACTGGTGGCCTATCGGGTTTATCTGCCGGGACATGCTTGGTCCTCCGCCAACTCCAGTGACTCGTTGTCCTGTCCGCTTGGCATTGGAACACCAGAACTGTAGCACCAGAACTTGTCCAGGGACTGGAACTGGAACATAGCACCCCCGAACTGGAAGCTTTTTTCGAGCTCAGCTCTCAGCGTCCCTCCCACCACCGCGCGATTCAGCGCCTTCAGCTCCTGGCAGGAACAGCCCCAGTGGCAGGTTGACCTGTCGGGGCAGAAACCACGACTGCGAAACCAGCTCACGCAGAGCCAGCCGCTGGTGGCGCATGGCAATGGCCACACTGGAAGGTGGTTCTTGTCTGCCATGTACAGCGAGATGAGCCTTGCGCAAGCAATGCTTTAGGTTGGGTGGGCTTGGGTGAGAGGCTTATAGATCAAACTGCAAATATGTTTGATTGAATCTGTGGAATGAAACTCCAATCAAGATACCTGAACAACATACTTCAGGCCAGAGTATGCCGTCCCAACCCCTGAATAGAAGAATTGGAATTTGCAAGTGGCAGGCTCCCAAGGTAACACCGCTCCCAGCAATATTCTGGCTTTCTTGGCGTCCTTTAATGAAGAGCAGTCAGCATGAAGGTAGATTGGCCTACAGGCCTTGGGTCCAAAGCTGGACCCCAAAACCCTGAACCCCTCGTCTTCCGGTTTGGACCCCACAGCCAGGTGGGTGACCAAAGCCCCAAGCCAACAATTACATGAGATACATGGGAGGTGTGCAAATTTCCAAAAAAAGCACCGCACCAAGTGTGGTTTTACAGTGACTCATCCTGAAGTAGATGCACTACTTGGCCAAGCCAAGAATCACGCAAACACAGAAACATTGCTCCCGGCTTTGGAACATAGAACCGAGCTCGTGATTTTTTGGGCCTTTGGCCGTCTTTTTCAACGTCCATTCGGTGTTTCCATGTGTTTTTCCCCTCGCTTCTGAGGAAGCTGCTGGATCATCTGGGCCTGTCCATGGCCGAGCTGCAGCACTTGCAGCACGAGATGCCCGTGCCCCCAGGCCCCCGGCGCGTTTTCACGCGCAGAAAACGAGCTCTGCTTTCGGCGTTTCCGAGAATGGACGGTGGGCTCTTTAAGATTCTGGAGGTGCACACAATGGAAGGAACAGTGGTGTTTTTCACTGGTACAACTGTATAGTGCAAGGGCAGTAGATGCAACAGATTCGCATTCTCTTCTTTGATGTGTATATGGGGTGAGACCACCGGATTCGATTACATCGTAGTGTATGGGTGTATGGAGGGGATGAGTTTGAACAGTTACCCACCACGATTCCATTGGATGGTGGCTTCTGTGACCCCCACCCCTGCGACCCTCGAACTGCAGCCGAACTGCGAACCGCACAAGGCACCGAAGTGACCGAGGAGATCAAGGCTGAGTACTGCCCCTGGTGGTACATGCCCGGCTGCTCGAGCTGAGGAGATAGCTCACCGTGCCGGTGATGTCGGACAAGGAGTCGGGGCTTCCGGTGGTACATGTCCCACAGGACTCGAAGGGCTCAATCTTCCCAAGTGGGGGGTTGTATAGGGACTGGTATAAAACAGTCTTGGGGATTTGAGCCAAGAGTTCTATCCTTCCCACTTCCACCAGCGGTTTTGGGGTGCCCCAAGCAGACCTGTACAGCAGGTGATCCATCAATTCCCCTCATAGCTACGCCGTGGTGAAAAAGGACAACCCGAAAAATCGCATCTCTGAAGCCCTTGCGGAGGGTTGCAGATCGTTTGTTGGAGGTGTTCTCAGCGACCATCCGAATGATTTATTTTTTTCACGTGGCGCGCCCAGGAATGCACAAGGGTGCCACCGATGGCTTTGCGACCTTCCGAAGCATCCGAGAGATGATGTGCGGCCGCGGCTGATCAAAGCTTGCCCCCTTGATGGCCGCGGTGGATGAAAAGGGCGGAAAAAAGCGGCTACTGAACGACAACACTTAAAAAAGAAGCTGACTTTGAGGTCAAGACATGGGTCATGATAGTCTATGATGGGGGTCCCTCTTTGCAAGGTTCTTCACCGGAATTTTCTATCTTGGGAGCTTTGGGGTGGGGCTCTCTTGCTGTCGCAGTTGTTCTGTATCATCCCGTGGATTTTTGCTTTCCAAACCGGGTACTTTAAAGGTTACAAGCTCCGGCACAGCTTGTTCCAAGTTGCAAACCTACTTCGTGTACAGGTCCCATTGCCTTCGTTTTTGAGTTTTGTGGTGGAGGTCTGTTGCACGAAGCGTCCAAGCACCATGGCGAGCATGCATCCAAAACCACTGCTGGCTTTCAGCGCGAGATACCCTCCGCCCCAACAATCCTGGAAGTGGGGGCAAGTCGTCTTCCAAGGGCCATTGTCCACCTCCATGATTGTACATTGTTCCAGGAAGTTCCACGGGGAGTGCCAATATATAAAAAACAACACATAAAGATTTGACAATAGTCTTATAATCAGTTACAATCTCATGAATATTGTATTTGTACATCAAATCCATAAGATTATATGGGTGTCTTCACCCTGCAGCCAGGTTCAAAGCTCCACCTCCCAGAAGCTTCAGCGCCTTGAGCTCCCGGGTCCACGCCGGGCGTTCCTTCCGCACCTTGGCCCGGTCAGGCGGCCGGGTCTAAGAGTGGCCGTAGAAACGGGACGTAGCGCCATAGGGGCTTTTCAAGAAATGGGTTTAGGGGTCAAGGTTCAAACCTGGAGCACTGGAGCTCCCTCCCAACCTGGAGCACTGGAAACCCCTTGGCTTGACCTTTGCCTGCTGTCTGTCTGCTGTCAGGTGGTTCCTTCTCTTCATGTTCGGTCCAGCAGGTTTTTTTTTTTTTTTTTTTTTTTTTTTCCGGTGCCATGAGCCAGAGCTACAGGGAGTGTTTACAACACATGGAATATCTCGAGGGGAGCTCGTTGGGTAGTGCTTGATTTGGATCCCTCAGCTGGAGGTCTTGTGGGCAGACAACGGCTATATATATATATATACTGGTTGATCGAGCCAGCGAGTTCGGCGGTTGATTGGTGGGGGTCGGCTGACTTGGGGCAGACTTGGCCTCCCAATACATGAGAAGCAAGTCCGTCCCTTAGCTTTTGGGGTCATCCATCCCGTCCCATCCCATCCCATCCCATCCCATCCCATCCCATCCCATCCCATC
>CAXAMN010021807.1:85064-160196 GCA_963970005.1 Durusdinium trenchii | reverse complement strand
TCCCATCCCATCCCATCCCATCCCATCCCATCCCATCCCATCCCATCCCATCCCATCCCATCGAAGAAGTGTTTCTTAGAGTCTTGGATCCAACCATCGAGTTCTGACATCGAGTGCTTGAGGCTCTCGCCGGAGGTTCGGGCGCCCCATGATGCGGGAGCGGGGCACCGAACTTTCCCGGGCAGGTGGGGTGCTTCACCAGGGCAGGTAGGTTCAGTGAACCGAATGGGTTGCTTTACCCCGAGGTTCTGATCCACAAAATCCAGTTTCTTGACGCTCTCCTCAAACCCGGATGCTCAGAATCCATCGATTTGTGTGGCTCAAATGGAGATCACCCAGAGATTCGCAGATATTTATCCTTGGCACACATTGTTAGCCACAGCCACATTGTTACAGTAGCCTGCATGATGGGGGTGCCGTTTGTGAATTTTGTCTCATTTCCCAGCAATTTGTTGCTGTATATCCACCGCAGTGATTTGGTGCTTGTGATGCTGATGATGTAGAGAACGGACGCCCGTTTTGGATGACACTAGACACTGGATCACATGGTCGCGTGGGTATCATCTGGCTGACTGGTTGAACAGGCACAAACTCCTCATCGCTTCGTCACACGTTCTTCGGCTCGCTGGCTCGGGGGTCTGAAATGTCTCCGACGTATGCGCTCAGATCTCTCAGGTGTATTATATATATATATATGTATGATCGAGGGTCCTTTAGGCATTGTTTCGTCATTGTGTTTTCTTTGAACTCATGTATATACACTTAGTTCTACGAGGTGATTTATTTTTTTAATATTTTTAATTTTCAAGATCCATAAACAGTAGAAGATACAATTAATTTGAAATGCATTTACTTCATGGACGCATTTTTTCAATTTATTTGACCCTTTGTTCTAATTGTAGTGAATCTGTTTAATTTATTTATATTCTGACTACATGAATGACAAAAGTAGACGGGTTTTTGATTTACACTATTTAGTTTTCAACGTCCATTTAAACGGCTATAAAAATGCATAGATCAAATAGACAAGACCGAACAGTTGTTTAATATTTCATACCTAATTTACTTTAAGTTATTCACTCTTGCAATGTGTTGAATGGATCTTGACAATTATGTAAAATCAATCGACGTTTATTTAATCTATTCAATTTATGTATCTATTGTTATTAAACAAAAAACACATTTGGAACATTGAATCAATACATTTTGAACAGTAGATTTGGACAATTGAATAAAGAAACATCAGCATCTATGTACATTGATTTAAGAAAGAAACGGATTTGCCATGCAACACGTCCTCCCCCCGTGGAAGATCTTCGACCCTGCCGACTGCTCGACGGATCTCGCGCGCTTCGAGGTGGAGCTGCGTCGATCCGGAGCCTCGTTGACCCCCACGAGGCGCCAGCACCGTGGGCATGTTTTGTATTTGTTTGGGGGCATGTTTTTCTTTTTACCCAGCCATTTTTTTTTAAACGAACATATGCGTGTGTATGTTTTCATATGTTTTTTAATATATTTTTATTAGGGAGACCCCTGAAATCGCGCCCCGGGGTAGACTGGTGTATGTTTCCGAACCTTCCAGGGTAAATTGCCTGGGAGGTCTCCCAGCTGCGAGGTTTTGCTCAGTCAAAGCAGGTGTTTGGTTGGCACGTGACTTGTGGTCGATGGGATCGCTCGTTGATCGGTCGCGCGCCTTGGCACATCGTAGCAATAGAATCAAATCACCATGTCACGAAGTCACATATTCATTGGGGTCACAAACGATCACACACCCATCGATTCTCTCCTCTCCTTCCCCAGATTATTCTTGATGGCGCCCAGTCCTTCTTGGAGAAGATCACGGGCGCAAACAAAACAGGTCACAAAAGGCCCTTTCTTCCTGCGGCACATCACCTGGTCCTTCTTGGAGGTCTCGGAAATGAACAGACAGCATCTTTTTAACATCTGGGGCTTTCTGTAGGAGTTGGAACCACCCCTTGTGTCTCCACTACACACTCCAGTTCCTGAAGCACAACAAAGGGTTGGCTCACCCGTGCCCACACCTGTCAAACACAAGCAGAGACTCTGGCGCAGGTCAGGCATCGAGGAGAGTGGAGTGGTGGGCAAGGATCAGGTTTGAGAAGTTACCACCAAATTAGACCAATTATATTTGCTCTTGTTCCCATCCATCGCAGGTTCCCTCATTTTGAAGTATTTGCACCACCCTGCCAGCTCACCAAGTGGACTTCTCCTGAGCTCCAGCATTGCCCCAAGCGATTCCTGAACATCTGGGGATTGGGTCGCTGCGCACGCAGACGTTGCTCCGGGACGCAAAAAAATGGAGAAGTCTCCTTTCGACGTAACAAGGACGAAGAACGCCCCCCCGTCATTTAAGTAGGATTTCATAAAACAGCTTCATATGGGGAATGGTTATTAATCAAGATTCTACATTTCCAAGATGTGCCAAGAGCAAGAATTGCAAAGGAGTGGCTTTCAGACCCTGCAATAGTTATGTGGGTCTCCACCTCTCCAACAAAGCATGGAAGTGGACAATCCCTCGTGTTTGGGTATTCGGAACATGGTCTGTCCAGGTGCCATGCCAGGCATGGCATGCCATTCACTTCCATGATTGTTGGAGTTCGAGGGGGTCTCTGGAAATCATTGAAGTGGATGCACCAAGTTGCACCTGGATGAGAATGACTCTCCGTGCCGCAGGATCGGCGCGCCGGGCGAGAGCACGCGTGGTTGACACTTGGAGTCACTGGAGTCACGAGATGAGTCCTTCAGTTTGTGCAGAAGAATGTATCCGGGGCACGTGAGATGCCAGAAACCAATAGAGGATGGGTCGTTCAACATAGGAGCCCTCCTTGGACCGACACCAGGTCGCGAACGAAGAGTCCACGCCGGTCGGGCCAACCGGTCGGTCTCCTGGTGGTGAAAACACCCACAGCCCAAAATGGCTCATACTTTTGGGGACCAGCCGCACCGACATCATCCCAGATGACAAGAACAACAAGTTTCCTCTCCGAGCCGTCGAGGATCGTCCCAGTGCCCACTTGGAGCTTGATGTCATCGGGAATGTTTGTGATTCATCATGATTGATCCATTTTGGATGATTATTGATGTCAAAACCCCGTGAGTGATGTGAAGATCTTTCGACTCATGTGGTTGACTTACACCTGTCGGTGGGACCTACACCTATTGATAGGGATGTCATGGCCGCTGGTGACATCCCTGGTTTCGGGATCTGCTTGACCTAGACCTGTCGGGTGGGAAAAAGAGACGCCACATCTGCGCCGAGGACGGGCCATGCGGATTTGCGAAGGCCCGTCCTGATCTACGGTGGGATGAGTGCGAAGATGAGGGTACTTATAGACCGTTGCTGAATAACCCCCCCCCCACCTGAAGGGGTTCTACCAGCTATATAAATGGGAAGGGTTTTAGTTTTATTGATCCACAGTCTACATTAGATCGGGGACAACCAAAAAAGTTCACGGGTGTATGGCATGAGTCCGGCAAGTCTATGAAAGGCTCATGCTATTTCACGAATTTGCGCTAGGGTATGGCAGCTTGCTGTTTGTTCAGGTTAAATGGTCTCTCCAGTCTACTAGGCCCCCCCCCACCGGGCACCTTCGTGGTACGACCTACCTCGCAGCCTTTTTCGTCGTTGAAAAAGACCGTTTTCACCGCCAGGTGCTTGAGTGAACAGCGCTCGCGCACCCGACACCTGCAGGAGAGTGCGAGACCGGGAGTGCGCCAAAATCCCCGAAGGGTTCGATGACCCCGGTGCGATTTTTGGCGCGACCCGTGGGGTGTTTTTTTTGGGTCGGTTCCTTTCTAAGGGGTTTACACATCATCCACAAAAGGGTGAAAAAGAGGGCTAGCCGCTCCAAGAAAGTGTTCGGTGAACTCTGGAAACTCGGGGGTCGCCCTGCTTGGCGAACACAAATGGCTGGTTTAGGCAATCTCGTGCTTGCAATCTCTGTTACTGTACCTGTTCCTTATGTGTAGTCTGCGATGGTCTGGGTTTGAGCAGTTTGAAGACCACACAAGTTGTGATAGGGCCTTGGCGTTTTCCGGAAAGCGTAGCGAAGGGTGCCTGGGTGTAGAGGATAGTCTGTTGGAGGCGTTGAATGTCACTGTGCCATTAGGATTTGCTCTTGAAGCGCCTGCCTTTAAGCTGAGTTTTCGTGACAGGTCCCAGCTAAAATTGCGATTGTGAGGGATCTGGGTTGAAGCAGCAACGGGTCGAAATCATTCCAAATGTGTGGTGCGGTGTAAAGATTGCTAGACATGCCAAGGTGTGGCATAGTCACTGATTGTGACAGGCCATCCATCCTGAAAGAAGGCTTAATTCAGCAACCTCATGACGAGAATCCTTAGCCTTAGTGAACTGTCCAAACATACCAACGCCACCCAGTCCTCAGGTTATGCAAGTTCTTTTGCAGAGCCTGAAAAGTGCGGCTTGAAAGGTCATTGTTCAATGACCGTTCCAAGTGACCGTCGACATCCCACAACCAAGGTCGCGCCAGCCATGTTGCTTAAGCAAGTTCTGAAGTGCCCGAAAAAAAAACCCACCTGAGGATTCCACGAAGGGAGAACATGCGAGACCAGGCGAAGAAGCTGAGCCGCACTAACCAAGTCCAAGTGGGATGCGCCACCCATGAGGACTGCACGAAGGAACTTGTTGGCCCTCTGTAGTCTATGTTGACACACCGGTGAAAGTGTTCTAAGGTTAAGCGCAAAAGTCTCAGTAGCTGTATGACTATACGAGCCTTGTTACATCGCTTGGCTTCAGCTGGGGAGATTCGACGGGCAGTGAGCGCGCCGGTCGCCCCAAGGTCTTGGAACTGTTCCACGATCCTGTCAGGCCTAGGACACCTGCTGAAGTTCAACGATTCGACTGGAGGAGTGGAGGAGGTGGGAATGTACTGAACCTTGCCAGGCAGACGGCAAAATCAGGCAAGTGTTTGAGTTCCTTACGCGTCCATCCATCAGGCCCACCACTACTTGAAGCGTGACGACCTACCTGAAGCACATGAGTAGAAGTAGGCAACCCCCAACCAACCATACTTTGCTCTGACTGCGTGTCGCTGCAAGGACTGTACTGAAGCTACAAGCGAGACAACCTCTTTGGGCGAAGACGCGCTCTCGTCGCCAAAGGCCATCGTGAGCAGTTGTGAAGAGTCTCCCGCGCTTTCAACCAACGGCAAACGGCTTTTTGGATCCTCTCGAATATGCAAAAGCCATTCCCGCAAGACTTGCTTGCGCTCCGAGATATCCCTGTCTTTGAGTAACTGCTCAGCATCCGCAATCAAGCAAGTGAGCTGAGCAAGAAAACCAGGTCTGTCCACAACTGTAGTGAGGTGAAGCTTTGACACGAGAGAACCGATGCCTGCAGCCCAAACGCAACACGGTCGTGCGACCTGAAGAAGCCAAAGTCTCTTGAGTTCAAAAAGTCGAGCGACCCATCGCCGAAGCTTGCGAAGCTGGAAATTTTGAGCTCAGGACTCAGTTCCTTCCGGAGCTCCTGAGAGGATTCAGCCTGAAGAAGTCCAGCACAAGTGTCCCTAAAACACGTTTCAACATACCAGGTGAAGATATCCCACTTGTTCCCGAAACGTTCAATCCGGAGTGGCATAAACAACACGTGGGACATGCCTCAAAACACCCCTTTCACAACATGCCTCACCCCCCCAATGCATCAAATCACTTCTCAAGGGAACGAAGTGCAACTGAGGGGTGGGTGGGAGATTTCTAGAACCGTGTGTGCACGAGCTATACGCTCACCCGGCGGGAACTCTTGAGAGGCAATGCCGCAATTCGAAGACCTGCCAATGAGCAGCACTCTTTTCAGCGTTCGTTACGCAAACAAGTTTGCTACACGAAAACTGTGCCAGTCATTTCACCCATTCCCCTGCCTGCCACCCTGTATCAAACATCCATCAAACAATATGCGCTCAGATAACTGGCTCCGAGCACGCAATCTCATGTTTTATTTCAATTCAAGCTGTCCACAGCGTTCAGGGTGCATGTTGCTTCCGTATTTTTCACGCAGGATGAACATAGAAATTTCTAGGCTCCATGCCAAAGCAGTCAGCTTGCGCTTGTTTGCGCCGGGGAGGTCCACCACAAGCCCATAACTCCTGCATTTTTCAAACCTTTGCGAAATCAGAGAATGAAAAGATGTCTTGAAGTCTCTTTGGCAACTTTGGCACGCCGATCCGCTTCCCAAGGCTTCCCCTGCTTGTTTCGCCCGGTTGTCGCGCGCGGCTCCATTCTTTCAAGCCGGCGAAAACCTGTCGCTGCAACGCTCTCTCTTTTCATCTAATGTGTTGTCTGCTTCAAAAACTATAATGTCCTGCTGCGCCTGGCTTGTTCTCAGCTTTTCCCAGTGCTGGCGGTGCTACTGTTTGTTCGCCGCGACGCGACGCCATGCAGCCTCAATCGTTTATATTAAATTGCAGATTTGGTTCTCACGTTATGCGCCGCGTGCGTTTACTCAAAACGATTGAGCTTTGTGCGAAGGTCCCGCTCAGTGGCCAGCTGGACTGGAGTACGCCGCGCGCGGCCCTGGGTTTCAGATACTTGAAGAGTGCAAGTCTTCAATTTTCGCGCGCCACGTCCAGTCTTAAAGCTAGACACAATCCAGTCAAGGTTGAGAACTATCAAGCAACCTTGCATACCAACCACTGCATTCCGTTATCTGCCTTCTGTCGCGGGTTGCTGTACTCCTGCTCGCGCCAGCGGGCCACTTCTGCTCGAGTCAATTTCCCTTCTGTAGAAACGAATTGCCTTTTTTGCGGTGGACTTTTTGGCCGCTTGTGCACCTGATTAAATTCACCTGTTGAAAAATCGTGCTTGGCCATATTCCATCGGAGAACGAGACACATGCAAATTCGTTGCGAATTCGTTACGGTGTGCGTTGCCAACGTGAATCTGCTTTCCGTCTGTTGCCTTCTTCGTCGCAATGGCCAAGGCTGTCCCAGAAGGCTGAGCGGAGCGGCGGGGCGGTTTGTGTTTGCGCGCAAAGTCCCTACGCAAAGCCTCTGCATTTCGAACACCTGCCTATGAGCATCGCTCCTTTCAGCTTTCATTGCGCAAAGAAGATCGCGACTCAAGAGCATCTTGCTGTACTTACCCAACACTCCCCAGAGACAATCTTAGAGGACATTCTGGGATGGCACTCTTCTAGGAAACTCTTGTCTGCGACGCTCTTGTACGACATGTTTGCGCGACACTCTTGCGCGGCACTCTTGTAGGGGACTCTTGCAGGAGCCCCTTGTCGCGGAAAATTGTAGGACGCTCTTGTAGGCCATTTTTGCGCGACGTTCTTGTAGGACGTTTGCGCAGCGAAAACTTGTAGGACACTCTTGGGCCAATCTTGTAGGACACTCTTGTGGGACACCTTTGTGGAGCAGGATTGTCGGACACGTTCGTGCAACGCGTTTGCAATTGACACGCTTGCGCGCCTTACCAGCTTTTCCAAGACACGCTGCAGACTCCTTGTCACAAGCGTGACTTTACATGGTTCTGCGCAATTCATTTTTCTTGGCTTCCTTGGTTCGGATTGCTCCCTGCCTGAGGTTCCTTCAACTTAACCTTGACGGTGTCCGTATAGTGATCGACTGACTCTCGGCCGGCTTGTCGTTCGGTCGCTTTGGCGGCAGCAGCTTCTCCACTTATCTTACAAGACAGGGGCCCCTTGGCTTCACACTTGACTAAGTTGTCCGTTGGAAAGGCACCTTGGATGTTCACCCACTCAGGATCGTCGCAAGTCCTTGAGTGGCTTGGTATGGTGCCGGAGCTACAACAACACCTACCTCCCTGCTTCCGGAGACCCAGTTCCAAAGATGGGGTCTCGAGTGGCGATAGTTCGCCAGAGATGGAAGCGACATGCACCCAAACGCTGTGGACAGCTTGAAGTAAAACATGAGCTTGCATGCGCGGAACCAGTTATTTACAAAAGTGCACTCTGGGAATTCATGTTTTCAATGCGGTGGTACGTTGGGGAAAAGTTGAAACAACTGGCGCGGTTTTCCTTTGCGCACGTGTGTGCATTCGGGTTCGTGGGTTCCATCTTGTTTCTAGTTTTCTCAATCTTTTCTTGTGGCCTGGTGACGATTACAGTACATTTCTTCTTTGAACCAGCCCCTTTTTGCTGGGCCATGGTGAGTTGGCGCTATTCGTCATGAAGCAGGTGTGACAGGTGTCCAGCGTGCTTCTGGGCGAGCGTAATTTGTAGTTGCAGCGATTCTACCACTCTAATGCAGGGGATTGCTTGCCATTCATCCCTGTGTTTCAGACTGAATCTTCAGGACCTCAGCAGCCGAATGCACCGCTCCGTAATGGAGGAGGGGTGATCAATTCAGACGATCGAAGAAGGGTAGGTGTATGGGAAAACCCAAACTTGGGACCTGGTCGGTTTTTGGTCCCTGGTCGCGATTTCCCGTCGTTTTTGGGTGCTGGAAGAAACTAAGAAAACCAGCGTTTTCACGTTCTTGAGTTGATTCCTGTGCGGGTCTCGTTGATCCTTAAGCTCCGGGTGTTGGCCCATGCCAGGAGAGAGCCAGCCTCCGGCAGAGCTTTAGCTGAGGGCGGCAAACGTCTCCACATCGTTTTGAGGAAGTCGTAGCCTGTCCCCAGATCAGATGTCCCTGATGTTGCTTGTTGGGCAGCCACGGGCACAGGTTCGTTTTAGCTGGTCGGCAAAAAAGGATTGGTCTTCGATGGTCTTCGAAGTTTCACAACTTCCAGTACTCCTTCTCATGCTTTTGGGAGTGAATGCCTGGGATCATGGTGACTCTCTTCACCAGCCATGTCAATGACGTGCTGTTACGATCCTTCTGGCCTTCTGGCTTAGAACAATTTTGTCAATGAATGGACACATCAAGTTACGTAGTGGTCACCTGCTGGCAAGTCAGATGTAGAATAGGGAGATTGGTGACACAGGATGTTGCCTTCAACAGGCTGAAAATTTATCTATAAGCAATCCCTTGCTCCAGGCTTCCAGACACCTGAGAAGGCCCTAAACCCAGCCCAAAAGGTTTTCTCCGGAGTTTTTTTGAACCCTAGAGTTCATGTATTTGGTGGCCGTGTGGGCTTCCTCATGGCACTTGCAGGGCAGGACACCCTGTGTATCTTTGCGACCTCTCATGCCAAAGCTGCGTGACGTGTCCAAAAACCCATTGTGGTCGCTTTGGTGTTCCTCTGTGGCGAAGGTGGAAGAGACTGGAGTGGTTGACTGATCATGGTGGAAGCTTCAAAACACGGGCAAGTCGCAGATTCTTCTGCATCGCTTTAGGATCCTTTCACTCGGACAGTAGAGGGCACCCGTTGCAGCATTTGGATCTAAAGTAATGCACCGTCCTGAGGGTGTACTCTTACCGATCCTTACCAAGGGTCTTGCCCGTGGACAGTAGGTGTTCTTTCACCCGGCCACACGCCCACGCCTCCGGGGCCTCGATGGTTCGGAGGGTTCTCTTAGGCTCCCGAGCCAGATGCCAATGCCAGAAAAGGAGCAGCGAGTTGGGCACTTGGTTGGGCATTTGGGCAGGGAATGTGAGGAGATCCTCAATACCTTGTAAGTTGCATAGTGCTTGGAGCGCTGGGATGTTATTGACGGCTAAGACACTTGAGCCGGTACTGATGCGTACTGACGGTCCATGTCAACTGGGCAACACATGCGACATATACTCACCTTTTAGCATCCCCCATACTCTGTGTGTTTATGAAATGGCATCCTGTGAGGATATAAAATGAGGAAACCAGCCACCATTCTATAAATGGGCAATGGGCCCAGTAAGGGAAAATCATAGGCTCAGAATGTGCCAGACATGAAGTGGTTATTTAATAAAAAAAATCAATGTGTAGATGATATGAATTTATGAAATGGACGGGTCATGATATGTGTTGGGCAGACTTGGCCAGGAATTGGTAGAGTCAATTTATATAAAACAACTATGTTTTGATCCCCAAATCCAGACATCTGAAGAACCCCAATTTATAAAATAAGGACTCCTCCAACATCAAACAGGCAGTTGATCATTTTATAAAAGACAATCCTTTGTGGATCCCCGTAAAAAATTCATCCATAGAATCAGTCCCCCCAGGCTCCTGCATAGAACGGTTCTACGAACTACAGTGGTCTGATTGGCCTTAACAGAACACTCATGATCTGATGATATCTGATGTCCATGTAGTCATTTTATAAAAAGGTTGGCTTTATCATTTTATAGTGTTTTATCCTATGCAGATCATTTTATAGTGAGTGTTTTTTGTAAAATGACAAAACCACAGGCCCCTGGACTAAGTAAGGGGGATCTTTTAGCCAAAGTTCCAGTATGATAGGCTTTCGGCCTGCAGATTGCAGGGTTTGCGGCCCCGGCATTTCGAGAGTTTTTATGTAGTTGGACTTGTTTCCTCTGGGCGAATCCGAGAACCCAACATGTCATGTTGGGAAGAAGCGTTTGACCATTTTGTTGTCCGTGGCAGAAACGACGTTGAGCTTTCGGTGGTTGGATGTAGCTTGATGTGCATGTGCGTCGGAGTTTGGGCTCCAAGGGATCTTGCGTAGACCATTGGCTGCCAGGTTCAAGGCTGCCAAAGTCTCTGCATCGGTAGAAGCAGCTTGGTCATTTGGCATCAACTACCAACACCGAAGCGAAGAGCCGGCAAAGAGGTCGCCGCAGATGGTTGGCAGCCTGTCAGGGGGGCACCTGCTAGACCCATCGACCAAGCATTTCCAATGACGAGATAGACCACTTCCGCGCGAGAAACCATGCATATGTTCGAATTTGCATCTTCCACCACCTTTCGCTTGCATGGGAAGTGGATGCAGATTCTCCCGTCAGAGAGATACGGTGGGATTGATGATTGATGACCCTATGACCCTATGCTTCAAATTGATGGCTCCCCCCAACAGGCTCTTCAAAGCCTGAGCATCATTCTACCTCTGCAAGCTTTGTTCAGTCATGTATACAGTATATATATATATAGATTATAGATATACCTACATTTGTGTGTATATATATATATATATATAGAGATAGGACTATTTCAGCAAAAAAACTATGATGTATATACACATATACATATACATACACATACACCAGTATATCACATATCTATAAGAAATATTTGTTACAGACATTTACTGTAAATAAATGTAATGTCCGATCTCTCTTTGATGACCGCACCTCACCACCAGTCTCCAACCCCGGCATGATTTCGGCCACCCGGGCCGATTCGGCCTTTGTGACAAGGCGGGGCTGAATCCGGTGACTACCCCGGCAGCCTAGATTGAATTTTCCAGAGATCCTTTATGGAAGTTTATACATTTTTGGCTGACCTCAACACGTCTTTCCTAGTTGAGACTGGACGGAGGCTACCCCCGACCCTCAGCTGCCCACCCCTTCTGATTTTTGAGTTGAAGCCAACGCTTTCAGGAGGCTAGAGAGGCTCCGTTTTCTCCGGTAGGTGGTTGAGATGCCAAACATCTCCCAAGATATCAAGATGTCCTCCTTCATCCCAATTTGGGTTCGAGTTTGAGCAGACCCTTCCGGATCGACTGGGTGATCGATTGAATGAAGGCCTCCAATCGAAGGGTGTGGAGTCCGAGTCCGGTAGCGAGTCCGGTCTTGGAAGTCGACACCCCCTCAACTCGTGGGAAGTCCCACACTGAGTGGCGGAGCGAGCCTCGGGTCGTTTCGCTCAGGGAGCACGGGGAGTTTGGAGGATTCTCTCGGTCAGGATGCTTGGGGGCCCAAATGGGGTTTCGGTTTCAAGTCTTCTTCGGGTTCAGAGATCGTATCCCAACAGCGATGATGTGAGGGTGTTTGGCCAACTTCTTCCCGATCTTTCCGCGATCTTTTGCCCAGCACCATCAGCTTATGAAAGACAGAACACGTGAGAGCTGTCAAGAAACCAACGTAAAATGAGGTTTTCGTTTGCTTGTGGGCCTGCTGCTTTCATAGTCTTTGAGGTTAAACTGGCCTCGCAAGCCTCAAGCGTAGGATGATTTTTAACATATCGGATATGAGCCAAACATCCTGGTGACTTGGTTGCAGAGGTTTGTTCCTCTAGGCATATATGTTGTTGTATTTCTGGTCGTTATTATTGTGGTATTTACGACTCTGCTTGGGTGATGACTTGCGGTAGCAGTCGTCGGTAGAGTTATGGCTTTCTTCGAGTCATAGCTCAGAGTCCCCTGCCATGCAAGGCCGCCGAGCAGCAGCGCCTGTGCCCAGCGAGTTGATGTGGGCGCTTCTCTTGTGGGTCACATCTGTGGCGGGAGAGTGCACTGGCCAATGCCAAAGCATCGTGGCAGGCGAGGCAAATGAGAGTGTGGCAGCGTGTGGGTGGATGGGTCAGGACGGCCGGGGAGGCGCCATCGATGGAATTCGATCGATCGTTTTGAGAGATTTTGAGTGTGTTCAGGACCCCAAGATGTACTATGGTTCCATGGTGTAGGGATGGTTTCTCAAATGGGCCATTTCGAGTGTACCATGGTTCTCAAATGAGGGTGTTGAGGGTCTCACAGGTGTTGAAGGACAGGACAGGTGTCCAAATACTTGTGGAATCGTTTCAGGTGTGCGTCCACCACAAGTTCCAGGGGGTGTTGCGGAGAACTTCTGCCGGAGGGCGGAATGCACAAGAAGTGTTTTTGGCACCAGAATAGGACCTCCAGGACAGACCAGAGAAGTCCTATTCCCATGGATTTTTGAGTGAACCTGGGTCCAACGTGGATTCACTTGTGCTGCTATCAAGGCCGTCTTTTGAGCTGTGACCATCTGAATGGCCACAGAGACGATTTTGTTGGGACACTCCAACCGTTCTGTAGGACGGCTACACATTTAAGCCCAGCCTTATCAGACATTCTTTCACCCCCCCAAAATGTCTTCGAACCACTATGGAGTACTCTTCCAGGTTCTACACTCAGCCCACCCTGTCCGATCCTGGTGGCGTTTCTTCCGACCACACACCGACCGTTTGAGGTGTTTGTCCTCAAACGCCCAGCCCCTCGAGCTGTGCTGCTGTCTGGGAAGCCTTCTTGCCGCTTGCATGGCCGAAGAAACCGTGAAAAACGGGGACCGAAACCTGCTTCAATGAGTGGGTGACCCAGGGTTCCGGTTGGGTGGGCCTTAAAACACCATCGAGTCTAGCTGGGCTGGTATGGCATGTTGTTTAGCTGGGGGGGCCACGCTAGACAGGCGCGCCAGTCCTTTCATCGTTCCGTAGCTGTGTTTTCTTCCTTGCTTTGCTTTCCTGTTGCGGAGTCCTTCTCCTGCGCCACCTAAGATGGAAGCCTCCAATACAGCCAAACGAAGACACTTGGACAAACCTTCCAGTATGGGTTCTTTCCAGCGCCAGAACCATTGGCCGATCTTCTGTGGACATCTTCGAAAAGGTGGAAGACTTGAAAGCAGAACCCAGACGTCTGTGACGTCTGTGTTCTGTCTTTAGGACAAATATCCCAAAAGGATCTCTCCCCAAACACCCTCTGCCGATGCTTTTCTTCACCGGAAGGGGGGAGAGGATCAATTTGACCTCGTGCCGCTTCCCGGAAGCCGCTTCCCGTCGGACCTTCGACCTCATGAGTTGCTCAGGGAGATCATGGCGCAGAACACCCAAGCATTGCCACCCAACGCGGAAGGCAGCAAGAATCAGGCCGAGCGATGCATGCACAGAGAGGCGTTTCTTTGTCTTTTGAGGCTTTTTTGTTTTTTCCCGTGCAGCTCTCACTTTTTTGTCTTGTTCTTTTCTTTGTATGTCTCTTTTGCCTGTCCGGTTCTCTGTCGGATCTAATTGTTCTGTTCTGTTTCAAAACATCTTGGGCAGATGCTATCTTGTTTGGTTTTCTCATATCTCTTTGGCCCGTTAGTCCTGAGAATCCCCGCCAAAGCCCGCATGGGCGGAGCCTGGGCTCCAAGCATCACTCCGTTCACCGAGACAGGGGGTCCAGCCCATCGACGTAGTCCCGGGCCCCCACAGAGCGAAGGTCTTTTTTGGACATCAGGCTGCTGAACATCATTTCCCACCCTTGCTGTGGTGATGGGAGATGGGGCACTTATTTCTACCGACAGATGCAAAGATGTTTCCAAGGAAGACTGGGAGCAGACGGCACCTGCCCAGGATCCGCCAGTGCGAGCCTTTCTTCACCCCCATCTTCAATAAAGGCTCAATGGGACTACTCTTCACACACTTCTCTCTTGGCATCCAGTGCCTGGGCACAACCATCAAATTGTTAAAACATGGTTTCAACAGAAACCAATCGCTTCATCCCTTTCTGTCTTCCCTTTTGACCCTGCACCAGGCGCGCTTCCTGCGCTGGCGACATTTGGCCCACCGGGGGCAGATGTTGAGCAAGTCCATGCTGCGGCCTGAGTGCTGGAGAAGCAGCTCGGCTCATTCGGGCGTTTGGGGCAGAAAACATCGCCAGAGTGTTTGTTGGATGATCATCCCAATCCTTCTGCCACCGATGAGAATTCGTGTGCACACTATGGAACTCCTGCTTTCATGATTCCTACGGGCGCATGGGGTGCCCAGAGGAAGTTGAACGGTGAGCAGCCAGGAAGGAGATTTGGGGATATGAAAAAACTCTCTAACAGGTGGAGAAGGTCAGCAGGCGCTTGAACTCTTGCACGGCCCCAAGAGGAGGCTTGGGGTGACCACACTGTATTTATTGCGTTTACTACCTGGAGGACTCAAAAAGCCAACTGGCTAGCTGATGGGAATCACTGGTATTTGGTATCAACAGATACCACCATATGGCCGGCCACAGCCAGGCCACAGCCACTCAAGCAAACAGACATCCTTTGGAGGGTGAACTCAGGGG
The DNA here is from genome assembly GCA_963970005.1 of Durusdinium trenchii. Taxonomy (NCBI): domain Eukaryota; class Dinophyceae; order Suessiales; family Symbiodiniaceae; genus Durusdinium; species Durusdinium trenchii. Next base: position 145,381 of record CAXAMN010021807.1, on the reverse strand, counting down.
CCGCTTTTTCTTGGAGTTCTGCAGAAGTTGTTCTTTCGGTGACCCATACACCATGCTGGACACTGGCCCTAGGTCCAGGTCCAGATCGAGCTTCCAGTCGCTTCCAGTGAACAGAATACAGCAGACTGGGACCCCTCACCCCCCGAGGTGGACGACGGAGTCTCTGACGCACCGAGGTGTTCCAGACCCGGAAAGCATGGAGCTTGGGAGCGAGAGGCGTCCAGTGAAGTGGCTGTTTGATGGATGTGGAACCAGCAGAGGGCATTGGGGGTACATATTTACATCGATTCCGATAGTCTGGTGAAGCATTTGGCCGCATATGATTGGAAGCAATGAATTGCCTCACTTTGATGACCAACGCATTCTCCCCCCCACCTTTTGTGTGTTCCGAGCACGCCCCATTTTCCACCCAGCACCCCCCCCCACTCCTCGGCACAGCACCCCACTCCAGACCGGAACACTGCGCGCGCCTACCGCGAACACTCCGGAGGCCCTGTTTGAGCTCTCAGTGCTTGCTGGACAGCAGCTGCCACAAGCGTCACGTGATCTCGGAGCTCTTGACGCTGGCGAAGCAGATCGACCGATCCGTCGCCTTGCAAGTCTACGAAGCGACGAAGGCGGATGTGCGCGCGGCTAGGGGCGGTCAGAGGTCAGGGTGGGGTGCTGTGGATGGGCGGCTGAATAGAAGATGAATGCCTTGAATGAAATATGATAAAGGGATGAGAAGGGGCTCCATCTTGGGGGGGCTCAGGAAAAGTGAAGGACTCAGTTACGACCAGTTCTCTTAAGCTACCGATTACAACCGACTGGCATGTTTCGGTCTCTTGAACCATTCTGCGGGTGCATTCTGCGTATGCGTTGCAGGAGCTTTTTGCGTGGCAACGCTTTGAGCAGACGCCCATGCTTTTCTATCCATCCTTCAAGGCACAGGTGTGGTTTGGCGAGGAGGACACGTCGGCATGCGTGCGCATGTTTGTCGTGCGTTGTGCCGATTTTCACAGTGTCGACACATCTGTGGATGGCCAAAGAGCATTTGCCAAAGAGACCGTTTTGGACTGATCGAATCCTCCTACCAGGAAGGCAGCCTACCAGAGCATTTGTTTCTTAGCATTCTTTAGTCTAATCATGTACAAACATGTGTGTTTTTGTGATTTTTTTGTTCCGATTCGCTGAATCTCCTGAACCGAGCGGCAGAATGAGGTGGTTTGTTCCATGACTGCTTTTTTTGGCGTTGCATTTTCACATGTGACTTTGTCAGATTCAATTACGCCGCTACTTTCCTTTTGATTCCTTTCTATTTTCCCATTTTTTTCCTGATGCACTGACCGAAGTATAGCCCAAAAATAACAACACCAGCAGAAAAAAAAGAAACATATACATAATGACACTTCTTCAGTGCCACGACACTGTTTCAGTCCCACAAAAAGGATGCCTTTGCAGTGCCATAAAGAAAGATAAAGCAAGTAAAGAAAAAACCATGGCCTGGCCAGTTCTTGAAATGATTGGAATCCAACGACGACCCAAGAAATAACATAGCCATTCGGGATTTGTTATTATTCGATGTTTTCAAAAACCTGACGGTGCATCCTCCTCAATTTATATTCAAAGGCGGTAGGGATCATCTCAAGGCATTTTCACAACAGCGCTTGCAACACCATAAACTTGAGGGACTTTACGCGCGTATTGACATATACCTAATATCGCTTTAAAACTTCCAGAAACTGGCTTAAGGTGTTGTTACCATCAGTGCACTGCCACATTTACAACATGAGTTTGAAAGCGAGTATTGCCATCAAAATCGGCATTTCAGGGTGAACCGTCTGGAAACTTTGGTGCCAGGATCGAGTTCACTTTCCTGAAACTTCCAAACTGTTTTCTGAGCAGATTTACAAAGAACCTCTAACAAGAAACCCGTTTAAAACCCCAAGAAGGCTAGGGTCTCAAGGGGTCGACCAGAGGCACCCATGGTCTCAAGGACCTGCGTCGGTCTGGACGCCCAGCAGGACTATCCCGAGCTTCTGGGCGCGGTGCGGAAACACTTCATGGAGATCAAGGAGGAGCGGAGTGTTGCTACGGTTGGGGGGGAAATTCCGTCACACCCGTGACTATACGGGAATGAACCAATGGCTTGGGGAAATTCTGATGCAGACATCCTGGCAGTGACGCGTGGAAATGCTGTATTACCAGGTCCTGGTTCAAGCGACTTCTGGTAATTATCCAAGACTACTTTTTGTGTCCAAGAACACTTCATCCTACCCTAAAGTGCATCTAACCCTTGACATGATGCCATTGTGACACAGTGTGTCAGTCAATGTGTATATCCTGTTATATTCTAATGATTAGGATGGTTCAGTTGCACCCTCACAGTGAGTGGACGATGAGACATGCCAGAACTCCCTTAAAGCCATGTGTGGCTGTAGCCCCTAGTGACTCGATCTGTTTCTCTAAGAATGTAAAGAGGTTTCTTGACCTTTTAGGGGTCTTCTGCCTTCTGCACAGTTTGACTTCATGTTCACTTTTTGTATCTGAGTTTTCCCATCTTCACCTCACTCCACTTCTCCACAGGGATGGAACCTTTGGCCCCCCCCATGTTTCTGGCGTTTTCCGCCGCCGCGTGTCCGTTTTCCACCGCGCGTGACGATGCGAGCTTTCTCGCGCCGAGCCGCCGAGGAGTTCTTGAGATCGTACCACCTCCGCTCCGGACGCCTCACTCCTGCCGAAGAGGCGCCGCCCGCGGCTTGCGGCGAGCGCGGCGCGGTCCGTCTTCGCCGGAGTACGGCGACGGCTCGAGCGACCGAGACGACGTCCCCCGCACCCCCCGAAAGGGCGATGGGGCGAGTGCCAGAAAGGGCAGGGCTACACCAAAGGGCAGATGGCAGTGCGCCCAAAGTCCCAAGCCCGAAAATTTTCCCGCCCACTCAACATCTGGCTGTTTTTTTGAAGCGTTAAGACCATGCTCGTTCTGCGATCGGTGGGTTTTGAATTCAAGACTTTATGGGTCCGTGGAGTTGCGCTCCCCAAATCCATCTGCCTCAGTCCCTAGAAAAAACACGTTCTTTTCTTTTTTTCTGAAACAGCTGTGAATTTTGTTACGTCCTTTTTTGAAAGTTTGTTTGTCTGCCCCGTCGCAGACCGGACCTCGCTCCTCTGGGCACTTCTTTTCCGTCGTTGTCCGACTTCCTCTTCCCTCCGTTTCGGCCCCAGGAGTACAGCGGCCGGCAGGGCTGGTGGTGCTGGGAGGTTTGGTCGGCACTCGAGGGCTGGGTGAAGGCCTGGGAGTGCCCGGTCGTGGAGCAGTGGGTTGGGTGGAGGTCGGAGGTGTTGTGGGGGAGGTTGAGGAGTTCTATTTGGTGGGGGAAGGGGTTGGGTTTGGATGCCGAGGATTTTGGCTGGAGAAGAGGACATGGTAGCGAGATTGGGTCGGTGCATGCAGGTTTCCTGCGGTGGCAAGTCATTGGCCTAGAGTGAAAAAACCGTGGTTGGAATCATCCAATTGGGTCGGTGCATCGAACCCTTGGAGAAGGCCTTTGAGGCGATTCCTGCCAACGGCAAGGCCAAGTCACAGACACTTGACTCGCTTTGGTTGAAGGGGTCCTTGTACTGGTTCAATGACCACATGAGCCGCACCAAGCCAGCGTATCTTAACAAGGCTTGGTGGTTTGTGCCCATCCCCACCTAGGGTTGCTTCTGCCAGGAGCGGTGCGAGCAGATGCCAACGCTTTGCCGGGTCTTGAGGTGAGGACGGAGGTTTTGGACTTGCCGAAGTGGCTTCGAAGATCCTTCCGACGGAGTAGGCTGGTGGTTTGGAGCTAAGAAGCGGGTGTTCTTTTTGTCTGCATATAGTTCCCCAGCTGGCAGTGGCACGAGAGTTCACCGATTGGCTTCCATGTGGCTTGGGAGCCGCAGGCAGCACTTGCCTGCATCCAAATCGAGTACCCTAGCGGCGTATCTTCAAGAAGAGGCACGGGGTGAATCTGTGAATCGTCGGGGTGTTGGTTTGGTTGTCTAGGTGGTGGTTTCAGATATTTCATGATATCTCTATTTTCAACCTTTACTTGGGATGATTGAACCCACTGACTAATTACTAACCAGAGAGCTGACCTTTATCATTCCTAACCAAGATAATTCATCCAATTCCAAATAATTTGAACTAACACTCCCCACCAAACCAATCTCCACCCCCCAAATGGTCATAACTTCTTCCACTCACTGTGTTTTTTTCTTTTGGCTCCTTTGGTTCTTTCTGCTTAGACGTTCTCCCTACTTCAGCATTTGACCGGACACACCGTGACTGTGGATTCTTCGACTGAGGTGGCTCTCTTCGGCTTGCCGCCGGGCGAGAAGTTCTTCGCACCCCACAACGACGGCAGCAACGCCCGCGTGGCGCTGCTGATGCCGCTGACGCACGGGCGGTACAGCGCTCTGGAGGTGAACGGCGTTACTTGGAAGTCCAAAGCTAAGAAGGGTCCAAGAGCCCAAGAGGGGTCCAATTCGGAGGTTGAGGGGGTGGCGGATACCAGGTCGCGAGGTGTAATTACGATCCACGAAGCGGATACAAGGTGCCAAAGGGTCCATTTGTGTGGGTTCCCAGTCATTCTGCCCTCAAACATGGAGTTCCCAGTCGCATGGTGAGGGGTCCTATCAGCTCAGAGCGTTCCTTCTCTTCGCACCGACCGCTTTGCACCGCTGCCGCCGGTGAACCCAGGAGCGCCGCGCCTTCGGCGGCGACGGCCATGTGCTGGGCTTCGATGCCTCGATGGACCACTTCGCCACGTGACCGGGGAGGGTGGGGGGCCGCAGGGCATGGGCAGGAAAGGGCTGCTGTTGCAAGGCTAAGGGGGTGCCATAAAGGCCAAACAAGAGACCATTCTGTTCGTGATGTTCATTCAGTTCTTTTTAATGCTGGAGTGTTTGGTGGCCGCAGACCATACCAGCAAGGTGGATAACCACACAGTGCTGGGTATTGTGTCATTCTGTCCTTCTTCTGTGCGTTTTGTGGGATCTAGAATTCTCTGGCATGAAAACAATTCAGCTGAGCTTCCGAGACCAGGACTGGAAGCTCTTTAACCATTACCATCTCCTACAAAAGTCTTGAAACACATCCTTCCAGTCACAGTTTCTCCATGCGAAGTGATTCCATGGGAACGTGAGAAGACTCTCCGGGGCTTTTCCAGTCCGATGAAGACGACACATCTGAACCAGTCCATTCGATTCGCTGAACCCTCCTCGCCGAACCTCAAACGCCTACGCCTCCGAGGTACGAGGCTCCGCCGGGCGTGTGGGACGAGCGCTGGGTCTTGTCCATCGCCGTGTCCCATCCGCAGTTCGACCGGCATTTGGCGGAAGGACGGGACAGGTTGTTGGCTTGGGGCAAAAAGAAGAGAGAGTTTGGCAGGGGATGATCTTCTTCAGCTTCCAGAATTCTTGCATTGAAAGGTCCTTTTTTGATTCGCAGCTATAAAAAGGTAGCTCTCGAGCAGACACCAGCTGCTGGAGGACGTCTGCAGACGCCTCGGCCGGATGTGCAGATCACCGCGGATCCGCATCGGTCGCTTGGGAGTTGCATGGAGTTACCGGTCGTCGTTGATTTCATAGCCCTTATATGCCGAACTTCAGAGCTAATATATATATATATGTAATTATACAATATATATATACGATATATAATATATCTAAATATAATATAATGTAATATACATACTATTATATATATAACATAAAACATAAAATAGACAATATTTAATGTATAACATATAATATATAATATAAACTATATAAGATATAATATTATATATATATATTTATGTGTGTATCATGTGTAACAATTCTTACGTGATGGACTTAGTGTGCCGCCAGTTTTTTGCACACTCTTTTCCTCATTTTACACGTCGGTTTCTCGTGAAACGGTCCTGCAGAGTCTGTGCAGCTATTGGTTCTCCCCGCGGAGTCTGGTCAGCCTGGTCTTGGATTGACACGATCTCATGGACCTGCCCGTGCGAACGCACCCCCACCTGCCACCGAAAAACGCGTCTCCAGGGTGAATCTCTATTGAGACCACTTCCTGCGAAGCCAGACGAGATGATCTAAAAGTAAAATATTTATATGATAGACGTGGGAATGGTTCCAAATATCTCCTCAAAAGGATCCCATGGACCTCTTGGGGCTTCGTTACGTGGACGTCGTTGGATCTCTGTTTCACGTGCTCCGTCCAGGTGGCCCCGTGCGAAGGAAGCCCCGAACGTGGCTGGTTGGCTGGAGCTGCTGGATGGAGCGAAGAACGTGGTGCTTTTAGGACCCGGTTGGCATGGCCAGCGGCAGTGGGCGGTGGGAGGGGATGAGAACATGAAGAGACCAGGATGTTCTCATATTCGAGAACACCACAATGAGCCAAACAGCATGTAGCGGATTGATCCTAATGATTGTTAACAGCTTTGTCATAGGTATGTCACGTGAGCATCTATCATCATCTATCCAGGAGACATACCCTTGAACAAATCAACATGGACACTGCCAGTTTCCTCTACAGGGGGTGGTCTGTGAGACGGACCTCGAAAAAACCGGACACGGTGACGCCTGTCGGACGAACTGCGGCCCGTTTTGGCTCCCAGAACGCGCCCCGACACGAAGAAAGTCACCCCCGTCGACGCCTCTCACGAGTCGCCCGCCATGTCTTTGGCCTTTGTCGCACCAAGTGTCGCCCAGCTGGAGGCGCGCGCCGCTTTTTGATCAGATCGCGAGTGCCATGGGACCGGGTGGTGGGTTGGTTGGAACATCAGAGGCTGGTCGGGTAGGCAAACAAATGTTCAAGAAAAACGCATGATTTAAGCCCCGAAGCTTTCAGCTTTGGGCTTGCTGTTTGAGGCCTTTTAGTGTAATGACATTAAAAACGTTGGAATTTCCTGGGACTACCCAGTAACAAGGATTCCAGACGCCATCATGAAGTCTGCGCTACCTGCTGGTCCAGCTTTGGTGAATCCTGCATGAACCATGTGAACCATATGATTTAACCCCCAAGATCAACCTGGACCCTTAGACTGAAGAGATTCCCACATCACAAAGGATACATCATGAATCATCATGATACATCTACTCTAGATATGCACATAGACATGTTTCTTTGTTTTCCAAAGCTAGGGTCATTTGGAGACCGGATCACCACATCCAGTTTTCAGCCTCAGCAAAAGAGCAGCTCACCGTGCCCCGCACTGCTTCTCCCTTTGCCCGCGAGCCAGGTCCGTGACCGCGGGCACCGTGTCGAAGGAGGCGCGACCACCAAGGCAACCTTCGTGGGTGGCTATGAGGGCGACCAATCGGCATCTCGACTGGATGAAGGATGGAAGAACCATTGCGAGAGCTTTCAGAGTTAGATACAGGAACTTGAAATGACTATAATGACGCAAACCATTACATTTTTATACGTTTTTTTCAAGCGTTCACTGCGGAAAACACACACAGAGGTTCTAAACTTGATTCTTTTGGACCGGGGTTTGATGGCATTCAGGTTGTTGAGCGATGGCCGTATGGCGAATGGCTGAAACAAACGGGCCATGCCATAAACGGTTGGTATGTGAAGAGGTACTGGGCAGTGGGTCATGGCACAGGGACACCCTGGTTGACCACCAAAGATTCGAAAAGAATAGATGACCACAAAGGTCAACCTACTAGGGTTATCAGCTCCAGGTTTTGACTCAGGCGTATGTGTCATTGGATTTCATCCCTTCTTTGGTTCCCCTGGCATCTCTTTGGTACCCCACTCCGCAGGGTCAGTCTTGGAGGACTAACATGCAGGTGTTGGGGAAAAATAGATGAGCAATAAAGTCATGTTGATCCGATTGTTTATCCGTTTTGTTTTTATCCGTTTTAAGTCTTTATCCCTTTTGTTTTTATTGAATGGCTTCAATAAACAAATCCGATTGAACATCCTTTTTTGTTTTTTTGAAGCCATTCTCTCGTCATTCATGGCGGCCTGGTGAATGGCACGTCGATCGTTCGCGGCCTCGTGACGCACGTCGTGGGAACATGGTGGGTCACTGACTCATCCCCTGACGTTCCATGTTACATGGGGTCCTTATATTGATGCACGGGGTCCTTCATGGTCCTTCATGTTACATGCAAGGTTTCCTCCAAAACGAACGCCATATTTTGCTCCGAGCGCTCCCCAGCGGCCCTAGCACTCTAGGACTCCATTATGAGGAGAGTTGATGCTGCAGGTGCTGGTGCTGGTGCTGCAGTGCTGGTGCTGATCCCCCATCGCTGCAGATCGCAGATCTGATTGCACCAACATCTCCCAAACGAATCGAAGATGGTCCAGCAGCTAGAACCTGACCAGCAATGCCAAGGTGATCCCAACGCGTCAAGCTGGTTTGCAAAGTAGATCATTCCAAATATTCCAAATCAAATCCCAGCAAGATTCTTGAGAGAGACTGCTCCAGCCTCTCTGTGGCCTGAGGTGAACCACGCCTTGACCTCCATGGCAGCCATGTTCGTGGTCGCCGGCGGTGTCCGCTGGCGCGAGCGCCGCCAGCAGGTGACGCTGCGCCGCGCGGGTGGCGGGCCCTCCACTGCGGTGGTGGGATCACCACAGGAGCCAAGCGTAGTCATCTGGGTGTTGGAGGTGGGTGCCTTCCCAACAGCTGGACGGGTTTTGCCGATCAGAATGATGAGAATTATGAGATATCACTATGACTATACCCTCAGAATTCTTGGCTCGCTAGCCACTAGTTTTGGCCAGCAACCACTTTGGAATTGTCAGCCAAACGTTTGGGGGGGAACATTTTCTCACTTTCTGATTGGATGCATCCATCTGCCAATCAGCAGCGGGATGGCACAGAGATTGCTGTTGGGTGGCCTGGCTGACAATTCTTTTTTAAAGCTATATACAAATATACATATATCTTGATATATGTATATATAAATATTGTCCACATATCATATAGAAAAATGTATGTATTATATATATATATTATACACATACACTTACTCTTTTTGACATCATGTCACATAGTCGAAGCGAAAGGATCTACCTGTGAAAAATGAAGGGCAGGACCTGGTCTGATTACGATTTGGTGTCTGACGGCTTCTCTGCTCATTTGCCTGAAGACATCTGCAGGAGACCTATCAAGAGCTCGTGGACAAGTCGGAGCAGCTCTGTTTGAAGGGTTGTAGATGATGGAACGCCAATCACAGTCGTTGAAGTGGGTTCCAGTACTGTACATCTATAGTTCATCCATTTCAGACAGGGTCTGACTTCCGTTCTATTCCTTTCTAGAGCTTATTTTGGTCCAGTGTGTGGATGAGCTTGTGCCAAGCAACAACTTGACAATATAATTGCAGCCACCACGTGTTTGTTTCTACTCGGCCCTTGAAATTTTTTGAATCGAAGGGTGGACTGTGGAACTCCTGGCTGAGTCTTCTCAAGTGGGAGAGTGCTGACAGACGTACAAGTCGTCACGACAGGAAACTTCTCTTTAGAGTGAAATTTGTCCCTGCTGATTGTGGCTTGAGGTATTTGAGGGACCAACATTGGACGAAGACCTTCCACGCTTCCTTCATGGGCAGCTCGGAGGAATCGAGATGAATCGAGACCGTTTTGTTTCCCCTCCGCCATCGCCACCTTGCCGGGAAAGGTCCGGACTCCTTCGTCTGTTGTTCCCAAGACCTGAAAGAGGGGTCCCCCAGGTTCCCAAGCCAAGCAGGTCCCCAGGTCCCCAGAATTCCCCAGGTCCCCAAGAACCACTCCGTTTCGGTGAAGCCATGAAGCGGAGTGGTTCGTTCCTCGTCGCGGGGACATCTTCGGACTCCGACATGGAGAACTGAACCTGGGCGGAGTGGGGTTGCTCGGTCTTTCTGTTGGTTTTCCCCCATTTTCCATGGAGAACTCAGAGTTCCCCAAACTTGCTCATGCTCGGTATGGTCGTCACCAGCTTTGGAGCATCCCGAAAGTCCAGGATCTGTGTTTCTTTGATGGTTTACAGTAGTCACTGGAGGAAGTCGTGTGCTTTGAGGTAATTATTTGGATAGGTTGAAAGCTTGAGCATCCAACGATGCGCCCCCAAATGGATGGAACTCATGGTCTTGGTTGGATTGGCTTTGACCAGTTTGGGTTGATCAATCCAACAGAGCCCAATCACCTTCTAGGCAAGTGCCTGGGCCCTTGGGGGGGCCCTTGGGGGCCTTTGGGTTTGATGCCTTTTGGATGCATGACGTTCAAACAACGAAGGACCTTTCCCAGAGGCTCACCACAGATCGACGACCATCACGGACCGTTTGTGGTCCCCCCGGACCGGACGACCGGCCGCCCCAGCGACGGGACGACCGGGACGACCGTGGGGGGGTTTTGGTGGGTTCGATCCGCTGCAGGTGGTGCCTATGTGGGCATGGCAGGGCTTCTGAGCCTGGTGATTGGCGGCAACATGGCCTCGCAGTTCATTACCCAGAAGGCCGTCTTTGCGGCAGCTCGGCGAGAGGTGGAATCCTTCTTTTGGCAACAGCAAAAGCGGTACATCAGCAGTTATCAGCAGACACTCAGACACTCCTGTTCTTTCTTTTCTTTATATAATTGTTTTGGTTACCATAATGTTTACTATGACTATAGTTCTTGATGCAAACGTTGTTGTATTGTAGCATTCGTGTGACCTACAGTATATGTGAGAAAAGAATCTCAAGGGTATGCAGAAAATCCTGGTGGATGCAAGCCTGGGCCTAGTGGATCAAGTTGGTGCAAGGCAGTCGTGGAGCCCGAAATGCACATTGAACGGCAGGACATGAATAAGACACACGTCCAAACGGGGTAGGCGAAGAGCCTTGGTTAGTTCAGCAGATATTTGTATTTTGTAAGAATCACAAAGGGTCCTGGGGTGACATGACCTGGCTCTTGGAGCAGAAGAAACCAGAGTGAGTGAGTGAGTAAAATCATAACCATTCTTGAAAAAACATGTGCACATGACATATGTGTATATTTATTCATTATAGGAGGCTCGGCTTCACCTCTCCAGCTTCGGTCTTCAGTAACAGATTCGGCGCCTCAAGCCCAACGTGCCTCCAACACGACCCAGGCCTTGTTCCCAATCAACCTGCTGCTGGTGCTTACCACAGGCGGCCAGCTCTTCACCGGAAACAGCGCCACCATGGCCATTGGCATCTATGAGAAGAAGTGCACCACCAAGGAGATGTTCAGATAAATTACACTCCCGAAGATTCACATGGTTACGTGGAGGGCCTGGCCCCTTTACTATGAAATCCACTACAAACAGGTCGGTGGTGCCATCCACGTAAGCATGTTACTTCGGAGAGTAGGTGGTGACGGCTGGATGTAGAACCGAGGCACCGGGTGACGGCACGAGGCACGGAAATAGGGTGTCCTATCAAGCATCATAGTAGATAGAAGCGGCGTTTTGGCTTCGTTTCGGATCACAACTTCTTTCTTTCGAAGAAAAAACAACCTTAAAAACCCTCCGCAACAGGTGGAGACCCCACTAACTTCATGTTCTTGGAAGGCTTTTTGGAGTGCAAGGTGTGCGATCTATATACTACACTTCCTTCCTAGCTTCTTTTCCTCATCCATCTTCACTGAAAGACCCGGGCCGTACGTCCAGCGCCGCACGGTTTCTGGCGCACGAGCTGTCCGCACTGGCTCGTGGTGGGAGGACCTGCTGCGGAACTGGAGCATCGCCTACATCGGCAACATTTTTGGCTGCTTGCTGATTGATGTCTTTTGGATGCAGGTTTTTCTGCGGAATCGGGAAGGACACTGGATGATTGGACTGATTTTTTTGGATGATGATGATGATGATGATGATGATGATGATGATGATGATGATGATGATCATGTTTGACTCTGTTTCTTGAGTTTACTATCCTGTTACCTGTTTGTCATGTTTTGTGTGCATTGCACATGCATGTTTCGTCGGATGACGAGTTCAAGCCGGGGCTCTTCAATGGAGACGACTGCCTTTGAGTAGCCAACTAGGTTGCTGATTCTATGCCAGATTTGACCTCATATTCTCACCATGCTACATTCAGGTGGTGCAAACAGCAAGATCATACTCCTTGCTGGGCTGTTCCAGCCATTGCTGTAGTATGTAGCCCACTCTCCATTTTTGTCCGGTTCAATTAGCAAAGCCAAGTGGAGCTGAAGAAACGTCGATCTCTTCGACATATGGCGACGTTTTACCTTGGTCCATCCAGGAGCCGTTTTGGTACAATGTTACATCCAAGACTCAGAGCCGCTACCAGAATGTGGAGAGATAGAACCTGATATAGAATGGTAGCGGTTCTGAGTCTTGGATATACCATCCAAGAACTAAACACCTGATATAGAACACACGAAATCTTGGACGATGTTTCGTTTTCGTTTTGAAATCCACCAGTTCATACCAGTTCCAACCGAACACCGTGATTTTTCCGGGTCGGTTTTGTTGGACAGGCAAAGTCTCAGCGAATGAATCTGAGAAATTCAATTTTTAGGAGACTGTTGATGAATCAAGAGTAGGTTGGGTGGTCAGGGTGAGAACAGGTGCTGCTGGGGTTGAGAGGCCTTTTGGGGTTCGTCGCCTCGTTGCTAACGGTTAGAGTTTGACGTGATCCGGGATTGGTATCCTCAGCAGGTCGGACCAAAAACAGTTCTGGATGCGACCAGTTTGAACATTCCAGAAGCCAGGCGGACCAGTTACGCATTTTCTGCCCAACTCCTGGATCAAGCCAAGGAGTTTTCCATCTCTTTTTTCAAGCTAGGATTGCAGGGAAGAGTTGGAGGGGGTCCCTCGAGCTGGTGTACACTCATTCATTGCACGATCCATATCGATCCATACGGTCATGTCGTGCCGTTCTGGGCCCAAACAGCGTGTTCCGGTGCTGTTTCCAGTTGGCACAGGACACAAGTTAGGCGATTTCCGAATCTCCATGTGATGATCTGTTGATTCAATACTGTGGATCTGATCACCATCTACAAAACCAAGACACAGTGGTTTAGGTGCAAGACACTGCGGATGAAACACTCTTGGAGCTTTTCCAGCTTGGTCTCCAATTTTAAGGGCCAACGACATGAGAGTCACACAACTGGCCACTCGTGAAAAACACACATATATATATATAGCCTTTATTCTTAGACCTACCATTTCTTTCGTAGACTGAACCTTCCGGACTGCGGGAAGCTCATGCTCTTCAAACGTTCTTGCAACGAGTTCGCCTGGGCGTTCGGGCGTTCAGAGGTCTTTTCTTCTGAACAAGCTTGGAAATCCGGAGTGGAGTCGAAGCGCTCCACTCTGTTCTGAACGAAAAGCGGGAGGAGTGGCGATGGGGAGAGTTCTGGTGCGCTGGGGAGGCTCGGGAGAAGTGGTGACCATCCTTGGCGAGGAGGAGTTCCAAGCTTGGGAGGATGGAGGTGTTTCTCCCAGTGCCAAGGCACTGAAGATGAAACTGGCTAAAGTTCAGGGCGTCAACGGCTCAAGATTCCAGATGCGGCTTTTGCGAGGGAGTTTGGCAACTTGGGAATGAAGTCTTTTGAGTCTTTATTTGGGTTGGAAAGGCCCTTTTGGGTAAGTATAGGTAGTATCCTTGCCATGAGAATCATTTTGTAGTTTGATACCTTCTGACTCACTAACATGGAAGTGGAAAACCACCTGCTTGTAGAGGAGAACAGTCATTGAACTGGCTATGCCATCCACTTCTATGTTAGTGAGTCGGAGTGTAATTATTGTCACAGAGCTTCTTCAGCCACACCAAGCCTCCAAGGAAATGATGGACGATGAGCTGCTGACTCCACCAGCTGACTTACAGCTGGTCATTTTGGGCCTGTGCCCGCATGATCCCGAGAAGCACCAAGCATTCATGCGCGCATGTGTTGACGGATACATCGAAGAAGTGAAAGTGAGTCTGGCAAGACCAAACGATCCTAACGAAGCCGACGAGAAAGGCTGGTGCCCTTTGCATTTAGCAGCTCAGAATGGCCACGTGGAAGTGGCGCGCTTGTTGTTGGAAGCTGGAGCTTTGTGCAACAAGTCAACCTCGGATGATGGCTCGACTCCTTTGCAATGGGCTGCTGCAGAAGGGCACAACGAAGTGGTGCACCTGCTATTGGAGGCCAGAGCATCCTGTGTTGAGGGCACAACAAGCCACGGCCCAACTCCTTTGCAGTGGGCCGCTGCGCATGGCCATACAGAAGTGGTGCGATTGTTGCTGGAAGCCGGAGCTTCATGTAATGAGGTGGCGACCGAAGACAATGCAACTCCTTTGCAATGGGCAGCTGCTGCAGGCCACAACCAAGTGGTGTGCCTGCTGTTGGAGGCTAGAGCATCCTGTGTTGAGGGTACAACAAACTATGGCCCAACTCCTTTGCAGTGGGCCGCAGCACATGGCCATGCAGAAGTGGTGCGCTTGTTACTGGAGTCTGGATTCTCATGCAACGAGACGACATCAAGTGATGCTTTGACTCCTTTGCAGTGGGCTGCCAAACGTGGCCATGCAGCAGTGGCCTGCTTTTTGTTGGGGGCTGGAGCCTCATTCAGTCAGGCCAGAGACGATTCTTACTCAACTCCTTTGCAGTGGGCAGCAGCACGGGGCCACACAGAAGTGGTACGCTTATTACTAAAGGCTGGGGCCTCTTGTAACGAGGCTAGAGCAAGTGATGGGACAACTCCTTTAAGGTGGGCATCTAAACGAGGCCGCACAGACACGGTGCGCTTGTTGCTGGAGGCTAGAGCCTCATGTGATGAGGCTACTACAGGGGATGGCTCAACATCCTTGCAGTGGGCAGCTGCACGTGGCCACACCGAAGTGGTTCGCATGCTGCTGCAGGCTGGAGCTTCATGTAATAAGGTGACAGAAGACGATGGCTCAACTCCATTGCAGTGGGCAGCTACACGCGGCCATGCGGAAGTGGTTCGCCTGCTGCTGCAAGCTGGAGCCTTATACAATGAGGTGACAGAAGACGATGGCTCAACTCCTTTGCAGTGGGCAGCTCGAAATGGCCACGCAGAAGTGGCGCACTTGCTTCTCGAGGCTGGAGCATCGTGCAATGAGGTCACAAAATATGATTGGTCAAGTCCCTTTAAGCAGGCAGTTGCACTTGGTCATGCAGAAGTCGTCCACTTGCTTCTGGAGGCTGGGTCCGCGTGCAATGAGGTCAGGGAGAATGGCTCAACTCGGTTGCAGTGGGCAGCTGCACATGGCCATGTGGAAGTGATTCGCCTGCTGCTGCAGGCTGGGGCTGAGTGCAATCAAGTGACGGAAGCTGATGGCTCAACTGCCTTGTTGTTGGCAGCTGCACGTGGCCATACAGAAGTGGTTCATGTGCTCATGCAGGCTAGAGCCTCCTGCAACGTGGTCACGGAAGATGAAGGCTCAACCCCATTGCAGTGGGCTGCTGCCAATGGCCATGCAGATGTGGTGCATTTGCTGCTAGAGGCAGGAGCCTGTCTTACAGCTCATGATTTGGCTAGGACAGATGCTGGCAGCAGTGCAGCTACAGCCATTCCTGAGGGTCAAAGAATGCTGTCACCTCTTTTCACTACGACGGAAACTCGCACAAATCCAGCACACATGGCGCTTGAGAATTCTCAGGAAACTCAGAAATGATGCGCTTGTTGGAAGGTAAAAGTGGCGTCTTGAGACTGGCAAATCTGATGGACTGGCGTTCACTGACCTGGAGCAAGAGAAGACCCGTGCGATGGGTCTCGGACATGCGGAACCTCTTTTTTCTGTGCGGAACAGTGATGAAAGGGTGCGTTTTTTAGGTACCATCTGGGAAAGGCAGCATTGGTTGTATGGGCCAGAAGCTACATAGTGGCCCCAGAGAGGACATGGAGAAATGATCCAGTTTTGCACGTTGGTTTGGCCACGATCCCATATCCCCCTAGCTTTGGCTTAGAGAAACATCCCATGTTTTAGATGGCTTGCTTATTAAAGAGGGTGTTCCGGTGGGTGGGGAGTCTACCTACTTTCAGATGCCAACGAGCTGCAGACCTGGCCCTTTCCTCTCATGTTCGCTCCCTTGAGGCCGTGGCAACCTACACGGGCATGTTCACTGGAGGTGCTCAGGAGCCGACATCGGCGGCCCCGAAGCCAGAGGGATCGTGGAGACCCAGAGGGATGGTGCCTCTCATGCCTGGAGCTCCATCCAGTCGTCCTAGCGCCCCACCGCCCCACTCAGAAGCATTTTCGAGAGACACGCTGGCCGGGCTGCAGGTGTTTTTTTGTTGTTGCGCCCACCCACTTGCCACCCAGCTCCCATGAAGGGCAAAACCCACGACCTGGTGTCAAGGTGCGTCGACCTGCCGGTGGCCGTCGACCTGCAGGAAATGGCCGTCCACACCGTGATGAAGAAGTGCTCTGCCACCTTCGGGCAGACAGTGGTCATGGCCTTGGTGGGGTGGGTGGGTGGCCAAAAGACTTGGAAGTCTTGACGGGCGCAGAGAGGGAACATTTGGGTATAAGTGGAGAACAGGGAAGAATCCCTCCAACCATCCCCAACCAACCCAGGATAACCCAGGGGTTATAGATGGTTTTATATAGTGCCGGGGGGTCGACCCGAGTCGTTCCGCAGGTCTTCGAACAGTTCGAAGACACCAGAGCGCACACGCCACCGTTCCGTGGAAAGCGAGGTGAAGGGCATCATGTGCAACTGGCTGGTGTGCATGGCCGTGTGGCTTTGCACCATGGCCAAGGACGAAAAGCTGCAGTTGTTGACAAGACTTCAGTGGTTGGTGCAACTTCAGACGACAAACCCAAGGGTCATTGAACAGCTCCATCAGATCAGCATCACACCACGTTTTTTTCCCTCGATCAGACATGTTCAGGACATGACCGGAAAGATGGTGGGCGTGTGGTTCCCCATCTCCATGTTCATCGCCATCGGCTTCGAACACTCCGTGGCCAACATGTTCATCCTCCCCGCGGGCATTTTCTCAGGCGCCGACCTGGCCTCCGCGCACTTGGCCCCCGAACGGTGCCGGACACGTCCCGGCTCGGTCAGGTGCTCCAGTCAGCTGGGGTGACATCCTCGTGAAGAACCTCATCCCGGTGACCATCGGCAACGCCATCGCCGGCGCCTTCGCCCCCTGGCGCGGGACATCGGGCGACGTGGGTCTTCTCGCGGCAGGTCCACTGGGTGAGTCAAATGGCACTGGGCGCTTGTGGAGCGATGGATCCTGAGAGCTTAAATAAGTTGTTTAGGTGAGGATGACGCAACACACATCTAATTATGTTGTTTGCATCCTTGGCCATAAAGCCCCCAAACTCTAAACACAGTCAAGACATGTCAAGACATTGTTGGTTTTTTCCGTCAATTGTGCGCAGTTGATGTAACACTGCTAGCCGGAACCTCGCAGGCGAATTTTCAAAACGGTCAAGCTTTAGTTATAGTTATAGATGTTGTAGTTCTTACACCATGTTTGGTCAAGCAAGTTTTCTCTCTGAAATCCGTAAACCAAACTTGAGCACACCTTTCTGAAATTGACCTTGGCTACACAACCGTCTTCAAAAAAGCAAGGCTTGGCGGACATCATGAACTAAACATCACGAGCACACTACTCTTTTGGCATGTCTTCTACTCTTTTCTCCTTTGAATCGTTCCGTGCCAAGTGCCGAGCAAACATCGTAACATCGTTCGGGTAGAGTCGAGACCAAGCCAGGACTGAGACCAGTCGCCAGTCGGTTGAGACCTGAACCAGGACCGGACCGTGGTATATAGGGTCGGATGCGCCACGAATCAGGGCGGTTTCGATCCTGTCCAATGAATCCAGATCAGCCTCCAACCTCGTCTTTTTCGTGACGTGACGGGACCCGGGACAGATCTTCGCGCGTGGACGAAGTCACTGGACGAACTCATGGGAGCGGTGCCCAGAAGCTGAGTGAACTTGGGTGATTTGAAGAGGGAGACAGTCGAAAAGAGCCCCTGGAAGAAGGAAGATCGATCCAGTGGGTATTTCCCTAGGAAAAGAATAGAAAGTAACACAGCCATGTATTTTTTTGGATCACCAACCATCCCAAATATAGTCCAATTTCTGATCAAAACAGGGGTCATGTTTGGGTTCGTCATGGAAGTCGATGGCACCAGTTTGGGAACTCGGGGTATGCCATGCATGTAACGATACTTGCAGGGAGTGTACAGTGGTTTCTGAGTACATGGCACAATCCCCAAGGTCGGTGGTTTACACTCCCTGGAACTAACATGGTTACGTGGATGGCATGGCCCCCCGAGTTCGGAAGACCATGTTCAATCCACTCATATTTCTTTCACGGTCAGTGCCATCCAACGCTTACCATGTGAATTTTCGGGAGAGTAATTTATCTGAACATCTCTTTGGTGGTGCACTTCTTCTCATAGATGCCAATGGCCATGGTGGCGCTTTACTTTTCACTCCCAGGTTGCCCTGGACATCCAGGTCGACCGACCACTCCGAAGCGTCATCGAAGCCAGACCACTCCGAAGCTCCGAAGCGACCCGGCGAGACCGGGTCTTGGGTTCGACCTCAGCTCGGCGCCACCTCAGGTGGTCGGTGGCGGCATGTCCTTCATGTTCGGCAAGCTGGGCAAGAAGGAGAAGAAGGTGGAAAAGAAGGAGGAGGAGGAGAAGCTCGAAGAGTGAGCAGATCTTCTGATCTTCTTCTTAAAAAAGAACATGTTTCGTTTCTTCAGACAAAATGGGCCACTGAGCCAACTTCAGTTGCACGGACCAGAGTTTGTCCCGGAAAGCAGGGGGCCATTTTTCTGGGTGATCTCGATGGTTGCCCAGGTTTTCAGGGTGTCTCAAACATGGGGAGGCTAGGAACCCAGGCAAATTTCAATAGACTCACTTCAAAGAAGCAGCGACGAACATATCATATCCCCATCTCAAAGATGGTTGGTGAAGTTTAGCAGTGGTAAGACTGAAGTGCGTAGTCCATACCAGGTGGTGTTTGCCTTTCTTTTGAGCCTAAATTGTATGGAATCTGAGAATATTTCCAGCTCATCTCCCTTCCATCCTCCTCATGGAAATGATCACGACCCATGGAAGACCATCTGCTTTCAGACATTGTGTTCTTTTCGCATCATGTCACTGGGAAACGAGCTCAAAGGAAAAAACAATGTCCGGGGCGTTTTTCGATATCAAACATACTCAAACACGTACCGTACCGATGCCCGTTCGCCACCCGCCACCCAAAAAGCCGCTGAAGCCAACGGCAGTCGTTGTGGCACACGCTGTTGAGTTTCCATTCGAGCGATAGAGATCAAAGATGCAGGGCTTCCGTGTAAGGGGGACATTCATGGACATTCAGCCAGGTAACCCCTTGGAAGCATCCGATATATCACGGTATTTATACCTAGAGCCTGAGTGACCGAGGATCAACTATCCAAAACATGGTTTTTTCCTATCAAAACAGGTCACTCAGGCACACTCCGGTAGGTTTTGGGCAACTCTCTCGGAGTGTGTCCGTAGATCTGTCGCCGAAGCAAGTGGGAAGTGATCTGTGGTCCAAGTAACCACAAAGAGGTCTGCGAAATAGATAGACCCGATTCCTTATATCGACTGGAAAAAGGGTGGCCTGTTCCCGTTTCTTGAGACAGAGCCTGTATATATTCTTTTCTCCATCTCCGCAAGAGGTTGCTGAGATGGGTCTGCTGTGTCAGCTCCTTAAGAGCTCCTTCAGCAGGCTCGGATTTCAAATATCCAAGACGCGCCAGTTGGCATGGAAAAGACTTGCAATAGAAACCGGCACACGGTCTTTTTGGGCAGCGCAAAGGCCAGAATGACCCGCCCAAGCAGGGACGAAAGACCTTCCAAACTGGGAGGCCTCCCTATTTCAATACACATCATACACACCCAAATCAAATATGGGTGTGCATTTTGACCCAACCAATGGGTAGACTGGTCTACTTCCCTTCTTCCAGCGTGTCGAACTGGGCGGCAAATGGACGACTGTTCCACACTGTTCCCTCCGACCGTTCTCGACCGTTCTCGCCCGTTGCCTTCGCTTGACATGTTCAAATTCACATTAACTGATGGGCTCCTCGTCCTCCTCCTCCTCCTCCTCCTCGTCTCCTCCTCGAGTGATGGCGGGAACCTCAAAAGCCAGTCGCGAAGCAAAGCCTTTCAGAGGGACTCTGGCACTCGCACTGCACTGTGAACTCGGTTGAAAACTCCATTTGGGACAGCATTTGGTCATATTTTGACGATATCATGATGTAAATCATGAGCTGAGCAGTTGAATTATGTTGTACAAGGTGGTGTCTTTACATTTTGAATCATTTTGATCACCGTCTTGCCGCCAGCCTTGCTCGACCCTCTGCCCTCAGCCCTCGTTTGGTCCTTGCATCCAGAAAGCGCCATGTCCTCTGTGGCCTTCGTCGCGCCCCAGGCATCTTTGGCCAAATTGGAGGCTGGGCTGGTTGGTGAAGTGTAGGGTCGACGTGACCTGCATCAAAAGCCAAGTCCCCGCCTCGGTCAGTGGAAGAACCTGCTCGGTCAGTCACGGTCAGTCGAGAGAAACTCGGGATGACACCCCAGCTCCGACAGTCCTTTTCTTTTTTTTCGTTCGACTCTGTCGGAGGTGGATCGCCGTACACCACCACTCTCACAATCTGCTCTTAGAGCATCGGCTCAAAACCGGCGGCGGTTCCAAATCAAGAATATCCTTCATCAAACGCGGACAAGAACGGGACAAAAAACACGAAAAGCGCGTTCGTTCCCTCTTCCAAGCCGCTCCCAAAACAGGCGCCGTTCCGCCGTTCCGCGACTGCTCCAGGCCACCAGCGACTACTCCAGGTACCAAAACCGCGCGGGCAAAAGCGCCTTCGTTGGCGGCTATGACGAGGGCGAGAACACAGCGGCTTCGGCGGCAGTGGTCCCCATGTGGCCTCGTTTTTGGGGCTCATCAAAGCGGTCCGCTCCGGGTGTATTCATAATTTAAAGAGCCTCCAAAAAGCAGTGTTTACAGAATCTTGAAGCAGTTCCTCCAGTCCGTTGATTCCAGTTGTAGCTTTGTTTTGAGATCATCATTCTTTTTGCACTTTTCACAACTGACCACATCTCTGGCCTGTTATTTTTGCCGTCCGATTTCACGTCTCTCTCCAGCTCCATACGCCATGTCCAGCCCAGCGTCGAGGTGAACCAGGCGCTCACCTCCATGGCTGCCATGTTCGTGGTTGCCGGCGGTGTCCGCTGGCGCGAGCGCCGCCAGCGGGTGACCCTGCGCCGCGCGGGTGGTGGGCCCTCCACCGCGGTTATTGGATCACCACAGGAGCGACAAACAAAAAACGTCGTTGCGGGCGTTGGGGAGGGTGCGAAAAGGCCTTCAGTTTGGAGTCCGACGTTGGTTTGGAGTCGGACAGCTGTTTCGGGTTGTCGCTGTGAAGAGAGAGGGTGGTTGAAATAGAGGTTGCTGGGTTGCGTGATAGGAGTCGTTGTTTGGGAATGTCTATGGAGTATGGGTTCCCTTTTGTGGGATCTGGATGATTCTGGACTACTTGGATGAATGACCAACAAATCAAGAACTCTTGAGTTTCCTTACATCAAAGCTGGGACTGGGGAGCTCACCTCTTTCTGTCGGTTCCGAAGTTCGAGGCATCACGGCATCGACTCAGTACGTGGCCCAGACTCGTTTCCTCTACAGACAGGCCGCTGTTTGTTTAATTCCAAGAAGATGTTGACCAGAAGATGTTGATCTCACATCAGGAGACCTACCAGGAGTTGGTGGACAAGTCGGAGTGCCTTATCTACAGACAGTGCTGTTTGGGCAGACTCTGAGTCAGGTTAGGTCAGGTTGACTTTGGGCTCACGGGTCCGGTATATAGCTCCGCTGGGTGGCTACAGCAGCTGGGGTCGTTTGGTTGTTTTCTTTGTGTCTTTGTGTTTGTTTCGCCTGGGTGATGTCTTTGTGTACCTCGAGGGCGGACCCTAGGCCCTAGCACGCCCTAGCCTTCGGAAGCTTCTGAACTCCAAAGTCAAACCTTCTTCATCCTTCTTCCACTTCTGAGAGAAAGTCTCGCACACGTCTTTCCTTGACGTGACCAGTCACCCCTGTCACGCTCACGAGTGGCAAGTGGCACGAGTGGCACGAGGTTGTGTGGAGAACTGAGGTACTTGAGGGACCAGCATTGGACGAAGACCTTCCACGCTTCCTTCATGGGCACATTGGACTGCACAAGATGTGGGTTTGTATTTGCTTTTATATAACGTGTCCAGTTTATGCAGGGTTGAATGTTCGACTTAGACAAAGCATACCCTGAAGCATACCCTCTGAAAATGCTGCTGCTACTCGTACTACTTTAGTCATAGTCTTCACATGTCTTCACCGAAGCATACCTCCGAAGCATACCCCGTAGTCAAACATTCCGGCCTGGGAATGTGAACAAAAAGGCACACCCATGTGGCAGACTGCACAGGACCTTGGTCCAGACTGCATGTGGGAGAATCAGATTGGCTTATATATATATATATATCGAAGGTTGTGTCTGAGCTCTGTGATTTAGTATATAAATAGCTTAGATGCTGCGCGTACCCCCAATTGCCCACCTTCCTGATTTGCTGCGAAACCTTGCCGACATTCAAACGACCACATGCCATGCTCAGTTCAAGTCTCACATTGCCAAGATTGGTGCCAGAAACTGCCGATCGGGACACCGATCCGTCAGGTGATAGCCATGGGTTCCTGGTGTGCTAAGAGTGACAAACAGCTGGTCGATACGTTGCTCAATTGTTGGTCGAAAGTTGCTTGATTTCTAAGGGTAAATCAATGGAAGTGGAAAACCACCTGTTTGTAGAGGCAAATGGGCATCCAAAGGGCCATTTTCGTCTTCCGTGACTATTCCAGGGAGTGTACCAAAGGCAGGTTTCACCCCAGCCCGGTCTTCCGTTTGAGGTGGCGCCTATGTTGGTATGGCTGGCTTGCTCTCCTTGGTGACCTGATGTGCAAATCGAAGTATTCCCAAGTCGGGATCGTTGTTGTGAAACATGTGTGGCCTACTCAGAAGTTGGAATTACCAGGCATTCCAGGTAGACCTTCAGAACAATTTTGATCTCATCTAAGCAGGATTCTTCATTGGTGTCCCTGAGTTCCTTTCCTGCGCAACCTGTGCATTCGTTTCCCGTTCCCTCCTCTGTCGAGTCTCCCATTCTCCCCTCCCGTTCCTTTGTTGGACCCAGGTCATTGGTGGCAACATGGCCTCCAAGTTCATCACCCAGAAGGCCGTCTTCGCAGCCGCTTGGGCAAACAACGACACCACGCCTATTTCGGCTTCTCTGTGCGCCACACGGTTCGGGTGGGACGAATCGGCCGGGGAACCCGCGAAACGACCTCGCCAAAGATTCTGGCGAGCAGGAGTCTCTTTCGACGCGCGAGTCTGTCCAAGACGACGTGCCATGCGGTCGGTTGACACGCGTGCATCTGATTACGCCTAGCACGTGATCGATTGAGGCCTTGTTCCCCATCAACCTGCTGTTGGTGCTCACCACTGGTGGCCAGCTCTTCACTGGGAACAGCGCCACCATGGCCATTGGGGTCTATGAAAAGAAATGCAAGGTCAAGGACCATAGCTACTTGCTGCAGCTGATGAGCTCCCTGCAGACGATGCCAGTTGAAGATCAACCAATTACAGCACTGTCAAGAGCTCCCACATTATTCAGTAGCAGAAAACACTCCTCGGACTCTTCCTTAATATCACACAGGCGCTTTGGAGACTTTGGGGACTTTTGAGACACTGTTCAATTGGTCTGCAACGGTCTTTGTGAAAGGGCACAGTCCTAGTAAAGAATGCGCATCAGTCAGGGTATGTCAAGGATTGTCAAGGTAGGTATTTCTTGCGATGAGTTTATTTGATTTGTCCAGGATTTGCTCCGCAACTGGGCTATCTCCTACATTGGCAACATTTGCGGCTGCTTGCTGATTGACGCCCCTTGGAACCATCTCAACATATCAACATAATCACGAAAGGTAGCTTCAGATACCTGAGTTTTCCTTGCTTTAGCAAACATGTGTTACAATCTGGATTTGGGGACTGTGCATTGAGTTTGGCCCTGTAAGAAGGGATTCTTCTTCACGGGTGGGGGCCCCCTGGATCAAATCCCCCCTGCGCCGTCGCTGTTTGGGTCACAATCAAGGAGTGAACAGGAGTTTGAACAGAGCTTGGACTCGTGTACTGCAAGACCAGCGATGATGCGAATGTGAAACATTTGCTACCTTTCGTTCACCTCCTCCTATCTCAAGGGATATAATTTCTTGCAAAGTTCTGACAGTTAGCTAGGGGTTGATTGGCAATTAAGGTTCCTACAAATTGCCACAGGTTGCCCAGCTAGCTAGGGGTTCCAACCTCCAAAAACCGGTGGCCGCAGCCGAAATCCCCCCTGAAACCAACACCGGTGAGGCAGGCGCGCGTCGTAGGCCACCTTTGCGCGCGGTTCTCTTTCGCACATCGATCACGCCGCCGGGTGAGGCAGTGGCCCGCTACACCGGCATGTTCACGGGTGGCGCGCAGGAGCCCGGGCGACGTGAGCGCCGGCGGCGCGGACTCGACGCACAGCACAGACAGACTTGACGGCAGACGCGCCGCGGCGCTCGGTGAATCGGCCGCAGACGTCGGTGAGCAGGGAATTGGGGATTGGCGCGTTCGACATAACTTCTTGGTTGAGTGGCACATATCTTGGTTGAGTGGCACAAATTGACCATGGATGAACAAGATATTGACCATGGATGTTGTGGTCACATGTGGTCTTTCTCCGTCTCTGCGGTGGCCGTGGTGGCTGTGCACACCGTGTCCATCGGTCCTCGGACAGGAGATGGCCGTGCACACCGTGATGAAGAAGTGCTCTGCCACCTTTGGTCAGACCGTGGTGGCTCGGACGCCGGCCGGGGAGGATGGCTGAGGGATTGCCTGGAAAGGCCGCATGAGCCATTTGCAGGTTGAGCATGATTCTGAAGAAAGGGATGGAACCCAGGGCCGCTCAAGCTTCAAAGCTTCATTGTTAGCCTGCCTTTTGTTGCTCAAGACAATCTCATCAACAGAAGCCAGGAAAACTACGCACGCTTCGCTCTGGAAAGACCCAAGAAAGATAGTATATAATTGCCAGAGAACACACCCAGGAACCCTTCAGTCTACCCCTTTCGCTTCTGGTTTCCGTCAGCTTCTTGTCCAAACCGACCAAACCGGTTCGAGCTCCGAGGTCAAGGGCATCATGTGCAACTGGTTGGTCTGCATGGCCGTGTGGCTCTGCACCATGGCCAAGGAGTCCATCCTATCTCCATCCGGGGGAGACCTGGACAGGTCACTCGGACAGGTGGGTTTTCCATCGCTGTTGGTTGGTCAAAACATTTGACATGCGTTTGGGGCGTTTGCACAGGTGCATAATGATAGCAATCCAGAACATCCAGGATTCAGCAGGGAAAACTCATGGGGCAATATCTGTATAGTATAGGATATTATAGGATATTTTCCACCCGGTCTACCCAGCACACACATCAGCAAAACAGGATAAAACAGGGAAACATCTCGGAACCCTTGATGCTTTCTCTGCCCATCATGGACCTGCACACGTCAAACATGTTCGACCCCTTCAATCTACAGGGCCCACGGGCCGTGCACCGCCGTGGCAGGACCTGACCGGAAAGATGGTGGGCGTATGGTTCCCCATCTCCATGTTCATCGCCATTGGCTTCGAACACTCGGTGGCCAACATGTTCATCCTGCCTGCGGGCGTCTTCTCGGGCGCTCCAAACCAACCCGCGGGACTCGTCGCGCTCGCGGGACTCGGGACTCGGTCGGGCGGAGAGGTGGGGCGCCTGAAAGGGCACAGGGGCGGGGAGTGCAGGTGCTCGGCGGGCCGGTGAAAGATGTTCCACCAGGGACGAAGCAAAGCTGTTACTTTTCAATTTGTGCAACCCCCAGTTCAGTGAGGGGTGACCCACCCGGCCACGAGTTGACAAGTGCGGCTGGGGGGTGATCCTGGCCCACCAGCGTTGTTTTGAGTCTTTCGAGCCGGTCTGGGATTGGTCCAAGCTATGGTTCTACAGTTCGTGGCAGGGTGAGCAACCCAAGCTGGGCCTCTCAAGTCGATCGTACCTTCCCCCAATGCTCGATCGGCCATCTTCATCGAAGAACGGTGATTTTTGCTGGAAACATCTGGGATGACTGAAGTGGATGGTTCCTTTTCAGAACTTCCCCCCACCCCATGCGCCTGTGATTGCCCCCGTCCAACAACAGCTCTTTCTTCGACCCTGCTCCGCGGTGTCCGCGGACACCGTTGGAATCCAGGTGCTCCGCTGAGCTGGCTGGACATCTTGAGATTGAACCTGATCCCCGTGACCATCGGCAATGCCATCGCCGGCGCCTTTGCACCTTGGTGGCGTAGCCGTCGACCCATTGGGCTCCCAGCGCCGGCGGAGCCGAGCTGCGCCGGCAGCACATGGGGAGTGACATGGGGAGAGCTGTGACGTGTTTGGACGTGTGTGGGGTGATGAAAAACCTCCATATACCGGTAAACGAATCTAAACAAAAGGAGTCAAAAGGTTGAAATCTACGACCGCCAACCGCGACCCCACACAGGAACATCTTGAGCATCATGGAACCCAACAGCGACCCCCGGACCTGTCCCATGATCAAAGCGATGAATCACATTGGCCCGGGGGAGCCGATACGCAGTCGTTGCGTCTGCTCTTAGTTCAGGTGGTTGAAAGACCCCCTACTGTTCATCCAGAAACCCCTCCCCCAAGTTGGAGGTGCTGGAAGAAGAACAAAAACCCAACGGCCGAAGACATGGTGCTGCTGTTTGGGCACTACAGACATGTGGCCAAGCTCTGGAAATTCCACAGGTAAACACTGGGCCGGACGAGAAGCAAGCAGTGTTTATAGATCAATACAGCTTGCAGCTTGCAATCAATTTTTTCAAAACTTTGGTGTTTGAAACTAGAGTCACTAGAGGTCCGAGGTGCAAGAGGTGTACAGTGGTAGCACATCCGGCGCTCGCTGAAAGGTTCGCACGCACTGGCGGGGATGTTCCGTACACGCTTGCACCATCAGCTCCCAAGATGTGGCCTTTTTCTCTGAAACGGATCTACCAGCATCTAATATATATATATATGGATATACCAGCACCAATGGATCTACCACCAATGGATCTACCAGCACCAATGGATATACCTGTTGCAGATGGGGTGGCCAAAGACAGGGAGACTGACCCAACCTGGCTTCTCTGGTGGACAGCTGCGAAGCGCCAAAACGTTTCGCCTGGCTTAGGTGGTGGGTGCTGGCATGTCCTTCATGTTCGGAAAGCTGGGAAAGGACACGAAGTGAGCGGCAGATGGAAGTCGAGCAGATTTGCCTGTGGCTTGCAAGGATTGACCCTCAAAACTTCAAACCGTCCGAACCCTGAAAGGTTGCCGTTGAGAGCCTTCCATGCTTCAAAAACAGGGTGTGCCTGGCGGGAAGCAACACGTGGCCCCCACATTTCTGGCTTGCAGAGCTGCCTTGCGAGCCACAGCTCTATATGCTTGATATGCTTGATGGATTTGGAAAATCCATTGCAAGCCGCGCATTGTTTCTCCGGAGTTCAACCTCTGACTGCTGCCTGTGGGATTTTAGTGCCGCAGCAGTGGTCATAGATGAAAAGTCATGGAGCCCTTCTTCATGCTTCAGAGAATTGATCAGTCCAAATTCGACACCTTCGGGGGATGGACATTTCCTTTCTCCGACTCCTGGACCCCTGGACCCAGAACGTGCTGAAGAACGTGACATGGACACGTTCTGGACAGGATATATGTTATTCCATGTTTCCTAGACGACCCGGGCCGGACCCTCCTAAGTTGGGGTCCGGACCGAACCAATCCCTAGGGTTTTGAGGGACCAAGAGCTGTTTGGAGCGTCTGGGTTAAACACAAAAACAGCTTTAGGCCGCTTGGGGTCCTATGGTGGATCGAATCTGATCGGGGGAATGCACAAAAAGACCACTCGGCCTGGGACGGTGGGAGACTGTATACCCCTAATTCAGGGACTTCCATTTGCACTCCCAACAAGTTGAGAACATTCGCCAGACTTGGCCCAACCGAGGTCATGTTCTACTTTCAAGGGCCTCTCCCAAAAAGACTTACAGCTGTTCCACCCGAAGTGACTCATTTTTATGAAGTCTCCAAAGCATTCAAAGCATGTTTTCTCACATTTGTCATAAACGAGGCTAATGGAACCATTTGTCGCATCCTTCTTTCATCTAAAGAAGAGGTTGTTCGGACGGACCAACTTTTAATGGTCCCCGATTCCGAAAAACACTCAATTTGATGTGGAAAAGGCAGCGGGCGAACAGGGATGAGCGTGGAGCTTTTGGGCCTGCTGAACTCTTCTTCTTTTTACGGGAAGAGCAGTGGTGCTTTGGGTGGTCGTTTAAGCAAATCACACTGTAGATGGAGTTCTATTCCACACCGCCAGGATGAGGATTCCACTTTTTGTGCATTTACAGGCCAATCGTATCCCTACAATGCAGTGGTGCTGGATTGCTACCATTTGCTATCTATCTATCATATCCTGTTGTATATATATATATATAGCATCCATCTATAGATTCCTCTCCCCCAAATGCACCAGTGTCTAACATACAGCGTATATATATGATATATATATATATAGCTTATTACTTATTACTGCAAACCCTCCCAACTACTCATGTACTCCCACACCATGGAGGGTATGTCCTGGTTTCCGATGTTCGCCGAAGAAACGAGCTGCGCCCGCCCGGTCCAGAACTTCGTGGCTCCACCCGAAGCGCCCAAGCTGCCGAAGCGCCCACGTGACGCCTTTGCATCTCGCCTTCAGCGCCATGTCTGTGACCTTCGTCGCACCCCAGGCATCTTTGGCCAAGTTGGAGGCTAGGCGTTTTGAGGTTCGAGATGTCAGGCTGTGATCCCTTCACCCGGGATTTCCAGTCCAAATTCACCAATCCTACAGGAGCGTTGGTGTGGTGGGCGAAAAAAGACCATGCGGCATGCAGTTTCGGACCTGTTCAGGCCCCCAGCGACCTCTCGTTCCCGTCGACCGGGAAAAGCGCCTTCGTCAGCGGCGATGGCACGGACGCCTCGGTGCCCCGACCGTAACGAGCGAAAAGCCGGCGTAACGAGCGTCGAAGTGGCCGTAGCACTGGGCTTTTGGTCTCTCCTGGATTTCAAGAAAAGGATTTTCTTCTGTGATAAACAAATCACCGGTTCTCCTGGATCCGTGGTGCTGAAGTTGGTTTGCAGCCGGGTTCCAAAACCGGTTTCGATGGGTTGGGTCTACTGCAACCGTCAGCCAAAGATGATGACTAAATGATAACTATAGGCAGGACAAAAGTTGGTAACAAGCCAGTGAAAACACAACCTACAAAAACCTACAACCCTTTCCCCCTCTTGAATCCCACGGGGTCACATGTGGATGTCCAGCGGAGGAACTGCCATAGCCACTTTCGGAGAGACCTGTAGTATTGCAATTGAGTTCCGGGTGCGAATTCCTCCGCAGGAATTCCAGTGGGAAAGAGAAGCCATGTCAATGAGATTCTGGAGGGAAGCTGTTTCCTGCAGAGTACCGGTACTTTAAATATCTTTAAATCGAATCACTTTGCCACACTTTGTAGACATTTTTGGACATGACCCTGACCAAATAAATTCTATTATTCTCTCACCCGACTGGTCAGTGCTGGTCAGGGATTCCAGCATCTCTGACGGAAAGTTCCACCGGAAACCACTGAGACGGGGCAGACCTGTGCCTGGCTGGTCTGCATATAGAATCATTGCGGCAGACCTGATCCTACATGCCCACTTGAAGTCTAGTCTATTCGATTCGCACGATTCCACAGTTGTGTTGCTCTGGTCTACAGAAATGTCCGATCCTACACTTGTTGGCAGAGCCCCGACATCTAATCCAATCCTGCACCCAATGGGTGGAGCAGAGCTCCTTCGAATAGCCCTATCCTTCCGATTTTTTTCCACTACATCATGCTTGGTCCGGCAAATAGCGGTGAACCCTCCAAAAGCATTTGGACCCCATCCGAAACAAGGGATCTTGCCAAGATCCTCCAGAAAAAAACACATGGTCAAGGGTGTCTAATAAACCACCCTTTCCGTGGTGCTGGTGAATGCCATGAATTCGTTTTTCACATCCAAGGAAAACAGGTATATAAGTCAGGTCGAAATCACCCCCACCAAGACCCCGCAAGACGAGAGACTGCTACAGACTCTTCCACAGAACAAGTACATAATATAAGTACATACAAGTACCACTCTCCAAGTCGAGATCTGAGAGTACAACGAGTTCGTCATATTGACGCAAAAAAAGGGTGCCTAATGCAAACATACCAGGGTCCTCCTGTCTGGGTGTCCTGGCTAGACTACCGGACCCTACGTAAACAGGTCTCCAGGGCACCCGGACAGGAAGTGCTAGGTAAAAATCCCCATAAAACATCTCTCTCTCCGGTGCTCCAGGTGAACCACGCCTTGACCTCTATGGCGGCCATGTTCGTGGTCGTGGGCGGCGTCCGCTGGCGCGAGCGCCGCCAGCGGGTGACGCTGCGCCGCGCGGGTGGCGGGCCCTCCACCGCGGTGGTGGGATCACCACAGGAGCGGCTGGGGTGGCTCAGGGTGTAGGTTCAACCTGGGCACAGCAAGTCGGTCCGCTGCTTCTCTGTTTCTCAGCTCGGAAGCTTCCCGGTTCATTCAGGAGACCTACCAGGAGCTGGTTGACAAGTCCGAGCGCCTTAGATACACAGAGAGTGCTCTCAGGCGCCAGCGCATTTTTTCTGCCGAGGCAGGCTTCTGCTGAAGATTGACCCTCCAACTCACTGACATGGAAGTGGAATAGGTTCCTGGAAGACGATCTTCCTCCAAAGACGGGATTTCCATTTCCATGTTAGTGCGTTGGAGTGTAAGATCCCTGCAACAGGTATAACATAGACAGTTCCATACACCAGGTGATCAGTGGTTCCCAGAGTACTTGGTTTGAATTTGTTTGGTATATATTGTCTCATTCAGCAGTGGACCAGTGATGTGGGTTATGATTCAATGATGTGTTGCCCTTTCAAGATGATGACCGGGTCGCTTTTTTCGGCTTGTCCTCATGCTCAGCCATCCTCCGCACAATCAAGCCAGTGAAGCATTGATACAAAGCGACCGGGTCGCGATGCGGCTGCACGATGCTTCAGATTCAGTATGTATGGCTTATGTCAGTTGGATGATTGACCTTATAGATCCAGCTTGGTTGCATCCGCAGGAGCGGACACAATCTAAACTAAACGATCTATAACAACATCCAGCCCATCATCATCCCAGTGTCTCTCTCTGTCTCTCTCTCTCTCTCTTTCTCTTTGAGCTGAGGTATCTCAGGGACCAACATTGGACCAAGACCTTCCACGCTGGCTTCATGGGCTGCTCGGCAGTGACTTCGGCTGCTTGGGTTCGCTCCACGCCACGACGCCACGCCAAACTGGCAGTGCCACGCCAAACTGGAGGATGGAGGGATGAGGGTCTCTCAACTCGACCAGTCCAGGTGGTTGGGGTTCGGGCGACTGGTCTGACCTGCTCGTCTTGTCCCGACGACAGCAGGATGACTGAGAAACAGACATGGACCCCGAATCACAGCGTTTCGGGGCAACTAGACACCCCGACAGGAGGGTCCTGGTATTAATTGTGAGGTTTGGGAGAGGGTGGCTCTCTTTGCGAATTGAGCAACAAACAAAACATACAGTGGAACTGTGGGTGAATGGAACTTGGGTGGGACAAACTATGTTATGCCAAACCAGGCACGCGCTGTCGGTTCTGGACTCTGCGGACGGGTTCATCGGTTTGACGGACGGACATCGCTGTCCCTTCTGTGTCAGATGGAGCTCTGGAACGTGGGTTGCTCATTGGCCTCCAACCATTCACCCGATTTTAGGATCCAAAGGCCTGGGCCAGGTGCTGCAGGTTCTGCAGGTGCTGCAGGTGCCCCAGGTGCCGC
The DNA here is from genome assembly GCA_963970005.1 of Durusdinium trenchii. Lineage (NCBI taxonomy): Eukaryota > Dinophyceae > Suessiales > Symbiodiniaceae > Durusdinium > Durusdinium trenchii. Next base: position 113,464 of record CAXAMN010021807.1, on the reverse strand, counting down.
AGGCTCACCTGGTCCTGATTCGGTGCCCGTGCGCCGGATCTCAGGCGGTGCCTACGTGGGGATGGCCGGCTTGCTGTCCTTGGCCACCTGGTGATGTGGTGCTGTGCGTGCCAAGAGAACACTGAGGACTGAGAACTAAGACTTATAGTGGATGTATGCGGATGTATGTGTCCACATGGGACGATCGTGCAAGCAACGATCTTCTTCGATGTATGGTGCTTTTGATATGGGAGTCTCCTTCCCATCCACTGGTGCATATGCTAGACTACCCTCAAGTCTTAGGATGTGGTATGCTGTCCTGCAGTCGAGCACCTGAAACCGAAACCTCCCATGCCGAACACCGCTCTGAGGTCATTGGTGGCAACATGGCCTCCCAGTTCATCACCCAGAAGGCCGTCTTCGCAGCCGCTTGGAGCACCGTCTCGCCCGGCTGGGAGCTCCTGACCCGCCGACCCGAAAAGCACTGGTGCAGCTGGAGGAAGCGTTCGTCTTCCGGTCCATGCCATCAGGTTCCATGTGAATCTTCCTGGGTGTAATACACATCTTGATCATCTTGTTATTCCACATTTAAGATGCTGTACACTATTTATTGATTTCACAGATTAACTTTTTTGAGGCCACTGAACTCACAAAGCTGAGGCAAGAATTTTTAGATCTAGGTGATCCAGGCATATCCAAGCACTTTTCAGATGGATGGTTTTTGCTGTAACCGAGTCCATCTATCCCGACTTATGAAGTTTTGGCGATCCGGTGACTTCTGGCTATAACTGGCGAGTCTGCTGGTTGAACAGCATATGAGTCAGCCAGTCCTTGTACTTGTACAGGTCCATGGTGCCATTGGGATGGCAACCCGCGCAATCCGCGCTGAGTCCTGCAACCGATTCCAAGCCCTAAACCACAATGGGCATCATAGATCTCTTTACGAGCTCGGGGAGCCCGTCAACACCTCTTCCACTCAGTCCATCGGACGAGAAGACCCTCCCCACGCAACAGCATCGGCGCGATCGAACGACGGATTCGATGGATGTGATCGAACGACGGATCGATTGAGGCCTTGTTCCCCATCAACCTGCTGTTGGTGCTCACCACTGGCGGCCAGCTGTTCACCGGAAACAGCGCCACCATGGCCATCGGCGTCTATGAGAAGAAGTGCACCACCAAGGACTGTAGCTTGTTGAGATGTGACATGCTCCCTGCAGTGAATCATGATGAATCATGAACCAGTTGGAAACATATACTGGCCATGGTCTATCGAACAGCTTACAAATACGACATGCAGCAGATTGTCCATTTGATGCCTGAATTAAACTCAACCAGTTGGACGAACAAGTTCGTTAGCCACCGTCGATCGACAGTTTGCATGCATTTACACGCAGCTCGCTCGCTCGCTCGCTCGCTTGCTCGTCACGGTCGTCCTTCGACGCTTGAAGAGGCTAGGTTTTGTCAACGGATGATACTGCAAAAAAGAACCTGCATGGTGAAAGTCATTAGACATTCGGGTACTGCACACGTTAACGAGCTGGTCCAGGATTTGCTTCGCAACTGGGCGATCTCCTATGTTGCCAACATTTGCGGCTGCCTGCTGATCGATGCTGCTTGGTATGAGGAGCATTTTCAGCAGAGCGTTGAGACTGTCTCGTCCTTGAATAAATAGAAAGTGTACTGGTAGACTGGTAAAAGAGTGACACATGCTGCACTCAGTCCTTGCAGCAAATAGAAGAACAACATCAACCAACATTCTGAGATTTCCCTTCAGAGATTTCAGAACCGCGTTGTAGTCTCCTGGTGCATGGGTCATGTGGTCGAGATGAGGCCGTGGCGCGCTACACAGGCATGTTCACCGGCGGCGCTCAGGAGCCGCCCCTTTGGGATGGGCGGCGAGGGGAGGCTACCGTCACAGTAGCAGGTTCTTGCGGAAATGCAATGTTAAGATCTAGGGTTTAGGGTCACCTCATTTTGCTGGATTGGTTGTACAAGAGTCCCACTAAAGGAGAGGCAAGCTTTTTCTTTTGGGGTCGGGTCACGGGTCTGGCAGCTTTAGCTGTGAATAGAGGCAGAGCCTCATAGATCTCCTCCCAGCTGCAAAAAAGAGGGTCCACATTGAAGTGGCACAAAGGTTGGTTGGTGACTTGTTGCTAGTTGATGGAGGTTTGTTTGGATGAATCTGGTGAAACATTGATGCTTTTTCCTCTTTTGCTGAGTCTTCTGGCTTTTGTTGACCACGAATTAGGACTAAACTACCACACTCACCAACAAAATCGACCATGGGCTGCCGTTTCAATTACTTTTTTTTCAGATTCATTGAACTACAAGTCTGTCAAATCACTCAGATGAAAAAGTGCGGTGGTGTTACTACCCTACCCAGTCAGTGGATAACCTCTATTTTTTGGGGGGGATTGGTTTGACCACTAATATAAATATGAACAGATGGAACACCTGGAAGCTTTTTTTAAAAAGAGAACCTGAGGGAGTCAGCTACAAAGCAATCAAACGTGGTGTTGCTCTATTTTTTTTCGCCTGCGAAGTGCTTTCCTGCGATTTATGGCAGGAGATGGCTGTGCACACCGTGATGAAGAAGTGCTCTGCCACCTTCGGTCAGACTGTGGCAGCTCGGAAAGGACGAGATTCATGTTTCGCTACCAACAGGGATGAAGCCTGTGCAGGACTTGGGACAAACTTTTCTGGGTTGGTTCGGTTTTTCCTCGATACTACCAGACATTTCTTTCAAGTCAAGAACCTTCACTGATTCAACGGGGTCCCGATTGTCGCGGCCGCGGGGAAACCTCACAGTGAACAACTCGGAGGAAAATGTTGGACCAGGGTAGATGCAGGGAAGTACTACTGCCCTCTATTGGATGGAATCCAAGAGTTACGAAGTTCAGTTTAATTATAACTATTTGCTTGGAGTTTCCCAGTCCTGAATGAATGGGTGCATGTTTTGAAGGGACTACAATTGCCCATACTCTTAGAAGATGCCCTTTTTAGCTGTTGCACGATCCCTGACTACGGAGGATACATTTTTTTCGTTCAGGCCCATATTACTGTATCTCAATGCAAGAGGTCCCCCAACACGGGTGAGATTTTGCGGGCTGGTGTGTCTGAAACTAAGTGATGCGGATCGAAGCCGCAGCGAAATGAGGTCAAGGGCATCATGTGCAACTGGTTGGTCTGCATGGCCGTGTGGCTCTGCACCATGGCCAAGGACCTGTCCATCCTAAGCTGCGCAAATATCGCGGATCGTGTGACGTATGACGTCAAGAATCGCGGGTGGCTCTCGTGACGATTCTCTCGTTCTTATTCTCTCCCTAGGGATCCAAGTACCTTCTCAAAAGGTACTTGGACCCTCCAAACCCACCCCAAGCACCTTCTCAGAGGGTACTTGGATCCTTAGGGTCTTGATGTGGCTTCTTCAAGGGATGATTCTCTCGATCTGGTCCGGTATCAGGTGGGTTTTGGAAACAGACGGAGGAGTTTCCGAATCCGTCAACGTCACATTTCCCAGACACTCCATGTATGCCATATATGCCTACATTGACCCCCAAAACCACCCCAATGTAGGCATATATGGCATACATGGAGTGTCTGGGTTTGGGTCTGTCCCGTGACCTGTAACAGTTGGTAAACAAACACTTTTTAGAGAAGGCCTGCAGCTGAACCACCATTATCCACTGGGCCCTGGTCATGGGATATACCCAAATCACATTCGACAGCCTTAGGAGGATTCTGTTTCCTGGCTTTGGTCGAAACGAAAGTGACCCAACTTACATGTGAAGTGATATTTGGATTCCTGCATGCACAGCTGGGCGGGTTGTCATTGTGGTTGTAACTGGCCAGCAGAAGCAAGATTCTCCTGAGAACGATTTCATGTCAGGACCTCTCTGGGAAGATGGTGGGCGTCTGGTTCCCCATCTCCATGTTCATCGCCATTGGCTTCGAACACTCCGTCGCCAACATGTTCATCCTGCCTGCGGGCATTTTCTCAGGTGTGTATGAGGGTCGTGCACATCATGTGCTGAGCCTCGAAATCTCTTCTTTTGCCAAGTCCCATGAAATTTTGTATGACCCCCCAAGACCGTGACAGGTTTCTCAGGCGAATTCATGGACCAAATTCACTTGAGACCATGGATGACCTGATTTGTTCCATGACCATCAATGGCCCCCCAACGCTTGCTCCAATCACCTCGACCAGTCTCCGTCACTTGAGTTGCGATGTCTTTTTTTCCTGGAACACAGAGCTACACGTTCGGAGGAACTCTTGTCATGGCTGCGAGCTTTCGCATCTCCTCAGCAGACCGGCCGGACCGAGACACCGCGGGTTCAGGCGCCCCACTCAGCTGGGGTGACATCCTCGTGAAGAACCTCATCCCGGTGACCATCGGCAACGCCATCGCCGGTGCCTTCGCTCCCTGGCGCGGCAATGGAAAGATGGGCAAACAGGACGCCAGGGATCGATGGCACCGTCGTGACATGCGAATCAAAGCCACACTCCTTTTTCGGAGCTTTTGAAAGGTGCCTCTTCGGAGAGACTGCCGAAGACAGGCAGAGAGGTGTCCAAGTTGAAGGAGCCAGTTGAAGGGAAGTGCGGGTTGAAGCCCTGGTTGACCAGCTGCGGCGCGGTTCCAAAGACTTCCAGCATACGGAGGGGAGTCCATTTTTGTTGAAGTCGGATTTGGTTCACTTATCTCCAATTCTTTTTCTGGAACACCCTCCTTGTGAGCCACAGGACAATCACTCACATCAAATCCAAATGCGGCCGTTGTTTGATCCATCTGCTATGGATTCTTCAAAACGTACCGATAGGAGGTTTGATAACCGGATGCTGTACTTCAGAAGGTATCTACTTCCTCAAAAGGTAGGGACTGAACTGAACATCTTTGAAACCCAAACATCATTGAAATGGAGGCAGTTGGATCTTCAGCTTTCAGTGATGGCCAATGCGACCTTGTAGTGTTGTTTCTTTTTCAGTATCAGTCGGAGGGTCACAACTGCCAGACTTGTTCGCCTTGATGGGTTCAACAGGGATGGCTAAACAACTTATTGGATATCCGTCTCTTCCTTCAGGTGGTCGGTGCGGGCATGTCCTTCATGTTCGGAAAGCTGGGAAAGAAGGAGGACAAGTGAGCGGACTGAGAAGTGGTCCTGCAGAATCCTGAGGAACGCGGCCGTGGCTGGAAGAGATCCAAAAGGTAGCTCTCAGAAGAATTATACTTGGATGATTTTGGAATCTACTTGGTTTAAGTTTAACTCAACACTTTTTGCGATGTTCTTTCTTTTCTTCTCCGCCACGGCCACGCATAGAGGATTTGTACAACTCTGCGTGGCTGCTGTCAGGTCCTCGTTTTCTCCAAGTGACCTTTGTCTGGTGAATTTTGGGTGCCAGGCAGAGGTCAGAGATGGAAAAGCGGAGCAAAGTCGGAGTTCCTTCAACCATTTGGATCAGTACTTTTTATGTGCTGGAAGATTGCCGGACCGTGTCCATGGGGAGTTGTCTCCAGATTGTCGAGTCTTAGAAAAAGTTCGTCCACTTCTGGGGCAGACGTTGAGGGTCTTCTTGGTTTCCGAGAAGACTCTGGGAAGGCTGAACTGCTCTTCACAAAGCTACAGAAGACCGGGTGCTTGACACTCCCTGACATCATCATGGTTACGGGGCACCATGGCCAGGACAGACTTCCGAAGACCAACATGTCCGGTGTTTCTGTTCCACTTCCATGGACCTTTTGAACTTCCATGGTTTTTTCCCCCCCAAAAGAATGACCCTTTTCCTCACCATGGAAGACGTCGATGCGAACACTTCCACTTCCATGGACAGGTCGCGAACACCGATCCGTCCGACGAAACCGGTGATCCGGGTCGGTCGGTCTTTCTCCGGTCAGGAAACGCGAAGGCTGGTTGGTGGCTGGGAAACCCCATGTGGTTGGTGGCTTGGTGGTTTCTGTTTTGAAAAACAACCCACGTTGGAGTCAATCTGCTGTGTTCAATGTGTTTGGCAGCGTCAATGTTCAACATGTTTGTCGAAGAAACGTCCGTTCTGTTACCTATCTACACAAGTATATACCCCAAGTTCAGGTCCCATGTTTGGTCACTTCACCTCTCCCTTTTCCATCTCGGTTTCGATTGAGTCAGCTGGAGCTCTGGAGCTATTTTGTTCGCTCCACAGACTCCGCTGACATCCCTAAGACCCTCTCCACACGACGCACGTGGCTCCTTGCCTTGGGCCGCGTGGCCTCGCGACCAAAAAGGGGCGGCTCGGGCGAGCCCGGGCTGTGCGGGAGGGTGGGACGGGTGGGTGCCGCGGAGCGCGTGGGTGAGGTGTGGATGGACGGTATAGGACGGCTGGAGAGGATGGTCGCCTGCTGGAGAGCTGGTTTTCGCATGTTTTCGCTGGAATTTCGGGGTGCTTGGGACGATGTTCCCGAACTGGGTTATATATATATATATATTTATATCTTCCCCTGGCATGGGGATGATGTTGATCATTTGTCTCCCGAAGCAGCCAAATCCAAGTTGACCGAGAAGGGGGGCCCCCGCCGTTGGTGATTTGCTTGATCTACTGGAGAAAGGCGCGCAGTGAAAGAGACGCTGTGGTGTCCCAAAGAAGTATCGTCAAAGGCTTCTGGAGGCATTGGGGGTGAAGATGAGCCGAAGCAGAGCCTAGAGAGGGCACGTTTAAGTAGTATAGGTCTCATGGGGCCCAGCAGCGTTGCTTTCAATGACCTTTCCTGGCTCAGCACCGCCGTCCCCGCCCTGTCGAAAGCGCCCTCCTAGAGCCTTTTCTGCGTCGCCATGTCTGTGGCCTTCGTCGCGCCCCAGGCTTCTTTGGCCAAGCTGGAGGCTGGAGTGGCCTCAAAGTAGACGGCGTGTCAAAGGTTGAACGTCTCCATGAAAACCTTTCCAAAGTCTCTCTGTACTTTTGACCATCCAGGGGGTGGCCAATGGAAGCAAATAAGTGAGGTAGAGTACTTCATTGGTGACTCATTGGAAGGTCCTGGTAGGAGCAGTATTGGGCCCCGGAGCTGCTTTTTTGGGACACTGATTGAAACATGTCCTTTGAATTTTGCTGGCTCGTAGGCCACCAGCGACTACACCCGTTACCAAAACCGTGGAAAGAACGCGTTCGTCAGCGGCTATGATGGCTCGGATGCCTCAGCACCCAAGCTGCAATCAGACTTGGACTGGTTCCAATATCAAGTGGGCTCCAAGTTTCACCATTCATTTGGAGAAATGAGATAAATGGACATTGTTTGTCATTGGTCCATTCGTAAAACTGAGCTGTATGCCCACATCTAGTTGTTCTTTGGATGGTTCTTCTTGTTTCCACGTGGCCTCAAACCCGATTTCACGTCTCTCTCCAGCTCCATACGCCATGTCCAGCCCGTGGTCCAGGTGAACCACGCCTTGACCTCTATGGCGGCCATGTTCGTGGTCGTGGGCGGCGTCCGCTGGCGCGAGCGCCGCCAGCGGGTGACGCTGCGCCGCGCGGGTGGCGGGCCCTCCACCGCGGTGGTGGGATCACCACAGGAGCCGCTCTCAGGGTGTGGAGTTTCGGGCTTTGGACTGAGTATACAGCTCAGGGTGATTGATGAGACTTGAAGTGTGGAATCCTGGAAGGCTCACTGAGGGTTTACCAGCTTAGTAAACGGCACTTGTAAGGCAGGGGTTCCTGGCACTCGGAGTCTGAAGAATCTGGTGATGCAGGAGACCTACCAGGAGCTGGTTGACAAGTCCGAGTGCCGGACTCAGATACAAACAGATCATAACAGATCTACCTCACTCACTGAATTTCCAGGAAAAGGATTTGATTCACCAGATTTGGGGTTTTCTGGAGTAGTTCCTTTGACTCCCCACTCAAAACCAGTTTTAACAGTAAAAGTTATGAGGTTATCCATTTCCAGATGACAACCTCCACATCAAACAGCAGCACGACGGCAAACCGACTAAGGAAGCATCAAACATCCCAATCTGTGGTCGCTCAGTGCTGAGGTACCTGAGGGACCAACACTGGACCAAGACCTTCCACGCCGGCTTCATGGGCTGCTGGACACGAAAGCTTTTGGGATGGTTGGAGATGCGAAGAAAGTGATTCGATGAGAGGCTGACAGGTTGGATTTAGTTCCCAATCGGACACCGCCCAGAGTTGGGGGAGGGTCCGAGTCTACCGGGGCTCCAGGGCTTTGGATAGCATGTTTTTGCAGGATAGCATGCTTCTCTGTCGGAGTGTTCGATTTGGTGCAATCTAGGCGGTGCCTATGTGGGGATGGCTGGCTTGCTGTCCTTGGCAACCTGGCGATTTGGAGTGCGCTCACTTTGGAGCGCGCGACGTACGTACGTGTGTACGTGGCAATTAGTATAACTGAGAATTTTTATGTCGAGTGAACATGAGAACTTCAAATAGGAATGCTTTCCTTTGATGGATTCTCCCCTTGGCGTTTTGGGCTGGGCTTCAACTTTGCTTCCTGAAAAGTTCTCCAGACTCATCCGATCCGAATTCTCCGAGTCGCATCCCGCGTCCGAGTATCTGAGACCCCGCACGCGTTGGGGTTGCAGGTTTAACCGGCCGGTGCCACCCCCAGGTTTCAGGTGGTTGGCATGATTTCTGCACCCCCCTTTCCCCTGATTGGTTGGATTTTCAATGATTTTCATCTCTACACGAGACATCTCAGGTGTTTCTTTTTGGAAAGTCAGGTCTCAGGTCTCAGGTCGTCTCTCAGGTCTCACCTGTGTGTCCCTTCTTCTTCAGGTGAGCGGCTCACGTCAACACCTCCCCGTCACCCCCTCCCTGTTTCGTGGGACGTCAGGCTGCCAGTTTTGTTTCGTTGCTCAGGTCATTGGTGGCAACATGGCCTCCGAGTTCATCACGCAAAAGGCCGTCTTTGCAGCCACTCGGTGCTGTTGTTAGATGTTCTTTGGATTCCAGAAAAATCCATTCCATCTCAGAACTCTGGGTATGTCTTTTTGGCTTCCCCAAATTGCAACACTTTGGAGGCAAGACACTATTCACGACTATTTACTTGGGATCCACCTTGGGACCTTGGAAGTTGCCCTCCCAATCGACGGTCATTGCAGACTGCAGGTGACTGCTCCCAATCGACGGTCATCGTTCCGCCGGCGAGTCGAACCGAGTCGAAACCAGGCCTTTCGCATCCTCCATGGAGTCGTTTTCAGTGATTCTAATGAGTGCAACTTTGCATGAAGCAAAGGGGGAGCGCGAGGTACATGATAAGAACCACCTCTTATCTCAGAGATCACCATGTCACACTAAACGCGTGCCACGTTATGTGTGTTTACTCGCCACAGCCGTACGCACAGTACTCCTTGCACCCGACGCCCTGGAAGATTAAGACGGAACCCAAAAACCCACATAGGTTGTAGAGGAACATCGTCTTCTAAATAGGTGCATTTTTTGAGGTTCCAAGTTGATCTTCCTGGGTGTATCCTAAATTGATACATGCGATCGGGTTCCGGATTCGATGGATGTGATCGAACGACTGCCTAGGCCTTGTTCCCCATCAACTTGCTGTTGGTGCTCACCACTGGCGGCCAGCTGTTCACCGGAAACAGTGCCACCATGGCCATCGGCGTCTATGAGAAGAAGTGCACCACCAAGGACCGGCTTGTTGATCTTGTTGCTTGTTGCGATGTGACATGCTCCCTGCAGTGAATCATGCAGTTGGAAAAGTATACTGGCCATGGTCTATCGGATAGCTTGCACATACTCATTCGATCACATACTTCGCGCGCGTGGCGCACGTGGCACGCGTTAGTTTCTGCTGTTCCAGTGTCCAGGATTTGCTCCGCAATTGGGCGATCTCCTATATTGCCAACATTTTCGGCTGCCTGCTGATCGATGCTGCTTGGTATATGAGGATGTGAGCATGGAAGCAGAACGTTGAGTCCGTCTCTAATGAGAAGTATATAGACATGTTGCAGTCAGTCAATCCTCTTGCAACGTAACAATAGAACCAACATTCGATTATTTCCCTTCAGATCCCTTAACGTGATTTCTGAAGTGCATTGTACTCTCTGAACTGATTTCTGGGCGAGGCCTGTGGAGTGACTGACAATGTCAAGGTCTGTCCATGCGAAGAAGCACGTGCACCCTCGCATCCTCGCATCGGTTTTGCTTGGGATATGAGGCCGTGGCGCGCTACACTGGCATGTTCACCGGTGGTGCTCAGGAGCGGTATTTCTTTGACCAGGGCGACTAGTAGGGCGGGGGGGCCGGGCTGGGAGGCTGTGAGTAGGGAGCTATAGGCCATGGGTCATGGCCGATGCCAGTCTGTATGGGCCAAAGACCACATACCACTGGATTTGCTGGTACAGCCAAACTGGACCTGTAGGCCCCTCAACGGACATGGGTTGATGTGTCCGAGACTGCGTGCTTTCGTGGCTTCGGAGAGGAGATGGCCGTGCACACCGTGATGAAGAAGTGCTCCGCCACCTTCGGTCAGACCGTGGCGCCTTGGACGGATGGCTGTCAGAGACCGCGTGGCGCGGGTGGCGCGCGGCGCAAAGCGATTGGCCATTGGGATTTGCCATGGGGACGGTGGACGCGGAGGTCAGTGCTATGGACTGGGGTTTTATAGCAGTAGTAGTAGTAGTCGTAGTGGTCGTTTTCGTGGTGGTGGTGGTGGTGGTGGTCGTGGTAGTAGTGGCACTTGAAGGATCCAAAGGCTCCGATGGATTTTGGCCAATCCCTTCAAGAAGGTCGATCATGTGATCATGTGATGATTCGGGGAGTGAGTCTTGACATGTCCTGACATCGGGCCCCCATATTTGATACCCTATGCTTGGGGGTATAGTCGAGGAATCACTGGGTGATACATATTCCTTGTTCCTGGATGCGGCTTCCCCCAGTTCTTCCACCAACTACCTTTACTTTTTTTGCTCATGTCTTGTTCACACAGCTGTTCGACGCACGGTCTGAGGTCAAGGGCATCATGTGCAACTGGCTGGTCTGCATGGCTGTCTGGCTCTGCACCATGGCCAAGGACCTGTCCATCTGAGACATTGTGGCTTGACACTTTCGCATCACAAAGCTTTTTGGGATACCGGTCTGACGGATAGTAGATCTACTTCAATTTGATTCAGATTACTTCAAGGTCTGTTTTGCTGTATCGGTGGTACTTGTAGGTTTGTGAATTTCTGTAAGCGAACCTCATACACAGCTGCGGTCACCACGAAGCCTCAAGAGCGGATTTCTCATTCACAGCACCAGCACCAAGATTCTCCTGAGAGAGATTGCATGTCAGGACCTCTCTGGAAAGATGGTGGGCGTCTGGTTCCCCATCTCCATGTTCATCGCCATTGGCTTCGAACACTCTGTCGCCAACATGTTCATCCTGCCTGCGGGCATCTTCTCAGGCGAATTCCGGTTTTCGCACGCGACTTGTGAGTCTTTCAGCACGCACTGTGTGCCTCCTGTCTTTGATTTCTGCTAAGCATGAAGCATTTTTGGAACCCAAAAGGGGTGAAAAACCATGCCCGAGTTCCCTGGCCCTATCAGGGCACACTGGGTTTCAGAGCTTTCATCACCAACTCTGCAAGATTCGCCGTCCTCTCGTCACCCCCTCGGCACATCCGTCCTTCGGCACTTGTTCCGTCCCTCGGCACTGGGGCAGGGGCTCCACTCAGCTGGGGTGACATCCTCGTGAAGAACCTCATCCCGGTGACCATCGGCAACGCCATCGCCGGTGCGTTCGCCGGGACCTCATGATCGGTGGACCCGACCCGGGTTCCAGGTGGCGTCACGACCCATGACGACGCATCCCCACGAAGGGGGAACTGTTGGGAACTGAGGTTGGGCCAAGCTGGGTGCTGCAGTGGCCCCATAGTCGAGCTGAGAGATGGTGCATGGCCTCACTAAAAGAGCAGGGATGTACTGGGCCAGTACTGGGGGCCCTCATTTTCACTAGTACTTTGAGACTCCCAAAGCCAAGTGCGGACACAGAACCCTTCGGCACTAAAGGATGAAGGCCCTTGTTCAAAGGTTCTCGAACACGGCTGCAGGTCACTCATTCTAAAGTTTGGATAATTATGTTTTATACAATAGTGTTTTCGTTCAATTCCACTTGGGCTTCCCCCAAATGGAAGCACAGGATTGTACTGCATTTTTTTTTCATTGTGGAGCCCATAACCAAAATCACCATAGCTTGAACTAGCAAACGCAAACAGAAATCCATTCAGTTCAGTGTGCGCTGGTAGCCCCATTCCAAGGTAGGTTCACCTCTTATGGCTGCCACTATGAGAGAACCAACTAAACTCGTTCTTTCCTAACTTAGGTCGTGGGTGCTGGCATGTCCTTTATGTTCGGCAAACTTGGAAAGAAGGAGGACGAGTGAGGGGGGCACTTAACAAGGAGGATCACTGAGAGGCACAAGTATACTCAGATCAGGAGGATCCATCTCAACGACTCGTCAAGAAAGGTGCGGTATTTTTCGGATTTCAAATCGACCGCCGGGTGGATTTTCACCGCAGGATTGCAGACCCGTTTGAGACTGAGACAAAAAGAAGCGAAGCAGACTGGCTGAGTGTGGATTGCTGTGATTCGGTTTCGGATCACTTGCGAAGGACCCCTTTTGAACCTGGAGAAATATGGATCGATCGAACCCTCAAATCGATCGGCCGTTGCGGGTGGACTCGGGTGGTTTTGGGATGTGGACCTGGGGAAGTAGCTGGAGTCCAGCAGCTGGAGGATAGGAGCACACCAGGTCCACCGAACCAGGCTGGATCCCGGTGGCAAAACGCTGCAAAACTCACCGGCATTTGGGAAGGACGAAAGCACAGACTCAGCACCCGCCAGAGAAAGTTGCTTTCTGGAAGATCCAACAGGTTTTCCTTTCGAGCTGGGAGCCTCTCATTGGGGTCTTGCTTGTGTCTAGTTAGTCTTCAGCACCCCCCTTGAAGATTTTGGGCCAGTTTCGATTCGCAGCGGCTTTCCTGGTTTGGAACCCTTCTCATTCGAACAAGGGCTTTCATGATCCCACTTGGACGCCTCGCATGAATACACACGAATCATTTCGTTAAGTCTTTTGAGTTCCATGCTGTGCAGGATTTTTCAAGAGTATATCATCAACGCCTGGTTCCGGGTGTGTGCAACGCTTGGCTAGTCGGGAGCATGCCGAATGAACCACAGATTCTGGGTCCTTGGCTAGTCGGACCCTGCGTGGAGGGCTTTGGATGACCAAAAGGTCCCATCCCCATGTGACGTGATCGCTCAGGGTTTCCCCCAATAGAGCCACTTCATGTTACACGACTGCAGGGTATCCAACCTGTGGCTGTTCTAAACTTTTTCAACCTGGGATGCACTTCATTTGGCTCATGCAACATGAACATCGCCAGTAACATCGCCTGCAGGATCTCACGCGATGCTGGCCGCCAGTGCCCCGCTGGTGGTCCGCAGTGGTGCCAGCACGGTGGTGCTTGGCTGCGAGGAGTGCGATGAGTTGGGCCGGACGTTGCATCAGAAGTTGTGGCCCAGCTGAGGAGGTTGAACCAAGGTTCCGAGACAAGAGACATGAGACATGGAAGATGGGGATATGAGACATGCCTAGGTTATTTTTACTTTTTTAATGCCTGCTAGTGGAAGCCCGTCTTTTTTCTTGTTTGGTTCGCTTTTTTGCGCCCAAAACAGCCACAAGGACGATGGAAGAGCTTGTAACAGGCATGAGAAGGTGAAACTTTTGTGCGACATCCCATGGCTTTCCAGTATATCTAGGTAGTAACAAAGAAGCTACGAACGGGGCTCCTGGCCTTACCAGGAGCGTTCGGACGCCTCGAACGGGGCTCCTGGGCATCGCTACCTTTTGAGCATCTTTGGGCCCTTTTTGAACACTCCCAATCTTCAAAGGATTTGGCAAGAGTCTTCGAGAGGGTCACCATCTGAGCGATTCTTTGACCAGGCGAAGAGCCCCCGGAAAACGCCAGCCGCCAGTGTTGTGCTGAGGTCTGCTCTGCCGGAGGTGGACCGCCTGGTCTTAGTGGAACGGCAGCGGTTGTGGGAGGCGCTGGAAGTGCAGAGCATTGATGTGCTGGTGGTGGATGAGGACTGAGATTTCATGAGGTTTCATCAGGAATCATGTGGCTTCATCAAGAATAATGAGGTAGGAATCATGAGGTTTCATGAGATTTACATAAGATTTCATGAGGTTTCTCAAGTTGGTGCTCTTGGAACGTGGAAAGCTTCACAGATGGAGATGAATCGGGGATGCACCAATGTCCACAGCATTCTAGCGTGAAGAAATGTGAAGAATTACAAGATGATTCAACCTATTTGCCCCACGGCATTCATAATAATAACTCAGCTTTTGCTAGATGCTGGGAGGTGGTGTCTGTTTTTGCACATGAGGACCGTGTAGACGACCTGCTCTTCCTGGAGGGAAAGCATTGGCGTTTCACTGGTGGCTCGGCGGGACTCGAAGAGGAGGATTGACCAAATCACCTGAATACACAGTCTTTGACCTTGACCTTTCACAGTCAAGAAGGAGGAATGCCAAGAGGAGGAGGTTTCACAGTCTTTTGTTTTCTTGACCTTTTTGGGCTTGCTATCCGGTATACGCATTCCTCATTTCAGTTTCGGTAAAGATAACCGCTCGAAAGCCCGAAGTGAGTTTATGCACGTGTTTGCCATTCGTAGCAATTTATGAGGCAGCGCAGGTGTTCCTTCTGCAATACTGCAGATGACCTGCAGCATGTTGATCGATTTTGCTAAGTCTTACAGACTTCTGCCCTTGAAGTCCAAATTCCAGGGCTGTGCTCCGACACTGCGACCGTCCCCCAGGCCCTGCGCTGGCCGGTCTCATGAAAGCCTGGCGGAGCTCCAGCTCGCGCGTGGTGGGGATCCATCTGCCGGCGCCCAGCCTCCCTGCAGGCGCGGGCGTGAAAGCCGGTGAAGTACGGCGGCTCGTGGAACACCGGACCCGGGTCGTTGACCAGTGTAGCTGGACCAGTTTATATTGTCTGTCTACCTGCAGGTGTCTTAGCCTAAGAGATCTAAGAGTCATTACATTGTAGACTCTTGATTAAACCAATTGTTTGAAGTGGAACAGCCTCTTCATATGGGGGGGTTTATGGTCTTCAAGAGTCTACATTAGTGTATACGTGTAGATAGTATCCGCAACATAGGGTTCTGAGCTGATGCTCTGCTCTCACCGATGTCTTTCGGTTTTGACCCCCTTCTATCGCTATGGCTCCAGGCTACACGCTGACCTTCGGCGAGGGCTTCTGGTGGTTTCAGCAGACGAAGGTAGATCGAATCCGGATCCGCCGATCGGGCCGCAGGCGTCGTCACGTGATGAGTGAGGTGAGGGCCGCAAGTCTCGCTTTCAGACGAACATGGACCCTGGTTGGAACTGGCCACTGGCGCAGCGAACGAGTGAACAACGATCCGGCAGCAAACGAGTGCTCTCCGACCAGGTCGGTCAGTACTCATCGGTACAGGGGCGATGTTTCTGGTCACTCATGTGGGACGTTGATCTAAAGGGGCGATGAATGGCTATTCCATCATGAAAGAATATGGATCAACCACACCATGTGTCGCGGAGCGTCACACATGAATCATCATGAATCAATTCTCTCACTGTTGCACTGTTGGGCCTGGACATTGCGTTTGGTACTCACCAGGTTGAAGCTTCCAAGTCCAAAGTTCTAGCTGTATCCTTGTTGATGTTTTCCTTAATCATCCTTAATCGGCGTCAGATGGCTTTTTATTTTTACATGGCTCATCCTTTGGGCGCCTAGGGCAGTCACCTGCACCGCGCCGTCCACTGCGCCAGTGGGACGTGTTGCTTGGCTCATCCCTCGACGGGTTTCCAGGTTCCTTCCTCGACGGCTTCCGCGGACCTCGCGACGAGTCCGAGTCCGGTCCTGGCCCCCTTCGGCGCTACGGCACGCGTGGCCGCGGGGGCCGTGGAGCGAGGCGCCGGGCCGCTCCGGGTGGCGGGTGGGGTCAGGGGGGTCAGGGGTGCGGGAAGGATTTCCAATGATGGGTGGAAGGATGTGGAATGGATCCTCTTACATGTTGGGAAGATGGAAGATCCTTTTTCTGCAAATGCATCCAGAATGGGGTGATCAAGATCGAGGAAGACTGTCTGCCGGCCACGGGGCCATCGGGGATGGCCATGCACAACAGGGGCACAGCTTAGCGCCAGCTTCTTGCGCTTCCTTCGAGAAAGAAGGATACAGTACAGCATAGAGGATGCAGTGGGTTGAACAGGAAACACGTTTGTTGCTATAGTACAGCGAGACAGTCCATCAATGTCCCAGTTACGTGGAACTGGGGCAGACATGGAGAGCTTGGAGAGCTTGGTCGTGCTTTGGTTGAGGCAGTCTTCCCCTCAAAAGAACGAGGCTGCCCGCGACCGCCGGGTTCGACGCCCGCCGTCGGCACGGTGGGGAGCCTCCGTCGTTTCCGCCTGGACCTCCAACCGAGAACGGCTCGCTGCTGGGCCTACGCAGTGGGCACCTGAGCCACCAGGTGGCTTCTTGTGCCGAGCTGGTCGACCAAAGCCTCACCAGGAACAAACATCGGTCAGTCCTCAAGACGTGTCGATATGTGTGGAAGGATCGACACCTGGACCTTAAAGCACACGAGACCCATCAGGACCACTTCATTTGATTTTGTGTAGTTTTGTTGATTTTTGGTCATCCCATGCCAAAGGGGGAGAACTGAAACACATGCTAGTTGGCCCATCATGACTTGTGTCTTGTGTCTTGGGGGGGTACAGAAGTAGGTCTTGAGATGGCCAAAGCACCAGGCCGCCAGGATCCGCCAGGTGTACCTGTGGGTGGTTCTTGGGCGGAGAAAAAAGTTGGACGGCAGAAAAGCATTGAGAGCTCCGAAAGGCCACGACGCTTCAGATTCAGTGGATTTGTCGGACACCCAAGGGGTGGGTCCTTGGAGGTTCTTGGAATCTGACCCCAACAACCAAGAAGCACCACCAACCACCACCCAACCTTGGGGTGGCTTAGCTTCCACTGAAGCTGCCAAGATTTGGGGCATGGTTCTTCTTTGGGTTGAGACGATTTCGGGGCATCTTCGGGCTCACTTCACCCTCTCCCAGGCGACTCACGCCCAGAATCAGTCCTTCCAAGTGGGCGGGGCAGGAGCCTCCAAAGCCAAGAAACATACTCCAAGGATCTCAAGGAACGGGGCATGGTGGTGCGGATGACCCAGGTGGTGCGCACGCGGATGTTGAGAACACTCGAAGCGAGGAGAGACGAGTCCCAAGCCCTCACGTCCAGATCCGCAGGCCTTGAGGACACGCCAGCAGTGCTCTTGGGGCTTATGGCCCGCTACGCGTGCCGAGCTCAGCGCAGTTTCGCACAGCTCGGCTTCAGGTGGACAATTCGACCTGCGGGGTCAGTCAGTCCAGTTTTGAAGGTTTTCCCAGTGTTTGTCCGAGCTTTTGGACACTTCCAGCAGCTTCTGGCGCCACACCAGGTGATGAACGGGTGGCATGGACACCTGGTGTCGCGATCTTGACTCATGTAGACGGGTGATGAAACGAACACTGGAAAAAGAGGTCTTCCACCTGCAGGTTTTGACCTGGCCCTGTAAACCTGGTAAACACCTGCAAGACTTTCTTTAGATGGTTTTGTACAGGTTTTCACCATTCAGACTGCGTTGTCCAGTCTTCCATCATGGATCCCGGTGAACATAGAATGCCAAGAGATGAGAGGAAGTATACTTTCCCAGAAGTCTGTGATGAAGGAAACCTAGAGAGAAAATCTACTTTCCCAGGAATCCGTGATGAAGGATAAGATGAAGGAGAAGCTGAAGGAGAAGGAGAAGAAGAACGAGAAGAGCCTTTTTCGTCCTTTTTGGGTTCTCAGGTGTGTGCTTGAACTTGTGTGTTCTGCGGCTTTCTGGCCCAGAGGACCAAGGAAGGTCAAAAGAAGTGAAGAGAAGCGAAGAAAAGAGCCAGACATAGGTCTTATGTAGACTACTTTCAAATCAAACAACCACTTTCAAATCAACCAACTCTTGGTTTAGTGTCTTTTTGGTTCCTTTTTCTCCCTCCATGGGACAAAAGATGCATTTCTGGCATGTTTGGGCCAAGAAAGGAGAACATAAAGAAAAGGGAAGGGGAAGAGAAGAGAAGGGAAGAAGGGAGGAAGAGAGGAAGAGAGGAAGAGAGGAAGAGAGGAAGCGAGGAAGAGAGGAAGAGAGGAAGAGAGAGAGAGAGAGATTCAAGGCTTTTTGCACAAAGAGTGTGGGACTAGGAAGTGTGGAAACCATGCAAGTAGTGCGTACGGTGTTCACAAACACGGTCATCTCAGCCTAGGCACGCATATCTACGGGTTAAACTGCGTTGGGAATCCGCTGCGGCGGAGAAACTCCGCTTGGCCCCTGAGACCCCTAGCTATGGCGTTCTCTCTCACACAGAGACTTTCTCAACCGCGTATAGGGTTCTTTTTGACCAGCCTTTTACCTTTTCAACACTGGGGTGGGCTTGATCAGTCCAGTCTACAATCTCGCCACATTCGAGTCGACCAACGAATCGAGAGCTGAGAAGGTCCAGCAATGCCCAGCTGGCCCTGCGCTGTGATCCAGGCGACACCGATTGTGCAGAGCTAGGTGCTTTGACCCCCCAAAATCAGCGGCGTGGATCAACCCTAAAACCCGAAACATCCCTCAACCCTAAACATCTTAATCATAACAAGAAGGTGATTTGGATGTCGGGGGTTCTGGGGTTCTTCGTTGTGTTGCTGGCTGCCAAAGGGCATGTTTTTTCATGGTTTTTCGCCGCGGTTCAGCCGCGCCGTGTATGACGAAGTACAGAGACCGAACCCAAGAACCCACCTGACGTTTTCATGCTCGGTACCCGGTACCCTCAAAGCCTGAAAGCACACCGACCCAGCTGGACCCAGCTGGACCTGGCAAACTCACTTGCTCCAAAGCAGCTTCGAACACCAATGTGCAAGAGAGTGCAAGAGGGATCATTCCCAGTTTCTTCCAAGTGACCTCTTTGGAGTCCCTAAGTGACCTATGCCTATTACAGGCCTAAGTGACCTCACACCAGGGAATCCAAGGGTCACTTGGAAGAACTAGGTCCACTCAGAAAAGTAGACTTGGTATGTCGAGTTCGCCCACTTGTCACCAAGGCTGTTAGAACCCCCCAGGCAGTCTTTCTTCCCAAAGCAGCCAATTTGTTCCTTTGTTGGGAAGAGAGCTTAGCAAACCCACCTGAGGAAAGGGGGGCCAGGACAGCACTGTTGGACCAACTCTGTGGAATCGACAATAACCGTGGGAACAAACAGCGGAACAGCGATGGAGCCAGAGCTGACGAGGATCCCCTCGTGTTGACGAAAGAACTCCTAGCACCACCTAATGATGCGGCCACACATGAGCTACCACAGGCAAACCCCTTCGCCCCCCCCAAAAGAACCAAACCCACGAGCCAACAGTCCCGACCAGATGCTGATGCTCCACCTTTGGTATCCTTTGGTCCGTTGGTTTTCCACTCGACCGTCACACGACGCTCCGTCGGTCACACGACCGTCCCGACCGCAGGCGACCGCGAAAGACGCGCGGAGACCGCGCGGCTCGTCACGTCGCGCTTGGACGTGGCGCAGCAGGCGTTGCGGAGCCGGCAGCCGGTGCCTGGGGCAAAGTGGGGGGAAGGTGCTGGGGAGGTGCTGCGAGGGTCTGGGGGGGTGGGTCGAGATGGATCCGGTTCTGATCTTTGATCGTGTGGTCGAAAAATGGAGGAGAGAGACTCCAGGAAAAAGCGGGAGAAAGAGCCAACAAAACTGATTATATTGAGTGTAGTATTGAGAGTTCAGGTGTTCTTTTCATTTGGTTTATGGATTCTTGGGGCTGCTAGAGACCTTGCTGTTCATGAGCGGATTCTTGGTCCGTGGGCACCATTTTCTCGCCGAAACGGCATGGCTCATGTACTGAGGTCGCTGAAAAGAAATACCAGGACCCGACTTCACAGGTCACCACCTGCGACTTTCAAGTACAAAAGCCTCCAAAGGAGACCTGTTGGAGGGTGCTGGTACATGTGTGGTGACAAGAACCTGTCGCAAGAACTAACTGTTCTTCATCCAGTCAGAGCCACACGTGAGGATGAGGCAACTTGTTCCCTCGACTGGAGGGTAGGGGTGATCAGCCTTGTCCACTCCGTTGATGTCGACTTGTTGACCACTCCGACATGGAACTGCTGGAGAAGTCTCCATCTCCATGTCGAAGGAAGGGGAAGCTTCTAGAACCGACTTTTCCCAGACAACCGTGAAGATTCTTTTTAGTTAGGTCGCCAATGGCCGATCGTTTCACGACGTGCATTGGCCGCATGGCTTATGCTAGAGACATTCACGGTCCCCATGTAGGACGCAGGACGGGACCTTCAAAGCGACCGGCTGAGATCGTGGCGGGTCGGTCAGTCCCTCGTCCCCCGATCTCAGCCGGTCACTTATTGGACACTCCGAGGTCACGAAGGTCCTGGACGGTCCTGGAGGATGACTCTTGAGATTCGTCTCCCTGGGTGTTTGAGGGAGACGCCGAATTGCCCCATGTTCGAGATACTTCTATATAGGGGATGATCTTCCATACGCATTTCTTGAGTTGGCTCTAGTCTCATTTAGGACATTGCTTCAGGCATTGTTTGAACATATGTGCCTTCAAACTGAGGGAACAACTCACCATTGTTCTTTCATCTCTTGCCACCTTCAGGTGGTTCGACAGTCACCCGCGGGATAGCCTCGCTTCTGAGGATGGTGAGCTTCTGATCCAGGAGTGGACTCAGTGGCTGACTGGGTGGCTGGCAGCCATTTAATTTTTGTTGTCACAGAAGGAAGAATCGTTGAGAACCACATTTAGATGGGAAGTGAGATTTTGTACATCTGGTTGCGAATGGGGAAAGCTTTTAACACAATAAAATTCACTTGCCTTCTTCTCTCTTTATACCTGTCGGTTTCAGTGGAGACCAGCTTTAGACTACCATGTTTCAGTTCCATGTTCGTTTGAGGGAGGGTACGGGGACTTGTTTGGTACAGTGAACTCATCTACGATTTGGAACATGGATCAACTTGGATCCCTTTATGTCTCTTCAGTGTAGTGTGTTCTTTTTCCTAGTGCCAGGGCTGCTTCAGTTTGAGAGTTCAACGAGTTCCCTGAGCATCGCGAAGTGCATGCGTGACCGGATTGTGCTCAGGGCGAGCTGACCCCCCTGAATTCAACGAGGACGGAGATGCTCCTGCCTTTCCAACAGAGGTACTCCAGTAGGGTCCTACTGAATCAGGTCACTTAACCATATATAACCTCTCTGGGTTGCTCTGAAGGGTTCTGGAATTTACTGGCATTGGCGCAGGCTGCAGCCAGAGAGCTTGTGCAGACCATCGCGAAGGTCCACATGCCGCATTCCTGCGCCTGGTCAAGGATTTCTTTCGTTCTGCGGGGTGATGAAGTGCTTGGCCGGGTCTGGGCCGGGGGTGCAGGAACAGTTGGTGGGTATAAGTCAAAGCTCGGAGTTGGAGCTGGGATCATCAGATCTGCAAAGCAGTTATTGCCTTCTCATGAGGGGTCGAGACGAGAAATTCTTTTGACCCAGACGCGACCCAGACGACCCTCCTCAGTGGTCCCCGAATTCTCAGCTCTCAAATCCCGTTGCGACATGAGGGACCGGGAAACGGCCTGTGAACGGAGCCTTTTCGGGGAGGAATCGGTCGGCCTTTTGGGCAGCAGACAGACTGTCGGACACAACAGTTCGAGAAGGAGCACCGAGAAGGAGCATCGTTTGTTGAACAGATGTGACGTCTAGCAGAGTCTAACAGGTCCTGTCACGTTGGTCTTCAGGTTCGAAGTGTTCCCGCGAGGGCGATGTTCATCAGAAGTCCAGTTCAGTTTTTGGTTGCCCCAAGCAACCTTGATTGGCGCAGCTGAACACTTACAGCTGGAACAACAAACCAACCCAGAAGGTCGCTCAGTGCTTGAAGAAAATGCTTGGGTTTTCGCAGATGTTCACGTCCATCTCAGGCTCTGTGCCTCTGCGGGTGGTCCCAGTAAAGGGAAGCTCCTTGGTGCGGAAGGGATGGACGTGCCAGGGCGCTATTCGGTGTGTGTTGGGGTTGGCGTCTCACCCACCTGGAATCATGGATGATCATGAACGGATGGGACCATCGGTTTGTAGTGGAAACATGTGGAAAACATTATTTTTTGGTGCAGGGGCCATGCCATCCAAATAACATCTAATAACCATGACCCCCTCCTGAGAAGGTATTTTGACCCTCCTGGCACCGACCCCAGTCCCACCTTCTCAGAAGGTACTTGGAGGCCTAGGGTGATGAATCCAGGAAGTGTAGGAGTCTCACTTACCCCCTGCCAGGCACGCAACTCACCATCCCCACCAGGGGCGTAACTCACCCACCCCACCGAGTCTTGTGCTTGACTGTGCTGTTTTTTTTGAATCATAAGGATTATGATATTATATAATAGATATTAACATATAATATATAATTACAGTAAGTGACACTAAACCATATATATATATCTATGGGTTCAAGGTTGTGAAGCATTGTTTTGGCTTGGGGTGATCATTGTTTTCCCAATGGGTTCATCCCCCTTCTGGAGCATATGTTGGATTTGTTCTCCAGTTCCGAATCAGCAAATCCAAGTAAACCCTTAGCAGGGGAAAGAAGGACAGACAAGTTTGAAGATTGAGGGGAGTTTGTTTTGGGCACCAACCATGTACATTGCACATCATACCTGGCAGGTTCCCATGCTTCCCAGGGAAAGAAGGCATCACCTGGAAGTTCAGGCCAAGACGACACGAATTCGCATGACCTTAGCTAGAATGTCCCTTTCTTTTTCTCGAGAAGGGCCTTCCTGGAAAACATCGAGACGAGCCCAACATCAGCCCTGTCTTCGCCGTACGCCACAGACTCTGCCTGGCTTCGAGCCGATTCGAACACGACCAACCCGAGAGACGAAAGGCCGAAACCGACGCGGCACCAGGACACGAAGGATCGGTACCTTTGATCGGCTTTGGCACGCACGAGCTGCGAGCGCCTGGCCCTTGGCACGCTCGTGGGGCGGATGTGGTGCACCCGGACAGGGCTGGGAGAGCGCTCGTGACCTGGGGCGCCCCACGGGGACGGACGGGGACATTGCCTTAGACCTCCTCATGATCTCATGGCCCGTGGCCCCGCGCGAGTGCGTGGCTCGCGGCTTCGCGTGTTGGGCCCAGGTTGGAGTGCTATTCAGCGGTGCGCTCGGCCTTGGAGGCTGGACGCCTCTTGAAGAAAGTCCACGTAGTTCAAACCTGGTGTGGGTGGGTAGACCCAAGATGACCCAAGCAGGTCGAACTAGAAGAACCCTACAAGAACTTGCATGATTTAGCAATCCTTGACACATCCGGAATGATTTTCCAATACTTACCAAGGAGATTTGTGGCAGGTGTGGGACGGTCAATTATCACAATGTGCTAAGTTTAGATAAAAAGGATTACATTGCTTTCCGGCCTAAGACCGCGCACACCATCCCAGGTCAGATTGTGTATAAGGTTTCTAGGGTGACAGAGTTGTGATGAGTTGGAACTTCAAGAAGCGGAACTTTCATTTGGGCAGTGCATTAATTCATACCTACTTCATAAAATATCATAAAATATGTCATTGCATATTCCCAAGATACTTCATGAATCCCTGAAGCCACTGTCTTCACTTGTGCGGACCTGATTGCTTGATCATCAGTGCGAGATCCACCTCCAAATGCTTTCTGAGATGTATAAAAGAACAGCTCTACCGCGCTTGGTTTGAACCAGATGCTGCTCGAGAGAGGCTGGCGTGCGGCACATAGACACTGCGGGGAAGCTCAGTTTCAACTTATTATCATCCTCCAGCATGTCCTGGTTGACGGCGTTGCGAAACTCATCGGCTGGAATATGCTTCTGCCTTGAACCGCGTTTTGGGATTCAGTTTGGCTGCAAGACTGGCTCTTGCTCCCATGTATACCTTTTGCAAGACTAACATGGACTCATTCTCGAAAGGCCCCTTGGAAGATTGCTTTCCTCTACAAAGATCTACAAACAACTTTTCAGAGTCTAGACTAATCATTTAATCCTGTCCACCTATTAAACAACCCCCCCCTAATAAGAGAAATTCGGTCGCATTTTTAGAGCCGTGCTCCGCTGACGAGCGCTACCCGTCGGGTCCGTCTCCGAGGCGGAGAATTATGGGAACGCCGAGGACCTTGCCCGGGCCATGCGCGACAGTGAGGCGCTCGAGAGATGCTAGAGATGCGGTTGGAAGAGGTGGAACATAGGGCGAAGAAAACAAACAAATACAATCAAAGGATGATTCTGAGATTCTGAGACCAATTTGCTTCGTGTGTTGCCTGGTTGATCAACGCATCTTCCTTGTTGTTGATGTTTCTTCCGATGCTTCTGGGGATTTCCTTGCTAACTTCCAGCTGGTGTTTTGGGTTCAGATGAGGGACCCTCAATCGTTGAGGTTGTTCTGGTTTTATGCTTATAGGGCTTAGGATTGAAGATGTGAGTTGCCATGAGACGAACCGATCCTTGATGCTGTCGATGGTGTCCCCATGTTCACGTCAATTGATTTGTTCAAGTTCACTCTGTTTCTTCTTCCTGTTTCCATTGATGTCGTTGATTGGAAGAACTTCACGCTGTCGTCAGCTGCCCCCGTCTTTACAACAGGTTTTGCGGCTCAATCCTTTGCCGCCTTTGCCCTGTGAAACCCTGTTTGCAGGTTACCCCTTCACCGGACTCACCCATGAGGTCGTTTTACGTACAGGTGGCTAAGTCCCGGCTAAACTCAAAAACAATTCGCTGAGAGGGGCCAGAGCATTGAGGCAATCTCCCCAAAACTGAAAGAACACGCATCAGCCGGGACAGCCCAAGACAGAGCCTTTGCTTGAAAGACCGTCCGTGCAGCTTTTGAGGGCATTTATTGTCATTTTCATACCACTTTAAAATGCACTTCAAAAGTCCATCCAGGCGGTGGACTGGCCGTGCGGCAGGGTATGTTGTGGTCGCTTTCATGTTGTGCTCGCCAGTGATTTAAAGATGGCTTTTGTCTCAACCACCTTCGGTAGGTCGTTGGAGAAGAGTTTCCGGTGTTCGAACGGTAAGAACATCTTGAAGGGGTGGACCGAGGAAATCACCAAAGCATCTAGCTGCAAAAATCACTGTGCAAAAGCATATACACACAATATCTTCGGCATTTTAATCTACAGCGCCATGTCTCACATTTTGGTTATGACTTGGTTTGCCTTCTTTCCTCTTTTGAGCACATGACATTTGGAAGAAGATCTCGAGAGGCATTCGTGTGCTGTAACTTAACTGGAAGCGAAGTAGCTGCCCACGGATGGGAGCACCCTAAACCCTAAAACCCAGCGAATCCTTACACTCACCGTATGAACACCAGATGCGTGTCCACCCCGTCTTATTATGAGCCAATCCTTAAAATCCAATGCCAAACGCAAAAAAACAACAATCGTCCACCTCATCAACTAAACCTGAAAAACGCGCCGCGAGTTTCTAGGACGAAGAAATCACCAGAACCAACATGAGGAAAACACACCAGGAAGCAAGGAACATGCGCTGAACATTGAACAGCAACAGTAAAACAATAAGCACGCACATGAGACTAACATAGTGAAGAAACATGAAGCAAACAATAAAACAGATAGGGGTGAAAGTTGGGTACGCATGCAAGACATTTCCAACTGGTTATGTTTGAAAGCTAATCCTCTTCCACTGCTTTTGTGGAAGAGGGCCTGGGTTGGACTCTTATACTAAACTCTGTGATTTCCCATTTCAAGGCATCAAGACACTCCCCACTGGTGGCGAACCGGCAGTCCCATTGGTTTCCATGCGCCAGCGGCCAGTTTTCCGGGCACAGCGAGCTCCCCCGCACAGGGCGACCGGACAGCTTTCGCTCGAGGTGCCCCGCGAAGAGATCTTCGTGGCCACCAAACTTTCATCAACTGGACTGGACCAGGCGCGGACCACTGCGGCCCACAAGATGCGGAGGTTTTCTTGATATTTCTTTGAGAGGGTTGAGAGACCTTATTGTCGGGAGCGGGCGTTTTTGGGGCTGGATTCAAGCTCTCTTGGTATTTTCAGAACTCTCAAAATTCTAGACATTCCCAGAGGAGTTGTGCACACCTCTGTACTATTTTCATGGTTCACGATGACATTGGCTCGCCATCGTTTCTGCTCTCGTTGGGCAGCCTCCTCCTCTGACCCGCGAGGCCTCCTCCTACCGAGCTCTGGCCTCCGAGTTGCAGCGCCTCGGAGGGGCTGCGGACTTGTGTGCCTCGGAAAGAGCGGACAAAAGGCATCGGAATCGTTGGAGTGGAACAAGATGCTCAGCAGAACCCTTGAGGTGCCAACACCCCTCGAAACACACCGGTGTTTTCTGCACAGATGTGCCCAGAAACATCCAGAAACCATCAGAAGGTTCAACAGCTGTACTCGGGTTACAACAGTTTGTTGCCTGGATTGTCCTGGAAGGAAAGGAAGGCACCCCTTGATTGTAGGTGAAGTCCAATGGTCATCAATCCGCAGCGTTCCGGTCGAAGCTCGCTGTTTTTCTTGTTCCGGTGGAGTTTGCACATGTGAAGACACTGTTCCTGGAATCCAGATGTTCTGGTTCCACTCTGCATGTCTCATGTTTGATCGGGACCACTGGATGGTGGGCCATGCTCCAGGTTACCTGCACTTCCCCAGCGAGAAGAACCTACCTGCCTGGCGCGCCTTAGAACAGCTACAGCAGGAAGGCAGGGAATGGGAGGTCAATTGGGGGGGGTCGCACCATGCGAAAGGAAGATCAGGGAATGGGATTCCCAAATCTCTGCTGGTGGAGAGTCAGCCACCCTTGATTCCTTACGAGTCGTACCGGTCAATTCAGGGGCATTTGGTTGAGAGCTGTAAGATTCCTGACGTTCTCAAGCACCTTCTGAGATGCGAGCTGTGTTTTTTTTTTAATCTTTAGATGCTGTGAAGATGGGTCATTTTTTGCGCCACCACATTCTAAAGCCTGAACTCCGAACATCTCTCAAGATCCAACTCAACTCAACAGGTCGAGTGAGTAGAACGATTCTAGTGAGTCGCGACTCCAGTCGATCCGGATCGAAACAACCACCCAGCACCTGGTGAACTGATCCCATTTTGGTTCCACCACTTCTCCACGCGCCATTAGGGCCTCACCACATCCAGATTGTTTTCAAGAATTGAGCGTTGGCCACTTGGGGCCACAGAGGAAAACCTGGAACCTTTCCCAGCTCAGGCTCCCATCTTTGACCGATCCGTTGGGTGGTTGAACAGTTTTCAATGCACATATTCATACATATTCCAGAATACCAGGGTCATCCAATGGGTGTCCAATAGACTACCCTACCTTACTTACAGGCCTCCATTGGGCACCCATTGGAAGTGCTAGGTATGGATGGTTTGGGAAAGGTGCCTGGGGCCAAGAGGTCATCGCCAGCGCCAGGCCATATTCGTCGTGTCTGGGGTAGGCAGCAGACCTGGTTGAACACCGCCCGTCAGGCCGCTGTCGACAGCTGGGCCTCAGCAACTTTGGCCGTGCAGCTGCTCGGCCGAGGGGGTCAGCAGGTGGTGTGGGGCGTGGGGCTCGGACAGCCGGTTTGAGGGTATAGATCTCCCCACATGCGAATGTGTTGTTTTCCATGTGTTTTGCCGTGCCCTCAAGGACGGGGACAAGCAATCAAGCAAGCAATCAATCCTTCGATCGATCAATCAATCAAGCATCTATCAATCAATCAAGCAATCAATCAATCCTTCGATCGATCAATCAAGCAAGCAATCAATCCATCGATCGATCGATCAATCAAGCAATCAATCCATCGATCGATCGATCAATCAAGCAATCAATCAATCCTTCGATCGATCAATCAATCAAGCAATCAATCAATCAATCAATCAATCAATCAATCCTTCGATCGATCAATCAATCAAGCAAGCAATCAAGCAATCAATCAATCAATCCATCCATCGATCGATCGATCAATCAAGCAATCAATCAATCAATCCATCGATCGATCGATCGATCAATCAAGCAGTCAATAAATCCATCGATCGATCAATCAAGCAATCAATCAATCAATCCATCGATCGATCAATCAATCAATCAAGCAAGCAATCAATCCATCGATCGATCGATCAATCAATCAAGCAAGCAATCAATCAATCCTTTGATCGATCAATCAATCAAGCAATCAATCAATCCATCGATCGATCAATCAAGCAATCAATCAATCAATCCATCGATCGATCAATCAATCAATCAAGCAAGCAAGCAATCAATCAATCCATCGATCGATCGATCAATCAAGCAAGCAATCAATCAAGCAAGCAAGCAATCAATCCATCGATCGATCGATCGATCAATCAATCAAGCAAGCAATCAATCCATCGATC